>CM067299.1:122292076-122722076 GCA_034231615.1 Meghimatium bilineatum | reverse complement strand
CACTAACCCTATAACCCTAACCCTAACCCATAACCCTAACCCTTAACCTAACCCTACCCTAACCTGACCCTAAAACCTTAACCCTAACACCTTAACCGTAAAACCTAACCCTAACACCCTAACCCCTGACCCTAAAACCAGAAACCCAACCCTAAAACCTTAACCCTAACACCTTAACCCTAAAACCCTGACCCTAAACCTAACCCACACCCCAACCCTAACCCTACAACTAACCCTAACCCTAACCCTAACCCTAACCCTGACCCCAACCCTTAACCCTTAACCCTAACCCTAACCCTAAAAAACTAACCCTAACCCTAACCCTAACCCTAAAAAACTAACCCTAACCCTAACCCTAAAAAACTAACCCTAAAAAACTAACCCTAACCCTAACCCTAAAAAACTAACCCTAAAAAACTAACCCTAACCCTAACCCTAAACCCTAACCCTAACCTAACCCAACCCTAACCCAACCCTAACCCTAACCCTAACCCTAACCCTAAAACCTAACCCTAACCATAACCCAACCCTACTCATAAACCTAACCCAAACCTAACCCTAACCCTTAACCTAACCCTACCCTAACACTAAGCTGACCCTAACCCCTTAACCCTAAAACCTAACCCTAACCCTAAATCCTTAACCCTAAAACCACAACCCCAACCCTAAAACCTTAACCCTTACCCTAAAACCTTAACCCTAACACCCTGACCCTAACCCTAACCCCAACAACCCTAACCCTAACCCAAGCCCCAACCCTAACCATCAAACCTAATCCTAACCCAAACCCTTTAACCCTACCCCATAAACCCATACCCTAATCCTACCCCTAACGCAACCCCATAACCCTACCTATAATCCTAACCATTTAACCCTAACCCCTAATGCTATACCCATACCCTAGCCCTAACACTCTAACCCTAAAACCTAACCCTAAATCTTAATCCTAAGCCCTAAACCCATACCCGAAACTTGACCCTACCCCTAACTCAACCCCATAACCCTAATCTATAACCCTAACCCTAACCCTAACCCTAACCAAACCAAACCCTAACCCTAACCCTAACCCTCACCCCACCCTCACCCTCACCCTAACCCTATACCCTAACCCTAACCCTAACCCAACCCTAACCCTGACCCTGACCCCGACCCTAACCCTAACCCTAACCCCTTAACCCTAACCCTAACCCTAAAAAACTAACCCTAACCCTAACCCTAACCCTAACAAACTAACCCTAACCCTAACCCTAAAAAACTAACCCTAAAAAACTAACCCTAACCCTAAAAAACTAACCCTAACCCTAACCCTAACCCTAACCCTAAAAAACTAACCCTAACCCTAACCCCTAAACCCTAACCCTATCCCTAACCCTATCCCTAACCCTAACTAACCCTAACCCTAACCCTAACCTAACCCAACCCTAACCCTAACCCTAAAACCTAACCCTAACCATAACCCAACCCTACTCATAAACCTAACCCAAACCTAACCCTAACCCTAACCCTTAACCTAACCCATAACCTAACCCTACCCTAACACTAAGCTGACCCTAACCCCTTAACCCTAACCCTAACCCTAAATCCTTAACCCTAAAACCACAACCGCAACCCTAACCCTTACCCTAAAACCTTAACCCTAACACCCTGACCCTAACCCTAACCCCAACAACCCTAACCCTAACCCAAGCCCCAACCCTAACCATCAAACCTAATCCTAACCCAAACCCTTTAACCCTAACCCTTTAACCCTACCCCATAAACCCATACCCTAATCCTACCCCTAACGCAACCCCATAACCCTACCTATAATCCTAACCATTTAACCCTAACCCCTAATGCTATACCCATACCCTAGCCCTAACACTCTAACCCTAAAACCTAAACCTAACCCTAAATCTTAATCCTAAGCCCTAAACCCATACCCGAAACTTGACCCTACCCCTAACTCAACCCCATAACCCTAATCTATAACCCTAACCCTTTAACACTAACCCCATAACCCTAACCCTAACCCATAACCCTAACCCTTAACCTAACCCTACCCTAACCTGACCCTAAAACCTTAACCCTAACACCTTAACCCTAACACCCTAACCCCTGACCCTAAAACCAGAACCCCAACCCTAAAACCTTAACCCTAACACCTTAACCCTAAAACCCTGACCCTAAACCTAACCCACACCCCAACCCTAAAACTAACCCTAACCCTAACCCAAACCCTATACCAAAACCCTTTAACCTACCCCCTAAACCCATACCCTAATCCTACCCCTAACGCAACCCCATAACCCTACCTATAATCCTAACCCTTTAACCCTAACCCCTAACGCTATACCCATACCCTAGCCCTAACACTCTAACCCTAAAACCTAAACCCTAATCCTAAATCTTAATCCTAAGCCCTAAACCCATACCCGAAACTTGACCCTACCTCTAACTCAACCCCATAACCCTAATCTATAACCCTAACCATACCCCTAACCCAACCCCATAAACCTAACTCTAACCCTAACACCTAACCCTAACCCATACCCCAACCCAAACCTAAAACTAACCCTAACCCTAACCCATAACCTAACCTGACCCTAAATCCTTAACCCTAACCCTAAAACCACAACCCCAAAACCTTAACCCTAACCCTAAAACCTTAACCCTAACACTAAACCTAACAACCCTAACCCTAACCCCTAAATATAACCCTAACCCCAACCCAATACCCTTTAACCCTACCCCTAAACCCATACCCTAAATTACCCCTAACGCAACCCTATAACCCTACCTATAATCCTAACCCTTTAACCCTAACCCTAGCCCTAACACTCTAACCCTAAAACCTAAACCCTAACACCCATACCCGAAACTTGACCCTACCCCTAACTCAACCCCATAACCCTAATCTATAACCCTAACCCTTTAACACTAACACCTAACCATACCCATAACCCTAAAACCTAACACTAACCCATACCCCTAACCCAACCCTAAAACTAACCCTTAACCTAACCCTAACCCATAACCTAACCCTAAGCTGACCCTAAAACCTTAACCCTAACACCTAACCCTAACACCACAACCCCAACCCTAAAACCTAACCCTAACACCCTGACCCTAACCCCAACCCAAACCTTAACCCTAACCCTTTAACCCATACCCTAATCCTACCCCTAACGCAACCCCATAACCCTACCTATAATCCTAACCCTTTAACCCTAACGCTATACCCATACCCTAGCCCTAACACTCTAACCCTAAAACCTAAACCTTAACCCTAAGCCCTAAACCCATACCCGAAACTTGACCCTACCCCTAACTCAACCCCATAACCCTAATCTATAACTCTAACCCTTTAACACTAACACCTAACCATACCCCTAACCCAAACCTATAATTCTAACCCTTCAACCCTAACCCCTAACGCTATACCCATACCCTAGCCCTAACACTCTAACCCTAACCCAATACTCTAACACCTAACCCTTAAACCCATACCCTATACCTAACTCTACCCCTAACCCAACCCCTCACCCATAACCCTAGCCCTTGACTTTAACCCGAACCCTATCATAAACCTAACCCTAACCCTTAAACCTAACCCAACCGTAACCCTAACCCATACCTGAAACCTAACCCTAACCCAACCCCATAACCCATACCCTAACCCAACCCCATTACCCTAACCTATAATCCTAACCCTTTAACCCTAACCCCTAATGCTATACCCATACCCTATCCCTAACTCTACCCCTAACCCAACCCATAACCCTAGCCCGTGACTTTAACCCTAACCCTATCATAAACCTAACCCTAACCTTTAACCCTAACCCTAACCCAACACCCATAACCCTAGCCCTAGACTTTAACCCTAACCCTATCATAAACCTAACCATAACCCTACTGATTTTAACCATAACCTTTAACCCTACTGATTTCACCCCAAACCAATCCTAATAATGGTAAACCTAATGTCATCCACATGCACTGGCAATTTAGTGAACAATCTATATTTCATATACATAAGCCATCAGTTGTATCACATTAGATTCACTGGAGTCTTCAAGTGTGGATGAAGGAGAAAAGTCCATAGCTGTCTCCTTTGCTTCTTCATACTTCGACTGTTCCCTGTAGTATTATTTTCATAAGCATACATGACTAACCAAGCAAGTTTCTGTCATTTCAGTATTGAATGTAGTGGTTCTTGTGGACCTGTAATAATCTCTATATTTCCTATACTCTCACAACCTAATAGCACAATAGAAAGCACAGTTATGTTAAGTTTCTCCATGCCATAGGCGGCGCATATGGCAGAAACCATAGTTTTCCATTTCTGTCTTTGTGTTGCCAGGTCTTTCAGTTCTTGCGTGTTGTGTAAGTTCATTAACATGCCTTCTCAATGGTTCTTCCTAGAGTTTCTCTAGGTCTTCCTCTTCTTCTTACTCCCAGTGAACCCAATTCAGTGACTGATGGGGAAAAGCACTAATGAGAAATAAAACTGGATTTTCACTCCAACACTGAAATTACTTTTCCAAATTAATGTTAGCCGTGACATAACAGCAAAAGCTACTTCCAGCCTTATATTTAATTCTGATGTGCATTACGATCACTGCAAATGCAAGATCTGAGGTATTTGAAAGTATTCACCTCGTCAAATATCTCGCCCATTCATCATGATTGTCAAGTCATTAGTCAATTTACTAAGAAACAAAGATATTACACTTGAAACAAAGAAAGCGCTATTCAACACCATTTTTTTTTTTACTAACATTGTGTTATCAGTGTCAAACTTGGACATTAGATTCTAGAACAATTCAGAAGATTAACACCCCTGAAATGAAATGTGTGAGATGTATGATTGGAATTAGCTTGAGAGACCAAATCAGGAATGAAGAACTAAGGAAACAGGGATCAAGTCAACATTAGAATACGTCCAGAAACAACGAGTTAAATGGTTCGGCCACATAACCAGACAGAAAGAGAAAAGTATTATCCAAAAAACACTTAACAAACGATATGAAAACATCATGATGTTGATCTAAACTTCTGTGTGCTCTGTTACCCAAGATCTTACTCTTTTCGGTGTTCATTTCCATTCTGCACTAGCTGGTAACTTTTTACAACTTGGCTGTTAACTTCTGTTCTGACCCAGTTACAAGATTAATATCAAGAGAATCACAAATTGCAGATATGGAGACCTCCCTCTGATATAGACATAAAGTTGTCCTCAAATATCTTCTGCAATTATGTGCTAGCAGTAAAAATTTAGATCTGACCATGTGATTCATGTCTGTATCAATCTTATACAGTGAAATCCAATTACCGTAAAGATCCGACTATAAACACATCCGATTATAGGTCGAGAACCTGATTATATCTTCCCGAAAATGGCGAAAATCTAAGATCCGACTATACACTGACATCTCCAACAATGCTGGAAATAATTAACGTCGTTGTCATAAGAAAGAACGGACATGCTAAATGAAAATTAACACAAACTTTCGCAGCTGTAAGAAAATGGCATTCTTTCATTTGCCTCACTCACATAACTTGAATGAAAGAATCAAGGAATGAATAGGCTACTACATTCCGGGAACAATACATCCGAAAATAATACTGTGGCTGACTTCCTTATTCATGTCTATAGACGGTTTATGATGTGGCAAGACTTTGGAACAACAGATCCTACATTCCTGAATGAATTGTTTGAGTTGGGTGTCTGGGAGGTTATGATGCGGAACAGCGCTAGTGAATAGTAATTACTACGTAACTATTTTGCCACCGGGTTCAGACAAAAATACAGCAGACAGTGACATCTAAGCAGGAAACGATGAACGGCAAGACAAACAGGCACCGCCAGATCACGTTTGTTTTTAAAAGATACAGAAGAGTTTGAACTTTTTTACTTTTATGTTTACCTTTGTTTACTCGTATGAGAACACGGTAATAAAATAAACATGACAGAGGATTGTGAAATTGATCTCATCTTCCACTAAATGTGCAGTGTTTGGGGGAGGGAATCAATTACGGCAGAATTTTACTACAAAATGCCTATGATGTGTCATGATTTGGAACCTCGTTTCAAGTCTTCTATAAAAAAAGATTGCATTCAGCCACTTATCTGAATGGCATCATCAAAATGTGAGGGAAACTTGGATTGGTTGAACCGATTGAAATGGGTAGGGCCAGTAGTCAATCTGCGGCCTCAGTAGGCTGGACTTATTAACAGAATATAAGGCTGACTTAGCTAGCCAAGAATACTCCACAAGTAGTTTAGCTTCAGTTCATACATTTTTATTGTCATTGTGATTTGATTCGTATTTTATAAGAAGGATGCCTGGACAGAAACTAGCATCGTATACTGCTGGTTTTAAGTTGGATGTTATCGCTTTTGCGGAAAAATCAAACAATTCCATGGCTTCCCATCACATCATTGTAAACGAAAAGCAAGTGCAAGAATGGAGGAAAAAAGGGAAGAATTTTCTCTGATGCCAAGGTCAAAGAGAGCATCATGCGGCTGTACCGCTTCATTCCCTGTTCTGGAGAAGAAATTATCCGAATGGATAATGGAGTCTAGGCAGAACGAATTAATTATAACCCGCACCAATATTCGAATCAGGGCGCTCTCGATATTGAAAGATCCTGCATTCCAGAAGCACAAATCTGGGAACTTCGTTGCGTCAATGGGATGGCGCAATCGCTTCATAAACAGACATCACTTGTTTCTACGAACACGCACTAACCTGGCGCAAAAGTTTGAAGGATTTCAATGACTGTTTGAACTGGCACCGGTAAGTTTTTCCTTCTGTTCTTGATATTTGATGTTATTCTGTGTTCTGTTTTTGTGTCTCTCTATAGCTAATTTTGTTTAAACATTTTGTTGTATGCAAGCCAAACCCATTATAATTTACCCTGTTACTATCAAAACGATACAATCAGAACACCAACAGGAAAATTCTGCAATAATTATGATGCAGAAATCCAGTCAATTAATGTGGCAACTAAAAAACTGCTGAACTCCAACTCTGACCTACAGCCTGTGGTATTCCTGACAGATGCAAGGTCAGTGCTTCAAGCTCTCCAGTCTGGAAAACTAAAAGACTTGCAAAAATTACTTAGCGAATTGTCTTACCAGTATAGGGTAACCATGCAGTGGATACCCTCTCACTGTGGAATACCAGGAAATGAAAAAGCAGACCAACTGGCTAAGGAAGGTGCTGCCGAAGACCAACCAGATATACCAATCACCTACCATCAGAAAAAACAGATGATCAAGTCAATAAGAAAGCCACAAACACCAACACAAGATGACTATCATATTATGAACAGACCAGAACAAGTTATAATTCTACGTCTCAGAACAGGACACAACCGACTCCGCAGTCACATGTATACAAAGTTCAAGATTGGCAACACGGCCATGTGTACATGTGGACAGGCAGCACAGAGTGCCAAACATATACCTCAAGAGTATTCTGAGCATGAAACGCTAAGGCAGACATATTGGCCAGAGGAAACAACACTGGAATCAAAGCTCTATGGAACACTGTATGAACTACAAAAGAAAGTGAGTTTTATTAAGGAGACAGAATTACAGATATAGACATGTTTCAAGTGAACGAAAGAAGAAGAAGAAGAACTATCAAAACACTACCCAGTAGGGCTAGACGATAAACGCGAGTTACCGGTATATAGACGTCATTTATTTCCCACAGATGACATTATATGATCCCGTAACTACCTACACTTTACCGTAGTTAGGTTAATAAATAACATCAGATACTGGTATACTTTCCTGACCAATTTCGATGATCATTAAAGCCTTTACGATAGAGCAGAAATAGTAAAATTCGGAAATATCCATTGCAATAACGTTACTAAAAATTGCGTTTCCGGAGAAATTATGTTGTGTAAAATGGCGCTACGTGTGGAATACAGATATAGACATCACAGATTAGTTTTTATCATGAAATATAGGAGATTCGAAGGTAATATTGTATGACATAGAAATTAATGTAAATCTAGGCCTAGCATTATGATAAGTACGCTCTAGATTGCTGGTGAGCCCTAGTCATTTTATCCTGGCTTAATATATCGGGACATGCGAGTTGTTACTGGCTTTTTTTTAAAAACCGTATTTTCCCCTTTGTTACCATGATTTGGTGTAATTTTTTTTTTAATTTGAGTGTACTCATTTATAGGAAGAAGTTCCTAAAGTAATCTCTGATCTTTTTTCCAAAAATTCTCGGCTTACATGCCACATAACAACTTGGTCTGGACCAAAGAAATTTGTCAGTAATGACAGAAATGTGTCATATACAGTACAAACAATAAAATATAATTAGGTATGTTTAAGTGTTAAATAGGTAAGTGTGTTACAATAGGAGATGTGTTATAATAGAGGGATTCCACTGTATAATTAGTATTAGTCTCTGTACTAATCTTATCAAGCACACATCTGCATACCAACAAAACACACAAACTCAGATGTGGTTTTTATCAAGTTTTATGCACTGTTCATGTATTGTTATCACCTTTTGCTGGAATGATGGCCAGACTGCCATTCATGCTGCCTGCTCTTCTCTAATACTCTTTTTTCAGATGCACGAAAAAGTCCAAAGAGTGGAACTCTACGTTTTTGTGAGCCCATAATGTCAATTGGTTGGCAAACCTTGTCAATTTGTGAACCTATCAAAGAATATTTTTAAAAATGGCATATTAAACTGCTGTCAGTTTCCTCCTCCCCACTGCTGCAGAGAAAATCTCTGGCTCCCTCCCAACCACAGAGGGTGCATACATAAAAATACATAAAATACATTGTAACAAAAAAATAAAAGTATGAGAGGCATAATTGTATAGATGAAATGCCATGAAGCTTCTATAATAGATAACCTCAATATAACAGCATGTTATCTACTTAGGTTTTTCTGTTGCATGGGTGGTTTGTCTAATGGGCCATTGGTGAGACCCACAGATGCAAACCATGCGTTTCTAATATAGTTGGATACATATTCTTGTTTTGATTCGTCTGACAACTGTGTTTGAATTGAAATCTGACTAACGTATGTTCCGTAGCATTCTAAGACATTTATTTTCAAAGGTGTTCAGTCTTTGTTCTAAATTTGATGTTGTTTTCCAAGTTTCGCATCCATATGTTAATTCTGGAATTATGCAGGAGTTGAAGATTTTCAGTTTTGTGTTATTTCTTAGTGTTTTTGAAAGCCAGATATTTGATAGTTTATTGAATGAGTTAGCAGCCAGTGCAATACGGTCTGATATTTCTGTTGATGAATCTCCTGTTGTTGATAGCTTGCTGCCAAGGTATGTGAATTTATTGACTTTTTCAAGAGTGATGTCGTTTAGCTTGATGCCTGTTGGTTTGTTGGTAAGGTCAAATATTTTTGTTTTGGATGTGTTGATTTCAAGCCCAAGTTGTTGTGCAGAGAATAATTGCAGGCTGTTTGTTTTTTCTTGTGCATCTTCGTGAGTTGAGCTAAGTAACGCTAGGTAGTCTGCAAAGTCGAGATCTTCCAGACTTTTATTTCCGAGCCACTCGATACCACGATCTTTATCGGCTGTGCAATTTCGCATGACCCAATCCATTGCAATACTAAATAACATCAGTGATATGAAACATCCTTGCTTCACTCCTGTATTTACTGGGAACCATTCAGAATTGCCAGCTTCTGTTCTTACACAGCATCGTGAGTTCATAAAATGCTTTTATAGTGTTCACCTATTTCTGTTGGAATCCATATATTTCAAGATTTTCCAGGGTGAAGGTCTATATATACTATCAAAGGCCTTTTGAAAGTCAACTAAATTTGTAATCAGCTGTGATTGGTGTTCTACTGATTCTTCTATTATTGTCCTGAGCGTAAATATTTGGTAAACACATGACCTATTTGGTCTAAATCCTGCCTGTTCTTCTCTTAATCTTTTGTCTATTAATTCTTTCCAGTACCATAATGCAGAACACTTTTCCTGGTATTGAGAGTAATGTGATGCCCCTCCAGTTGTTGCAATCGGTTAGGTCACATTTTTTGGGGGGAGTTTGAAAATAATCACATCCTTCCATTGTGCTGCTTAACCATTTTTTCTTTTGGCTTATTTCATAGCCTACTGTATTTACTGTGGCTTCTTTTATTGTGTTTTTTAGCACTTCCCATTGTTGTTCATAGATTGTGGTCACTGCCAACATCAGCGCTCTTCTATGCTCTAACATCCTCTACTGAGGAACAAAATTTGTGTTGATACAGAAATGGTTTATTTGGTTCTTTGTGATATTATCTGGCGAGTTCCACATGTGATCACACTATCTACCTCCCTCATTGACAAGATTGTGGCATGTGTGCAAGAAATCCTACACTTAGACATTTGACTTCAGAGATGTTGCTGTAGATTTTGGAAGGGTTAGGGTTAACAATGGCTATCAACAGGTACACACTATTCAATTGTAACTGAAGATTTGCACATGAAATTGTGACAGCAAAACTCATGCCCTGTATCCTTAATATGCACCAGAAGGTTGATCAGTTGATGAACTTGCTGATTAATAACAACTTGCTAATTACTATAGCCCCACACAGTCAACTGAGCCTATAATTGTAGAGATGTTTTGAGCATTGTGCCATTGGTGAACTTGAATGCAGTATTTCCTAGTGATCAATAAACTTGGATGGTATCCACATGTCTTGTGAGCATGTGACACATATTGAGTGAGTCACAGATAGGAAGGTAACTGTTAGAATGAAACAAACCATCTTCCACAATCACCTATTTATACATTTGCATCAGCAGATAGAACCAACTAGTCTGTAAGTCTACTTTATTAAATAATATGTGTCAGCAGATAGAACCAATTAGTTTGTAAGTCTTTAAATAATATGTGTCAGGCACTGAAGTCCTGTCATGCAAATCATAACATAGTCGTCACTTATGACATACATGGCAGGTAACAGTGTTACTATTCTTTGCTCTCTTCAGGCCCCAGAATCACTTTGATCGTTGGTCAAATAAATATATGTATATTGTCTATCCCTAGGTGGATGATGGCAAGAATATTCACACTTTCCATAAGGGGTGGTGACTGGGAGCTTTAGCTATTTATCCAAGGTCATATGTGTCACCTTGGCTGCGTTGATCTGTATTTGTTTAGGGATGTCTTTATATTACCTATCTATCTTGTTCTAGATCTTCCTCTGGCCTTTTATCCATATCTTCTAATGTTATATATTCATGTTGGTAGTTAGTTATGGTTCATTCTCATAAGGTGTCCAAACCATTTTATTTGTTGTTTCTCGATGTATTCTGTGCATGGTCTCATATCGATTCTTCTGATTTCATCATTCTTCCTTGTCTAGTTTGGTCCCTCTTGTGGCTTTTCTCAGTCATTTCATCTCACATGTTGTAAGTTTTCTCTGCTGAGCTGCTGTCAGTGCCCATGTCTGGCATTGATAGCAGACTGTTGGCATAAAAATACTGTCTCTTGACTTCCATCTTCATATTTGCGTTGAGGAGTAATGGTGATAGCTAGTATGTCACTTTCTGGCATCATATAATATATATATTAGATTTTATTTATATGGTAATATTGTTAGTGGACAAACATTTTGAACAAGTTACCTGTTCCTGTATTTTCTGATTTGACAACAATTCTTTGGTTATCCAGTATTGATACTGGCAACTCCAAATCTATTATCTCTGAAGAAGATATCTGTAGAGGACAAATACATGGTCAGGATATACTCAATTTTGGGGGAGAGGGGTTTCTCTATCTTCTACTGTATTCTCATATTACTGTGGTCAACAGGCCAAAGCGTCTGGATAACAGAATGTATTGTATCAGTTTAGCTATAATATCTATGACTTTCTTCCTGACACATCTGATTTCAGTCAAGACAGTATTTCAGTGTCTGCAACAACTCACTTCTGTCAAGACAGTATTTCAGTGTCTGCAACAACTCACTTCTGTCAAGACAGTATTTCAGTGTCTGCAACACCTCACTTCTGACAAGACAGTATTTCAGTGTCTGCAACACTTCACTTCAGTCAAGACAGTAGTTCAGTGTCGGGTACACCCTACTCAGGCCAAGAAAGTACTTCAGTGCCTGACACATCTTTCAGCCATGAAAGTACTTCAGTGCCTAACATATGACTTCAGCCAAGAAAATACTTAAGTGACTAACATATATGACTTCAGCCAAGAAAGTACTTCAGTGCCTGACACATCTGTTTCAGTGCCTAACCAAATATATGACTTCAACCAAGAAATTTATTCAGCGACTAACATATATGACTTCAGCTAAGAAAGTATTTCAGTGCCTGACACATCAGACTTCAGCTAAGAAAGTATTTCAGTGCCTGAAACATCTGCTTCAGCACCTAACATATGATTTCAGCCAAGAAAGTACTGCAATGACTAACATATAGGTAATGAAGTTTTACTGAACAACGACTAACACACTATCACTGTCGGAAGCTTACGTGAAATAATACACACAAATACACACATGATATAATCATACAAATAACAATAAACAGGACATAATCGATGTTTCAAACCAAAAGACCTTTATCAAGATATGCAAATAACATTAAAAAAACAATGAGTAGAAATGACTACACCACAACAAACATGTCCGAGTTAAATATGGATGCGAGATATCGGAAGGATAAGAGCAGGAAGTACATAAAAACATAAACATAGGTGGAATCGAAATGAACAAAAATATGATGTAAATTGAATAAAGACAAAGGCCACTCCGACCGAGAACTAGACAAAAGGGTGGTCAGAATTGAGTCCAAATTACTTGAGGGTACCAAACTCAGAAATAAGACGATTTTCTAGAGCGCACTTAGATCTATCATCGGTGGTGCAGGATCTGATGGCAGTGACCTGAATATCAAGGACACCATGGTGACCATTGCTGTTGAAGTGTGCGGTCACAGGAGTTGGTGTTCTATGCTTGATGGCATGAAGATGGTTACGGAAGCAGTCACTCAATCTTAAGCTAGTTTCACTGATATATTGCTTGCCACTGTGTTTACACATGATCACATAAATTACATTATGGGATTAACATGTAAAGGCCTCATCGATGGATAAAGTGGCCTTGGGAAATAAGATAGCTGATGTATTCTTATTTCTTATTTCCCAAGGCCACTTTTTTATCCTGTTATATCCTGTGTTTTGTTGTGTGTATTATTTCACATAAGCATCGGACTGTGATAGTGTGTTAGGTATCGTTCAGTAAAACTTGATTACCTGTTTCCCACATGAGTACTATTTTCATAGTTTTACTAGCAGTATTACCTTTTATTGATTGACTAACATATATGACTTCAGCCAAGAAAGTACTGCACTATCTGACACATCTAACTTCAGTGGAGAAATTTTGTCAATGTTATAGACCATACAGAAAAAAATTGATTTACTTCAGCTCAGCTGATACCACTTTTCATTATTCACTTTGTGTCGACCCCCAATGAAAATCATGGATCAAATGAAGGTCAGCCAACTGATGTGACCAGCTGTTGGACCATAATAATCTGGAGAAGAGACAGACATTATTCAGCATGGCTTTTGGGTCACTGAGACAATGTAAAATATTGGAGTATAATGCTTATTCACTCAGCCAATGTTAAAATGTTGGAATATATTGGTTATTGGGCTGACTGATGGTAGTCTGCTAATGTGTGCGAACCATTCACACACATTATTAATAACCTCTTAATATATTCCAAGATTATGGTGGTGCTGGTTTTTTGTCGAATGTTCTCATTCCTCACTCTGTCTCTTAGCAATACTCCTAGGATTCTGTGTAAGCATGCTGTTTCAGCTGTCACCAGTTTACGTTTGTCTTGTGCTGTCGTTATCCATGTTTGGCATTGGTAGCACAGCATTGGCATAATAAACTTTTTGAATAGTGTTATTTTGAAGATTAAATCTACATACCTGTTTCTGAAGATTGGTGTCATTTGCCCTAAGGCTTGGTATTCTTTACTACATCTATTGTGTATTTCTTGGCTGTTCTTGCCGTTTGTTGTTATACAGGGTGGCCCAAGAAGGTTTATAGTTATCACATAGATTATGTATTTGAAAATTCAATACTAGAACAGCTGGAAATTTGTTATACCTGTTAACATAAACAATTTAATCTCTCAGATGCTCAAAATGTCCTCCATCAACATTGCAACATTCTTCAAATCTCTCCAGGACACTTTGACACACAGTGCGGCACAAATTCCAATCTTAATCAATTTCTGTGAATGCGAGATGTGTGTACGGTTTAGTTAGGTTCAGTTTTGACTTCACGAAGCATTTCCAGGTAGCTCTCTCCATTTACAGTTTCATTTAAAAAAACGGGCCCAACAACACCTTCGCTTGATAATGCACCTCAAACTGTAATGCCAGGCTGGTTTAGTTCAGTCTCTATGGTCAAATGGGGATTTTCATCATCCCAGTACACACAGTTATGCCTGTTCACATGACCAGCTTTACATAATAAAATAAATTATAATCAGTAAGGGAAAAGCTGTTTGTTGTAGTTACATTTATACTCTAAGGAAAGTTTTATATTGATATTACTAAGCAAGTAACTTCAACCATATATAAGGTAGTTTAATAACTGTAAACCGACTTTTGGGCCACCCTGTATTGTTTCCTAGGTCTGTGAATTCTTTCATTTGTTTAACCTTTAGCAAGCTAAGGGTGGTACGGATCCCCTCCAGTACTAGCTCAGTTTTGACGAAAGGTGTCCGGACCCACCTATAAACATGACACGTTTTTTTCCCGTAGCACAGCCTTATTTGGTAATGCACATTACTGGGACATGCGCAGATGAAGCCTATTCATTTCCACTTTAGATAGAGGTAATTTTAGTGACACTGAGTCTTTCGGAAGTATGGATATCGACATTTTGAAAGATGGAAAAGTTGAAAATTCGCATTTCCCTTCGGCATATAGCCATGGTTGGTGTAGCGACTTTGATGGAATTGTTGGAGATATAGGCCTAGCTGATAACGTTAGTGTGTTAGACGTGTTTTGAGAGGTAAGTTGATTTTTAGAATAGAATATAGTATTGATCACACTGCTTTCATGATTTAGATGGTGAATATCGACTGTGTTGGAGCGATAAAAAATGACTAGGTCTATCTTTCAGATAACGATTTATGGCAAATCTATGAGGTTTATTCATACTTACCAGTGACATTATGATGATTTGACAATGAAACCACATAAATACTATTTGAATTAGGTTTATTTTACAGGGTTCCACTTCAGAAAATATAAAAACCATAGATAAGTAATTTTTTAATAAAATTTTTTCCTTTTATCTGTTATAATTTCTTTATTTTTTGGTGAAAATCAAATTTACTACTTTCTAATATGTCTGGTATCACTTACTTAGAATATACTTAGAATATCATGGAAGGATAAAATCAGAAACTCAGATATTATAAACACACTGAATATTCCAGAGTGTTGGTTACTAAACACAATAACAAAAAGAAAACTACGCCTGTTTGGTCATATAAAGAGACATAACTGTTTAGAAAGACAAATATTGGAGGGAAGAGTACCTGGGAAGAGAAGGGGCAGACCAAGAAGACGATGGACTGACAACATTAAAGATAACATGAATACATCGCTAGAAAATGCAAGCCACATCGCCCAAGACAGAGAGAGGTTCAGAGAGTTCATTGGGAAGACAACATTATGGAAGGTATCACATATTAATTAATTATCTCTAACAACAAAAAAGTTATTGAATTTTTAAAACAGCCACAATCAATAACACAAATTCTCAAAAAAGAATTCAGTGGCAGGGGGAAGTTTTTAGATTTGTAAACACAGCTTGCTAAAGGTTAAGTCTGTTCTTTCCAATATATATATATATATATATAATATATATATAGGTGTTTCTGTTCTACCTATCTTCATTACTTCGGTCATTTCTATATTTATCTTCATGTTAAAGGTATGGCATGTTTGATGTAATCTGTATATTTGTCTTTATAGTTCCTCTTCTGATGATGCCACTAGTGCTTGGTCATCTGCCAATAGTAGTTTGTTTAAGATATCCTCAGATAACTAAGAAAATGTATGAGGAAATCCACACAAATAATGGCAATAACACCCACAATAACAGTGAAATAGAACCAGAATCCAGTTTAGATGAAATCAGATTGGCCATTAAAAATCTAAAAAGATAGAAATCTGCAGGGTGTGATATAAATAGGACTTAAACAGAAGGATTAATTCTGAGTTTAGTTGTTTACGCCAGAATTGAATTAGAAATTAGCTAAAAATAGAACAGTAGCAAAACATTTCTGGATAATCGTGGATTTTTAGGAAGTGTTCAGGAAAACTGTTACTTAACTATTGTCTATTGTCTTTCCCCAGGTGGTTTGTTATCCATTCTTGCTGTTAAGCGTAGGGGTGTAATGGAAAAACAATGCAATTCCAATGTCTTCGTCTGATACAACTTGACACCAAATTCTTGGTTTGTTTCTTCCCTCAGTGAATCACTTGTTTTAAAATCTGTCCATTGTTTGTTCAATATTCTTCTACAGCACTTGTTTTCAAAGGTGATTAATTTGGTGTCCACTGCTCATGTGGATTTTCAGCTTTTGAACTCCTTTGTTATTACTTTTGCAGAATCATTCATGAAAGTAAGTGATCAATATGACAATCCTTTGAATAAAAAAAAAAAAAAAGCCATCTGTAAAGATGCAAGAGACCATTCATACACAGTCAATTTAACAAATAGGTAAACACTACTTACAAATTGTATGCCACTATTTTCCAAAGAGTATGCATATTTATCTAGGATAGGTTTCAAGGCACTTTTGATAGTTCGATTTGGTTTGGATTTGGCTCCAATAGACTTGCCATCTGGCAGGTCCAAACGAAAGACAATCCGTTTCTCAATCATAATTTCTTTGGAACCGAGAGTAGACATATCCTCACTTAGGTTCAGTGGCTGGAATAGGATTATACTAAATAATCTGAGGGGAAATCATTAAGTCACAAATGGCTGGAAAAACATATATATAAATATGATACTCTCATACAAAATATAATTTTAGACTGACATTGTTCCTTTATTTCTCCACATAATTTCCATCAACAATGATGCACTTATCCCATGAAAACAAAAATCATCATCAGTCAGTTCTCTGGGTACCAATCGTGAGCACATTTTCTGGAATTTCAATTGGTCATGCACTATGCTGTAGACTAAACCATACGATACTCTATTGCATTTGAACCATTATTTCCCTGTCAATGTGCAGTTACTTATGTTGCAAATTCAACATAATGAGCCAAACAACCAGCCTCAAATCATTGCCCAGTAATGTGCTCCCTTGAAAAAATTTACCACCTTCAATATCTCAGCTCCCAAATACGTGATGATGGCAATTCAGAAAATGAGATACGTTCAAACTTGACATTGCGATGGCTGCCACATCAAGGTTGAATGTGATTCAGAAAAGTAATACCAGTATAACAGTAAAGATCAATCTATTCAGATAACTAGTGCTAAGTATACTTTCATAAAGATGTGAAAGCTGGACACTTAATGCAGACACCAAACAAGGTTCAGGCTTTTAAATATAAGTGCTGCAGATGTTTGTTAAAAATTAGCTAGAACACAAGACAAATATATTCACCAATCAGCAAGTAAACAAACTTGCAGGCTATTAAGAACCACTTTTGGCTGTGGTGAAATGGCGCTAAATTGTTTGGTTTGAACATGTAACGAGATGAGACTCACTTTCTTAAACTATTTTCCTGTCGAAGATGAAAGTATAAAAGACAAATAAAATCCTTGATTGACAGCATCAAGGAATGGCCTGGAAATTATTTTTCTACACTTGTCTGAATAGCTGAGGTGTTAAGATGGCTTTTTTGTGCTCGTGTCTCCAGTGTCATTCCTACGACTCGAACAAGTTACACGTCTTATTATTATAATGCTTTCCCTTGTGAAAATTATTTACCAAGTTATGCACAACTTTTACGCGACAAATAGTTCTCAGTGTAAACAGGAACCATCTACTAATGAATATCCTTGGCAGACAGTTCTTTTGTCACCAAAAGAATGCACAACTGCACAATGTTCATTCCTTGGACCCTCTTAATTGTTTTTTGTATAAACGAACAGGGTATCAAATGTTTGGTATAAATAAACAAGTGTAAACCTTTTCTGTGTCTTCTACCTCCAGACACTCTATATGGTAAAACAGTGCCAAAATTCAGGTCTACCTTCCCACCTCACCACTACTATTTTAGTGCAACATGCTCAAAGCCGATTCATGCGTGGGTGAACAGAATATTTATTGGTATCTAGAAAAACAATTGAAACAGCAAACTTATGGATAACAATATAAAAATATCAGCTCATAGTTATTGTCTATTCAATCGATCTAATCAATCGTATAGTGTTTCTCATTGTTACACAAGTCTGAGGATATCCTCCAATGTTGGTTGACTTGCACTCAGAAATAATAACTGTCAACAGAAATCTAACTACATAACCCTTGACTTGTGCAGCATTTATAATTTCTAAGTCTCATAACTCATGTAATGTAGAACATTACTCTAGCTTTCAAATCTCTTCAAATTCAAAACTTGTGAAAATCGTGATCCAACTCTAAAATGCTATCTCCCACAACTTGCAATCTAGCTTTTGTCTCTGCAAACAAACCCATCTTCACTATTTGTGCAACTGTCTGCTCTAGCATTCTCATCCCCAGAAAAAGCTACAATTTCGCTAACTTTTGACAGATTATATCTGTGGCTGAACACAGTCAAAACTTATCTATAATGTATTGTATTAAGTTGAACACTAGTGGAAAAAGAAACTAGTTAGATCTACTTTCATTTCCTCAGTTATCTGGTGAATAACATTTGTTTAAAATGTAATATCTTTGTTAAGAGGTATGGCCTCTACAGGCATATATAGTCGTTGACAGCTATGAAAAATACATATTATCTTTCGATTATAGTTGCTGGGAGTGCGGTAAAGGTTAATGTGGAGAGTAATATGGTAGCTTTAATGTGTCAAGTAATATGACAACTTTAATGTGGAGAGTAATATGGCATCTTTAATGTGTCAGGTAATATGACAACTTTAATGTGGAGAGTAATATGGCATCTTTAATGTGTCAGGTAATATGACAACTTTAATGTGGAGAGTAATATGGCAGCTTTAATGTGTCAAGTAATGTGATGCCTAATATGTATCAAGCAATATGGCGATTTCAATATGTGTAATATTATGATAACAAAGTTGCAATGTGCCAAGTAATATGACAGTATAGCTTTAACATACATTGAGTATAAAACATTTGCAATTCAAATATTACCCTGTCTGATCCAAGCAAAAACACATCAACACTTGAGATTTTTATTGAACGTTTTTCACACAGTTTTGCAACAACAGAATGGCAAGTCTGACCAGGTTTTGCACACACAACAGTTGTTGACCCATCTGGCATTATTATACGGCAAAATTTAACTTGGGACTCTTCACAGCCATGAATCTGTTGATGAATTACAAAAATACACAATAAAATTCTATAACCAAAATGATACAAAACTAAAGTCTGTAGATAGTTGCAGATTACAAACAAGAAGACAATCTGTAGATTGTCACAGATACATAGCCAGTGTAAAAATCTGTTGTCACAAAAAGTACATGAGAAGATAAGATTAAAATCTGTAGATATTAGCACAACAAAGTAGGCAGTTTTCCCTCTTTGCATTCATTTTCCTTTAACACTGAAGTTAGTGCATAGGGTGGCGGTCAGATCTCTCCAATTCTGTCTGTTCAAAGCTATTCTGAGCAGTTCTTTAATAGTGTATATTGATTGTTTTACTTTCTCTAAGTATTGTTCTTCTGAGTGTTTCTTTTGGTCTACCCCTGGCTCTTTTGCCTGTAGGCATCCATTCAAGAGATTGGTGGTGTATTCTGTTGATGTCTGCAGAGAACCTCTTTGCATACGATATTTTTATGCTATAAGAACTAGAATATATGATCTATGGCAATGATGGATGTGATACACAAGACAAATCTGAGCCACAAGGAGTCTTCTACAGTATGCACAAGGAATCACAGGCCAGCTTGTACTATCATGTGCTGTTGTGTTTCTACTTAGATGTGTAGCCCTTTAACAATTGGTTATTACATTCTCCTTTGTCCTTATACCATTCCTGATCATTCCCCTTCATGAAACACGATCCATAACATCCTGTTCCTATGACTCCAAATGAATGCTTGTATCAAGCATATCCTGTTTGCATACATTTTTGCATCGAAGTAGAGGTTGACCCTGAAATCTATTGCAGACTAATTCTCCATAAAGTAGATCTTTCAGTATTCTGCCATCTGTCATCCTACTAGTGTGTCCCAGCCATCAGAGACTGTACATAGAAAATTATGTGGTATTGCCTGTTCTTTTCAATACATCAGTGTTAGTGATTTTATCATATCACCTAAATCCAAGAATTCTTGTAGGCACCAAATGTGAAAGCTGTATTAATCTGATGGCATGTTCATGTATTCAAAACTAAGATCTATGTCCTCTGGTGGACATTCGTGTTGAATAATATCTTTCGTCTGACCCATCCAAGATTTTCCTCTTTCAAGTTTGCTTCCTTTTTGTTCTCCTAACCTGTCTGTGCAAAGGATGATTTATGTCTCCAATAACTCGATGGAAAGCGCATGCTTGACAGATCCTTATTCTATCCAACTTGGTTAGAAAATCTTGGAGGTAGTGTGTCGCTACAGAGGCTGTGTTCATAGTACATTCAAGTTCTGACCCTCTCTAGCCTCTCCATCTGAGTATCCGGGAAGTATCCATGGGTTTTTTAATCCACGCCCTACTGATTAGGTTAGGTCCCAACTCCGCTGGACTGGCCACATCGTCCGTATGCCAGACAAGCGACTTCCAAAGAGATTATTCTATGGGGAGCTGCACGATGGTAAACATTCAAACAGAAGGTAGAAAAAGCCTTCAAGGATCACCTTGAGACCTAAGAAACTCTCTCAAGCTCTGCAGCATAGATCCTAGCTCCTGGGAGACTACAGCCCTTGATCGTTCAGCTTGGCCCACCCAGATCACTTCTACCATCACTAAATTTGAAAAATAAAGAGCACTGCAGACAATTTAGAAGCGATGAAGCAGAAGGACAAATCTAAAAACTCTCCTACCTCGAACCCTCTGTGCTCCTGCATGCACTGGAAAAGAACTTTCCTGGCACGAATCAGACATCTACGAACTCACAAACCAAATTAGACAATCACATATGTTTTGTTGTTTTTCTACTTGCTCATCAAATTTACTGTTTTATATGCCATGCTATCTTCACTTGCAAAGGAGAAACATCATCATCATCCAGTGAAGACAATATGATCATATACATTTTTTGGGTGTGGTTGTCAGTGCTTAGTGCTTGGGCCTTCACAGTTGAGTGTGTAGAAAAAACCAGAGTAGTGCTTTTGCTGCCTAATATAAGTAACATAACTATGGAGATTATAGAAGTGACCAAATTCCTAAACCGTAAGGGAACATGGAGAATGCAAATCAAGTCTGCATTCTCAGTTTCATGTTGAGCATGATTAGAAACATACACTTGTGTATTGCTGGAGCTATAAGGTAGCAAAGAAAAGCAAAAGTGTGACCTGCCATGAATATTATAAAAAGCAACTAAGGAGGTTGGGGGGGGGGGTTGAGTTGACTTTCCCATCCCATAAAAGTAACTAAAAAGTCATATTGAGTTGGATGTGTCTGGCTGAGAGAGGCAGATATTACAGCCAAGCCATAAATCATATCTCAGTGCATTCTATTATGAGAACTGCATTCTATTATGAAAACTACATTCTGCGAACTATAAGGAGTTTGAGAATGAATAAAGATGACTGTTTGTGAATACTTACAATAGCGTGTTAACTTTTATTTCTGTGCGATGTGAGCGTGGACTGTGAAATGACCCAGTTTGTTAGTGTGACACAATAGTTTGAAATATGGTGACCAGCGATGGTTTTCATTGTATATTCCGGATAGATGGAGTTCGTTAGTTGCGGGAGGACAATCCATCCAAGAGAAGGCCACTCTAAAATCAAACCACTGCTGCCTTGTAGGTCAGGCTATTTAGTTAAAGGCTAGTGGAGAACACCATCATAAATAAACCGGTAGAAAGCCAGGGGAAACTACTACTGTAAATATCCCTAGATTACACTATGTTTCATCACGACTTAGATAATATGTCAGTTCCAATGAGCACATCCATCAAATGCGAATTAATCAAGATTGCAACCTGGAACATTCTGACACTGACAGACTTAGAAAAATTAGATAATATAAAACAGGAAATGAGCAGAATGAATATCAACATACTAGGTCTATGTGAGATGAGATGGCTGGGAGCGGGTAGCATAGTATCAAAAGAACTTAGAATAATATACTCAGAAGGAAATCAACATAGGAACAGCGGGGGAGTAATAGTGGATAAGCAGAGTGCGAGATCTCTTACAGGATTCTGGAATATATCAGACAGAGTGCTATTAGTAAAACTAAAGGGGCAGCCTATTACAGTAGAACCCCGATATATCGAACTCGCATATTTCGAACATTCGGTTATTGCGAATATTTTAAATAGTCCGCGCAATAGGTAACATTAATCCCTCTAATAAATTACGGATATAGCGAAGTCGGGTTTGCACCATTTCGCTTATAGCGAAGTTCCACGGTGGCCTTTTGGTAATGAATCGACGTGTATATCGAAGTCCGAAACAGACAAAGATTTGCTGACCTATCATGTTAAAGAATATCAGGTCCGCGGCCCACATGTTGGACATTGCCAAACTGTATTTACAAGCCGTACAACAAACCAAAATCTCGTCATTTGGCCAAATGATAATCTTTATGGGACTGCTACTATGATGCTGCTGTAAGGTCATGTAATTCAGTTCGGTAATGTGTTTGGCCACCTCGGCAAAGAAATCAGGCAGGAGTGTCAACCCAGTAAAGCCACGTTTTCAAACCTGTGATAGTGTGGTTCAGTCCTGGTTGTGATTCTACTGATTTTGTTTAAGATGTCTTCGCCAAAAGAGCTTAAACGTAAATGTTTGTCTGTTGATGACAAAGTTGATGCTATTCTGTCAGTGGATAGAGGTGAAAAAATAAAGTGTATTCGCCAAGCGTCTGGGAATACCGTTAAACACGTTGTCAACATGGATTAAAAACAGGGACAAAATATTAGCAACACATGCCATCACCAACCTAAATCGAAAACGGAATAGAATGACTACATATGCCGACGTGGAGGAAGCCTTGCTAAAGTGGTTCACAAACTGTCGTACTAATTCTGTGGCAGTCAGTGGTCCAATTCTAATTTCCAAAGCAAAGAGTTTTGCTGATGCCTTGGGGTACCCAGAATTTATGTGTTCTTCTGGATGGCTGGATCGATTTAAAAAGCGACACGGAATTTCTGGAAGGTGCATCACGGGGGAAAGTGCAGCTGTTAGTAATGATCTTATGTCAAATTGGACTAAGTCAGCACTTCCCAAGATTCTCAGTCTGTTTAAACCGAGAGATATTTATAACATGGACGATCGCCTAATGCCTGACAAAACTTTGACTTTCAAAGGGGATCCTTGTCACGGAGGAAAGAAGTCCAAGGAGCGTATAACGGTAACAGTCTGTGCTAATATGGATGGGTCGGATAAGATGGAGCTTCTTGTTATTGGAAAATATCAGAATCCTCGATGCTTCAAAAATGTTAAGAAGCTCCCTGTACAGTATGTCGCCAACAGAAAAGCTTGGATGACTTCGGAGATTTTTGAAAACTGGCTGCACAAGCTGGATGTAAGGCTTGAAAGAGAAGGGAGACAAATACTAATGCTGGTAGACAACTGTCCGGCACACTCTAAAATGACACACTTGAGGGCATCACACTTAATTTTTTGCCTCCAAACACCACATCGTGTCTTCAGCCAATGGATCAAGGCATTATACACAATTTGAAGGCACTGTACCGTCGAATGGTTGTGGAACGTTTGCTGTGTGCTGTTGATAGAGGACAACCTGTAGACAATAACACTGTGACACTGCTAGATGGTGTTCGGATGCTGCACAGTGCTTGGAATCAAGTGAAGCCAGAAACTATTGCTAATTGTTTTAAACACGCAAGATTTGTGCAGTCAGATAGCGCTGGCCCATCTGCTGTTGTTTCTTCGATTGCAATTGCACCAGATGTAGGAAATTTATGGGATCGTCTACGTTCAGCTGGTTTCGACATTCCAACGTTTGAAGACTTTCGTGATGCTGATAACGACTTGGCAAGTAACGAAACCATGACTGACGAAGCCATAATTGAGTCGGTAACTTCACAACATGATGATGATGATGATGATATTGGTGACAGCATGGAACGTCCCCCACCCACAACAGCCGACGCCATGGAAGCTCTTGCTGTTTTGCGTAACTGGATGGAATGTAGCAACGCGGATACGAAAAATGGATTTAAAATGGTAGCAGACCTGGAGAACATTGTTATTAGCTCACGTCCGATGCAGCAGAAATCAATTACGGACTTCTTCAAAAAAGATACATACATGTATACTGGACTTAATTGAGACTGCTGCCAAAGTTGAATGTATCACCATATGACTACAGCTGTATATACATGTACTTACAGGTATGTAAATGTACTGCCAATTTTTATTATTTAACTTTAAAAATAACTTTTTATCTTGTGTTTAAAAAGAAATGTATAGTAGGCCTAGCTCACAGCTTCATGAAGCGCGCTTCATAACTCGTGAAGTCGGCTTGACATTGCAAGTTCTTAGAGCATTGCATTTAATAAAAAACGGTTATATCGAACCTCGGATATATCGAATTAATTCAATTTCCCCGAGAACTTCGATATATCGGGGCTCTACTGTAATATAAATAGCATCCAAGTTTATACACTGACATCAGAGAGCACAAAAGAGGACATACAACAATTCTACAAGGACTTGAACACAGCTATGAAATAATGTAAACAACACGAAGTAAATATTGTCATGGGCGATATGAATGCTATGGTAGGAGACAGTCAAGACGAGGATATTACTGGCAGATTTGGATTAGGCACCAGAAATGAAAGAGGTGAGGTCCTGGTTGACTGGGATAGAAATAATAATATGGTGATAGGGAACACATTATTTACCCATCACCAAAGATGACTATGGGCATGGAAAAGTCCAGATAATAAAAGATACGCAATCAAATCGATTACATCATAATAAATAAAAGATTCTGAAATTAATTGAAGTCTATTAAGACATGCCCAAGTGCTGATTGCAACAGTGACCATGTTCAAGTAGTGGGAAAGATTAATATTAGGTTAAAGAGATTAAAAACTACAAGGGCAGATAACACATCTAATGTGAATATGCTGACAAAGAACACAGAATTACAAGAACAGTATAACATAACAATTCAAAATAGGTACAATGCGAAAGAAAAAATAGAAACCATTGAAGAACAGTGGGCAATGTTAAAAGAATCATTGCAGCAAACATCTAAAGAGATCCTGCCACCTAAGAAACATCTCAATAGGAAAGACTGGATGACAGAAGATATTTTGAATATGATGAAGCAAAGAAGTCAGATGAAGAAAAACATAGAAGAATACAAAAAGATGAACAAAGATATTAAACATAAATGCAACAAGGATAAAGAGGATTGGTTAAATGCAAAGTGCAGTGAAATAGAAAAATATTATCATAGAAATACAAGTGATACACATTTACAAATAAAGGAATTAACAGGCAAAGGGCAGGTTCACAAGACTGGGTGTCTGAAATCTAAGCAGGGGCACATACTAATAGGAGAAAATTAAATCATGCACAGATGGGAAGAATATATTAAAGAACTGTACGAAAGTAACAGAAATTATACTAACTTAAATTATAACAATGAAGGTTCAAGTATATTAAAAGCAGAGGTAAAGGAAGCTATACAACACTTAAAAAACAACACGTCATCAGGTCCGACAAGATTACTAAAGAAGAATTAGAAGCCCTGGGAGATATGGCATTGAAGTTATCACCACAATGTTAAATGACATCTACAACAGTGGCTATATTCTATCGGATTAGCTGCAATCTCATTTTCATAGCCCTACCATAGAAACCTGGTGCAATAGATTGAAAAGATCACAGAACAATCAGCCTTATGAGTAAGATGACCAAGATTCTACTGCGCATAATAATGAGGCGTATAAGAGGGAAAATAAAACCAGAGATAGCAAAAGAACAATGTGGATTCATAGAAGGATAAGGCACAAGAGATGTCCTATATATAGTAAGAACATTAATGGATAGGGCCATAGAAGTACAAGACCTTTATCTGTGCTTCATAGATTACAGCAAAGCATTTGACAAAGTGAAGCATTTTGAGATTATAAAGCTGCTATAAAATCTTAACGTTGATGGGAAAGATCTAAGAATAGTAAGAAATATGTATTGGATTCAAACGGCTGCAATGAGAGTTAACAACGCTAGATGTAGATTTCAAAAGATAGAAATTGGTGTCAGGCAAGGTTGTGTAATGTCACCGGACCTTTTTTCCCTGTATACAGAATAGATTATGCGAAATATAGAAGATATGCCAGGAATAAAAGTAGGAGGATGCAATATAAATAACTTGAGATATGCCGACACAATATTGATTGCAGGAAGCGAACAAGAACTACAAGTCCTATTAGATAAAGTAGTAAAAGAAAGCAAAAACAAAGGCATCAGATTAAACAAGAATAAAACATAAATAATGGTTGTCTCGCAGAGATAACACCACCAAGATGCAACATAATAATTAATGACACAAAATTAGCACAAGTTGAAAAAGTGAAATATCTTGGCACCCTGTTAAAATCAGAAGGTAGATGCTCAAGTGAGATAAAGAGCCGAACAGCACAAGCCAAATCAGCATTCCAAAAAAAGAGAACCATTTTGTACAATGGAAGACTATCAATGCAGACCTGAATTCAAGTACTGAGATGTTATATCGAACCAATTCTATTTTATGGATGTGAAGCATGGACTGTAAACAAAAAAATTCAAAGCTAATTAGAGACTAATGAAATGTGATTTCTAAGAAGAATGATAAAAATACAATGGATAGCAAAGAAAACTAATGCAGATGTTCTCATTGATGCTGGAATAAACAGATCAATCATATCAAACATTAGGGGCAGACAGTCATTTTCTAGGGCGTGTGCTGAGAAGAACACAGCTTGAACACTTAATAACCACTGGAAAGATCAAGGGGAGAAGAGATAGGGGATGACAAAGAGAAAAGTTACTATAGTGCATTCATAAATAAATGTACATCGATATTTACATTTTTCTCTGTAATTACTGAGCGTAGACTTCATATTTTGCATGAGTGCATCATTTCAAAACCACGTTACAGATTTATGATTATTTCTTATCTATATTGAGCGGTTTTATCGCAGCAGTCGCTACGAATGTCGTGTTTTAGGTAGTAACGATTTTATTGTATGTGGAAAATAAATTTTACAGTAATTGCATGTATAGGCGTATTGTACATCTTTCATAGCGTGGGTAAAAATGCAATATTACTAGAATAATATTTTTCTTTCGTTGCATTGAGAATATATGCAAAGAGATATAAAGTTAATAGTGATACATTCATGAAATTGTATTATTATTTAGGAAAATGTGAATTTAACATAAATGACAACGAACACTGTACCTACCGTCATCATCATATTTGTCCTAGTATGATCTATCTCAGTACTAATGTTGTTTTTCAGGAATCTTCGATGAACCATTTCCTAAGTGCATTCCACAATTCAGAGACAATTATACTTTTCCAACATTTAATATTGTCATTACAGACCTTTCATTTTTCAACTCTTATCAGAAACCTTTCAGTTTGATTTATCTCAGATTGACTGCGTTGTTTCAATATGTGCACTTTTACATTGTTATCAAATTTCAATTTCATCTCGCTTATCCCTAGTATTCTTTAATAATCATCGTCTATCTATATCTCTATCTATATGTTATGGCCCTTGTTTAACTTTTGTTGTTACAAGTTGAAGTGTTCTCTGCAGAATTCCTCCTTATGTGCTGCTTGTGAGCATCATGTCTGTGTTGTGTTTTTTTCATGGTCTGTCTCCTATTTCAATATGTTTGCCTCTTTCTTTTTAAATTTGATTTTACAGCTAGATGTACTATTTCATTATCGTTTTCTACACACATGTTTGGTATGGCTCTTTAGTATATTATATTACTTCTGTTCTGATAGTTCTTCTTCTTAATATAAATGTCATCTGGCTTCTGCAGTTTAAATAGTTATACTTGCACCAAGCATAAACTTGGGTATCTATATCCTTGACGAATGTGATTGTTTAACCTTTAGCAAGCCAGATTTAAAAATATGAAACGTCTCCCTGCCACCGGATTCTTTTTTGAAAATTTGCGTTATTGATGGTGACTGTTTTGAAAATGTGATAATTTTTTGGTTGTTAGAGATATTTAAATAATATTTGCACATATAAATAAAGAATTGAATTATGCATATATTGGTGTAATTTATGTACGTATGTGTGTGATACCAGACGTATGAGAAAGTGGTAAAGACGTTTTTCACAAAAAACATATATTTTATAACAAATAAAGAGGAAAAAAATATGAAAAAAGAATAACTTACCTTACATATCGAATTCCTTGGCAACACTGTAAACTAAATCACGCAAATCTGTTGTATTTATGTTCTTTCACTGCGAAATTATCAAAATATAGCCGGGGGAACTGTATAAAACATGTAGATTTGCAGTAAAATCGTTCTTTGAGCTTAGGCCTAGAGTTATTTTTTCTGCCACTTCAAAATATTCGATATCAAACGTACAAGTCCCCAAACCAACACAGCATTCTGTATATTCACTGCTGTGAAATTAAATAACCTAATAATCCATGATTCAAGCCACGATTCAATGTTATTTTATTCGAAATACGATGAAATAAAGGTCTATAAAACCGATCCATCATCATGGCATCGTACCGATGTACAGATGTGGTCAGATTAATTACTCTTAAACTTTTACGAATAGATAGCCATTCTCAAAAACTATCATTTCGGAAGTGGGGGATGTACCGGCTTCGATTGCGCCATGTCCCCAGCTATGTGCACGGACTGTGGTACGTGTAAATCTCACGATATTATCGTTGGGTGGGCCGGGCCGCCAAAAACGCGCGCGGCCATTTTGTTTCTCGGCGGCTGGGATTGATATAGGCTCGGTGAAGGTTAAATATGTTTTTCTGAATACATATTTTAATTATTCTGTAGTTGTTGCATGTTTTCTTGTTTATTTCATATTTGAGCTATCCAAATCATCCTTATATTCCATTTCTTTCCGGTTCCAATTTTGAGTGGAAATTTTGTAATACGAATAATTATTCTTCTGTGTTGTTTATAATATCATTTGTTTTATGAAAAATTTCTCCACTTTATGTTTCATTCAGAATCTGATGAATAGTAGAGATTGATAATAGTAAAGGTTTGAATGAAGCGTAAATCATCTTTCTGTCAATATTCATCTTCTACTTTCAATACATGGTCCTCACATTTAATCCAGAACTCTTTGTTAATGTCAGAGAGCATAGAATATGCCATTTTTTGAACATCAATAAGTTTGAAGGTTTTATTTTCCATTGCCATGGCTCCTTTAATTTTAGCCCAAACAAATTATATTGGATTTAAATGTGAATGATACGGTGGCATTCTTATACATCTATGTCCATGCTGCTCTATAATTTTAATAATGTGGAAAGTCTTCGCTTTGTGTGCATTCTTTACTAACATCAGCAACTCAGGTTTCAAGTGCATTTAAGTAAATGAAATATTTTCTTTTCTAAGCCATATTTTAATGTCTTCCTTAGTAGATGAGGTTGTAGGGATCTTATCTTCACATGCAACTACATTATGGTAAGAAGCGTTGTCCATAACCAGACAGGAGGGTCTATCTAACAATGGAAGTACAGTCTTTTCTATCCACTCTCTAAATATTTCACCATTCATTTCAGCATGGTAGTCTCGATTATCAGTAGATTTGGAAATGAACATGAGTTCACAATTTTTCAACAGACCATTTTCTCTGCTACCTGCATTTGCCATTATTATTCTTTGACCTTTGCTGCTTGGTACATATCTCTTAATAGTTCCATCCGTAGATTGCCATTCCTTTTCATTAGTGTGGTGAGCATTTATGCATGTTTCATCAATATATACTATATCATAACTTTCCGCATCTCCCTAATTTGTCTCAAATATTTACTTCTCATAGTTACTAAATGTGGTTTTTCACAAATGACGCTCTTGTCATAAGTATATTTGCGAAATGTAAATCCGGCACTCCTTACTGATTTCTATAATTTTGTTTTTGAAATGTGAATGTCGTTGGTATTTTCTAGATACGTTTTCAATACTTTTAATGTCAATGCTTCTTTGCCATCCAAAAGCCTATGAATTGATCTCTTAATGATTTCTTCATCGAAATTGTCTACAACATTTTTCCGTCCTCTCAATTCCTTTGTATTCTTGACATTAGGTTTGTCTTCACTTAACCACTGTGATGGTGTTTTGTAGGATATACCCATGACATGCTGTGTTCTTTTTGAGGGCTTCGATAAACTATGAAATAGAGTACCACAATTAGCTTCTTGTGAAAAATATTTGTATAATCTTACAGTTATATTTTTTTAGTGTAACGAATTTAATTTTCATTGACATACTTATAATATACTTGTAAATTCTGCTGTAAACCTAACTAGATAGTGAGTGGTGAGTTGTACCACATGAGGTCGAGCATTATCTGGCTGAAAAATTGACCTTGTAGGGCAAAAATTGGAAAGATGCAAGGATGAACAATTTCAGCGACATATGCAAGCGTCCTTCAATTTGCACCAAGTCTCTTCTTCCCATAAAGTTGATCGCGCCCCCCCCCCCACATCAGTACTTCACCACCATGCGTAGGAGCAACATCAATGTTGTCTCAAGTCATTCCTAATGAATTGATGATGCTGGTTTTCTCATTGCAGTCAGTTCTGGCGATGTTTGTCCATAAGAATAGGACCTCTGTAGCGTATTCCAGACCAAAGTCATGCAGCCGGTTCCTGACCGCTTGATCTGAAATTCGACAAGCTGCTGGCATTGTGAACTGTGGAGGACACAGATGCAAATCGATTCCTGAGGTGACGCAGCCGTATGAAGCCATCTTCGGCAAGAGTTGTGCCTCTGGGTCTTCCACTGCATGCCAGTCTGCCACTGAGCCAGTATATTGAAATTACCTCCAAAGGTGACTAATGGTGCTTCTAATCACATTAAATTGTCTAGCCACTACACCTTGTGATGAGCTTGGCAATGGATTGGAAGGCCATCTCAGGCAGATGAGGCAAGTGCGTGAGAAATGCACATTTCAAATTCCAGACCTCTGGCGTGTTTGGCAAAGCAGCGCCTCTTCTAGGAAAGTGTATGAACCCTGAGTATAATTCAACCGTCGCTGTTACCCAACACTGCTCATACGGAATAAATTAGGTCTTGAACTTTGAGACACAATGTGATAATGGAATGATCTTCCTACATTAGGAACAGCTCACTGGCTGCAAAGCACCTCATCGAAGGATAGACAAACAATGCGTAACCCAAGCAAACTATCAGCTCACCTCGTCTCATGTACCCCCTGAGTAGAAGGATCCTGCAATAGACATTGCACCAGGCCGAAAGGTGAAGTCTCCTAGGTATGAAAGAAAGCTGATAAACCTCCCAATTGCACATAGGAAGTATGAGCTAATTGTTCGCAATTCTCAAACAAACAATAAACACTTTGTGATTGTTCAGTCTGTAAGCGTACAATGATAATGTATCATTGTTCTGTAGTGAGATGAATCATATTTGTGCACTGAATTTTCAACTGAATTTATTTGAGGATCGTCAATATTTTATAAGCATTCAATAATATGGTCAGAGAGTTTTGTATTCATTCAGTTCACAGGATTCTCACGAACCTGTCACTGGTTATTTCCAAAAATGTTGTTTTGTCCTTGATCTCTTTCATGACCTCATGAAGTGAGTACAAATCAGATAACAATGAGAAGTTAATGTCGATAGATTTAACCTTTAGCAAGCCAGATTAAAAAATACGAAACGTAACCCTGCCACCGGATTCTTTTTTGAAAATTTGCATTATTGATGGTGACTGTTTTGAAAATGTGATAATTTTTTGATTGTTAGAGATATTTAAATAATATTTGCACATATAAATAAAGAATTGAATTATGCATATATTGGTGTAATTTATGTACGTGTGTGTGTGATACCAGACGTATGAGAAAGTGGTAAAGACGTTTTTCACAAAAAACATATATTTTATAACAAATAATGAGGGAAAAAATAAGAAAAAAAAAATAACTTATCTTACATATCGAATTCCTTGGCAACACTGTAAACTAAATCATGCAAATCTGTTGTATTTATGTTCTTTCACTGCGAAATTATCAAAATATAGCCGGGGGAACTGTATAAAACATGTAGATTTGCAGTAAAATCGTTTTTTGAGCTTAGGCCTAGAGTTATTTTTTCTGCCACTACAAAATATTCGATATCAAACGTACAAGTCCCCAAGTCAGCACGGCATTCTGTATATTCACTGCTGTGAAACTAAATAACCTAATAATCCATGATTCAAGCCACGATTCAATGTTATTTTTTTCGAAATACGATGAAATAAAAGTCTGTAAAACCGATCCATCATCATGGCATCGTACCGGTGTACAGATGTGGTCAGATTAATTGCTCTTAAACTTTTACGAATAGCTAGCCATTCTCAAAAACGATCATGTCGGAAGTGGGGGATGTACCGGCTTCGATTGCGCATGTCCCCAGCTATGTGCACGGACTGTGGTACGTGTATATCTCACGATATTATCGTTGGGTGGGCCGGACTGCCAAAAGCGCGCGCGGCCATTTTGTTTCTCGGCGGCTGCGATTGATATAGGCTCGGTGAAGGTTAATAGTGTCCAACCAGCGAATATCTTTTTTTAGTAACTAATTTTTTTAAACAGTATATAATTAAACAGTTACAGAACTTAAACAAGAATACACATATTCAAAATGTGTACATGGGTAAATAGGAAGACAAAATGAAAACCTGTAGATATTTATAGGTAGTGTTTTGATGATCTGTTTGTGTTAAGAATCTACAAAACTAATAGTTTCAAGTTTTGTAGGTAGTGTGTTTGATGATGTGTTTGTATTAAGAATTTAAAACACTAATAGTTTGTGGTTTGTGTAGAGCAATTGTAGCTACTGACTTCTCTCTGCTGAAAAACTTCTTTCCTCATTGTGCTGAGATCAATGCCTAATCTAGCCATCTTTTTTGTGCCGCCAAAATTACTGTTATTTCTGCCACTGATACTGGTAGGAACGGTAGTTGTAGTAATGGTAGTTGCTGCAGTGCTTTGGCTTGAAATGTGGCTATTCATTGGATTATCATCACTGTGATCATTAGCTCCCCACTTTCCTTTCTTGCTCAAATTTTTCAGCAACCAATCTGGCTTCACTTTTTCCATCTTTTGATCTGTCAACAAAAAATCAAGTAGAACCAATACAGCAACACCAGAGAATCAAATACGGCAAAAACATGTAGTACAACAATAAAACTATACAAACATATCTAGTACAACACAACTAACAAACAAATCTAGTAAAAAAAAAACGAATAAAACAAAAGAATATGTCTAGTACATCAACAAAACTAGATAAACATAACTAGTACTTCAACAAATCTAGATAAACATAACTAGTACAAAAACAAAACTAAACATAAACATCTTCAGCATTCTCAAATTTTCAGTAGATTTCTCTTGAAACAGCACAATGGTCCTACTAGATGATTTCCAGCAGCATGTAGTCCAGAAAATGGAAATGTGCTGTGTCATTGTTTTATTTGGGCAGATAAACATCTAGATCCATACAGTAAGTTGGTGACTGTTAAGGATGTCTATACAAGTTTTTCCTGACAATTGAAAGGTAAGGGCAGTCAATAATGTTTCTTTGGGATGAGTGCAGTGCCTACAAATCTCATCTGTTTAGACAGATTTCCCTGGTGTTATTTCTGAGAATCTGAATGAAGGTTCCAACACTGCTGCCAATGTCTTTGCTTTTGTTGTTTTGAGGTGCCTCTTTTTGCAAGTCTGTTTGCTACTTAATTTCCTGCTAGATCGCTATGTCCAGAGATTCATTGCATGGTCACCACTGACTGAACATGTGTAGATAAGACTGTGTGTTACTCTTGCTAGAAACAGATATACAACTACAACAATGAAGGCCTCCCATATATTAAGGTGAAAGAAGCAAAAGTGAAAGAAGCTATACAATGCTTGAAATAAATAAATCTCCTGGACAAGATAATATTACAAAGGAATAATTAGAAGTACTGGGGAAGTACAGTATAGAAATATTCACCAAAATGCTAAATGACGTATATGAAATAAGTTGCGATATTCCATCTGATTTATAGTAATCAATATTCATAGCCTTACATAAGAAACCTGGTGCTGTAGGACGTGAAGACAACCGAACAATCAGTCTTATGAGCCAGATGACCAAGATCCTACTTCATGTAAATATGAGACGAGTAAGAGGAAAATGAGCAGAGGAGCAATGTAAATTTATAGGAAATTTACACAAAGAAGGAAAAGGCACAAGAAATGCCTTATATGTAATATGAACACTGATGGAGAGAGTAATGGAAGTACAAATTGATCTGTACTTGTGTTTCATACATTATAGTAAATCATTTGACAAGGCGGAGCATTCAGAAATTATAAAAATATTAGAAAAACTTAATGTTGATGGGAAAGATCTAAAAATAGTAAGAAATATGTATTGGAAACAAAAAACTGTGATGAGGGTTGACAGTAATGTAGGAGAATTCCACAACATAGATTGCAATCATGAACTTCAAGCTCTTTTAGACATGGTAGTACAAGAAAGTGAAAACAAAGTCAATCAAACAATCAAGTCCTATGCTGCATTTTGGAGGAGTGTATTTCTTTGAAACAACCAGTACTTCAATTTTCTCCTTGAAAACTGAGTGCTCAGGCTAAACAATGGTTGTTTCAAGAAACACATACCTACAAAATGCAGTATTAATATCAGCGATAAAAAACAATATATCAAAAGGATAAAATCAAGTATCTTGGCACCATTTTAACATAATGGCCTGTGCTCCAATGAGATAAAGAGCAGGATGGCACAGTCAAATCAACATTTCAAAATATGAAAAAAATTCTATGCAATGTAGTAATATCAATGCATATGTGAGTTTGAGTGCTAGGAAGCTATACTGAGTTATATTGCAATATTATGCAATTAGTATATAATATATTTAAACAATTATTTATCACTTATAAAATATAACTGTGGTATTATAGAGTGTCGCATTATCTTTAACATTTTAAAAGTATTTCAGACAATTATTTCTTGCAAAATATATGACTCTTGTGTATTATAGACTATAAATATATATATAAATATAATATAGTATAAATATAACAGTATTATGACATAATAACTTACAGAAATAAGACTTGTGAATGACTAAGAACTGCCCTACAATGTATCAACATCATCCTTGTTCAAATATTTATGTGAAGACATTATTTTTTTCAAAAGTTCCTCATCTCTAGAGACACACTTGTGAAATTCTGCGCATGAAACTATCTTAAAGTGGGTCTTTATCACTATCATTGCCTTCACCGTCTTAGTGATTAAACAGTTCTTTTCATTCGCCCAGAAAGAACTTATCAGTGAAAAAATTCTTCCCACAGCTGCGTTAGTACATGGAATTGCCATAACAAATCCATCAACTAGCACTATATTTTTGTACTGGATATCTTTTTCTATAGCACTCGAAAAATTATACACCACTTTATATCCACTTCAGCATTTGTGTCATTCCATTCTTCCATCTTGCTGTTCATAATATTATTTATGTGGTTCATTTTGTCAAATAGTTCATCTTCCTCGATAATATTCAAGATATTGCTATCAACATCACTGATGGCTTTTAAACTTGTTGAAACATCAGCCCAAGTTAATAGTCTCCAGCTTAATCCAGTGAAATGCTTTCAAAAATGCTCCCATTTTGTACAAATATTCAATATGACATGAGATAAAATTGAAAAATTTATAACGCTCAAAGCTTCAAGAACTACTGTGGTCATGTCACACTTATAAATAAGGGGACAAAACAGGACATAAAAGGGGACAAAACAGGACATAAAAGGGGAAAAAAGGACAATTTAGCATCCCCTTTGAGTTTCATGGGACAACAAAAAGGCTAAATTCCCAAAAAGGGACAGTTCCCGAAAAAAGAGGATGTCAGTCCACCCTAATGTAGAGTCCTCAGAGATGTTGGAGAAACACAACAAATTATAGCAAAAAGCAAAAATTAGAAACAGACAATAAAAATTATTAGGGAATGTGATGAGAAAATAAAAACATTCAGTAACCACTGGAAAGATCAAGGGGAGAAGAGACAGGAAAACAAAGAAGAAATTTCTGGATGATTTGTCACTGTGGCATAAAAAGAAGTCCCCAACTTCTGAACTTAACAACATAGGAGACAGAAAGTTGTGGAGAAATATGATTGCCTATGCCACTTGATTGATTGACTGTTGCACTTCCAGTTTGTTCAGGCAGTTGTAGCTTAGCTGATTCTAGGTACCATTCACATTCTTTGTTGACAAGCCTTTCCATTGTTCTGCAGACAGAATTAGTTAGTGTTATTGCTCTGTAGCTGTCAGACTTATATTTGTCCTTATCTTTCTTTATGACAGGACACATGAGAGATGCTCTCTATGCATGTGTCACATGCCTGTAACCCAACTATAGTTGTATATCTAGTAATTTATACATATCTGTAGTAGTTTAAAATACAGATGAAATTCAGAACAGCCCACAAATGGCACAAGTATTGAGTTTTAATCTACATGGGAAATAGAAGATCTACAGTAATTTCTATTAACTTACATTTCCACGGCAAGATTGATCGCCTGCGTTTGTCATGATTTTCTTTTCCAGAGCTCTAAATTTATATAAATGGACAACATGGAACACGTTAGGCATACAAATAAACAAGACACTTTCTTCCAACAGTTCAGTCATATATACATTATCATTGGTTCAATCATGTCAAACTATACATAAAAATTACTTTTATTTAATAGACTACAGTTTACACCTGAGGTATAAGCATGTTCTAACTAAACTTTTGCTAGAAAAACATATGGTTTCTATTGAATGCATTATAGGTAGAGCATTGCATAGAAAGTGTTTTCACATGTTTTCATTGTGTATAAGAATTAATAAACCTATTGTCTTGTTTTTATCACGTTTTGTCTTGTTTCAATCATTGAGTCTGCCTGCCAGAGTGAACGAAAAGGTGGGAAGGAAATAGAGATACTATTTAAAGTATATGGTAAAGAGCCCATTAAAACAAGAAAATGACAAAATGGATAACATGGAGAGAGTGACACGATATATAAAATAACTCAGAGAGAATCACATAATGGATAGAATAGATCACAGAAGCATTGATACAATGGATAGATTAACTATCATAGACAAAAGCACAATCAATAGAATAACTCATAGAGATAATGATACTGATAATGAACATGAATACAGACAATAACACAATTGATAGAATAACTAATACAGATAATGACACTGTGAATAGATTAACTCAAATAGATATTGATACAATGGGTAATAACTGAGATGTCATGTGATGTATTCTTTCCAGAATGTAGTCTTCCTTATGAATCTCCTCAAATCTCCGCAGTCTCTGGCAAGTTGTCCCGCTTCCTCTAGTGACATGTGCAAGCATTCCTGATTTCTTGTCCAACAACATCTTTATCTGCCTCTGCTGCCTTCTATTGCTCCCTCCAACAACACTCTTTTCATGCAATTGTGTCTCTTCACATGGCCAAAAAAAAACCTCATTTCTTTCTTAGGTGTTTAGAGGCCAGCCTTCTTGAACACGCAAACACACATTGATGTTTCTTAGCACGCCTTGGTTGTTCTTTCTTGCTGTCCATGGTACTCTAAGAACTCTTCTATTGAACTTCATTTCAAAAGCCTCTATATAATAGATACAATGATGTAATAGATTAACTCAAGGAGAAAGACATGATGGATAGAATAACTCACAAAACATTGATAGATTAACCTAGACACAATGATACAATGGATATAATAAATCACAGAGAAAATGATACCATGGATATAATAACTCAGATACACTGATACAATGGGAAGAATAACTCATAGATACAATGGATAGAATAACTCTGAGACAATGATATAATCAATGGAATAACTTGCAAAGATAATAACAAAATAGATACATTAACCTAGAGACAATGAATAGAATAACACAAAGACAATGACAAAATGGACAGATTAACCTAGAAACAATGATACAATGGATATAATAAATCAGACTCTGATACAATTGGAAGAATAACTCATAGATACAATGGATAGAATAACTCAGAGACAATGATGTAATGGATAGAATAACTCACAGACAATAATACAATGGATAGAATAACTTGCAAAGATAATAACAAAATAGATACATTAACCTAGAGACAATGAATAGAATAACTCAGTGAAAATGATACAATGGATAGAATAACTCACAAAGACAATGACAAAATGGATAGATTAACCAGAAACAATGGATATAATAAATCAGACTCTGATACAATGGGAAGAATAACTCATAGATACAATGGATAGAATAACTCAGAGACAATGATGTAATGGATAGAATAACTCACAGACAATAATACAATGGATAGAATAACTTGCAAAGACAATGACAAAATAGATACATTAACCTAGAGACAATGAATAGAATAACTCACAAGACAATGACAAAATGGATAGATTAATCTAGAGACAATGATACAATGGGTATAATAACTCACAGAGAAAATTATACAATGGATATAATAACTCAGAGACACTGATACAATGGAAATAATAATTCACTGATACAATGAATAGAATAACTTAGAGAAAATGATACAATGGATATAATAACTCTGAGATACTGATACAATGGGAAGAATAACTCACAGATACAATTGATAGAATAACTTGCAAAGATAATGACAAAATGAATACATTAACCTAGAGAAAATGGAAAGAATAATTCACAGTGAAAATGATACAATGGATAGAATAAGTCAGAGAAAATATTACAATGGATATAATAACTAGAGGACACTGATACAATGGAAAGAATAACTCATATACAATGGATAGAATAACAGACAATGATATAATGGATAGAATAACAGATAATGATACAATTGATAGAATATCTCACAGAAAAAATGATACAATAGATAGAATATTCAAATTATATATCATCCTTAATACAATCACTTTGTGACACTCATCTATTCTTTCAAAGACACATACTACATTACACATACTACATTACACATACTACATTTCAAAGACACATACTACATTACACATACAGCTTCTCAAGAACACTCACTAATAAGATGCACACTAAATCACAGATACATACGCTACATGTGGAAGGCTAGGAGGTCTGACCATAATCTGTCCAACCATTATGCAACATTCAACTCTCAGTGTTAGGGTTAGGGTTCCAAAAGATAGAGATGGACATCAGTCAATGATGTACAATGTCACCGATATTTTTTTCCTGTATACAGATCGTATTATCACCAATGCTATTTGGAATAGCCATCGACTGGATCATGCGTAAAACCATTCATGATGAATAAGCGGGTATACAATGGCTCAAAAACATCACTTTAACTGACCTTATTTTTGCAGATGACATCGCATTATTAAACTCTACTCATCAACAGACACAAGATATAACCAACAAACTATGCACACTCGCAGAGCAAATTGGCCTTCAGATCAACACGTCCAAATTAAATATCATGGAACTTAACAGCTCAACAAATAACATCTTAGTAAATAACCAAATACTGGAAAAAGTCTCAAGCTTTAATTACTTGGGCAACCGAATGTTTGTTGACGGAGACTCAATGAAAGAAATAAACACACGTATAGCAATGGCAGCTAGCACATTTGCTAAATTAACTAATATCTGGAAATCAAAAGATCTAGGGACAAACACCAAACTAAAGCTATTTAACTCATGTATTGTATCAGTGCTAACGTATGGTAGTGAAAGCTGGAAATCAACTCAAGCAACAGACAACAAACTAAACAGCTTCGAAAACAAATGTCTACGCAAACTGATGAACATAAAATGGAGCGACTTCGTCACAAATAGTGATCTAAGAGACAAAACACACCAAGAGTATGTTTCAAACATCATAAGAAAACGAAGATGGAAATACCTTGGTCACGTTTTACGACTAGATGTAAAGAGAATAAACCAGCAAGCCCTTATGTGGTCACCTGAGGGTAAAAGAAAAAGATGAAGACCTAAAACAACCCTTAAAAACACCATTCTTAAAGAAGGGGAATTAATAGGCTGTAAGACCATCCAGGAACTAAAGCTGCAGGCAGCGAACCGCATCATATGGAGAACCAGAACCTCTGCCCTATGTGTCGCTTGCGGCACGAATGAACAAACTAACTAACTATACAGAGGATATTATGTGAAACATAGAAAGCATGCCAGGAATCACAGTTGGAGGTTATAATTTGAATAATCTGAGATATGCTGATGATAAGTTCTGATTCCAGGAAGTGAACAAGAACTTCAAGCTCTGCTAGACATGGTAATACAAGAAAGTGAAAACAAAGAATTAAATCTAGACAAGAAGAAAACAGAAGCAATGGTTGTTTCAAAGAAATACAAACTACCAAAATGCAGAATTAATAGCACTGATGTAAAATTAAATCAAGTGGATAAAGTCAAGTATCTTGTCACCATTTTACCATTAGATAACAAGTGCTCCAATGAGATCAGAAACAGGATAGCACAGGCCACATTCAACATTTCAAAAATTGTGTTACATTCTATGCAATAGAGTAATATCAATGCATATGTGAGTTTGAGTGCTAGGAAGTTATACTGAGCTAATCCTTCTTTATGGAAATGAAGCATGGACAGTAAACAAAAGTGCCCAAGATAACCTGAAGGCAACTGAGATGTAGCTTTTAAAAATAATGATGAAAATTCCATGGACAGCCAAGAAAACTAATGCAGAAGTTCTCAGAGATGTTGGAGTAAAATGACAAATATTAGCAAAAATTAGAAGCAGACAATTCAGATTTTTGGAGAATGTGATGAGGAAAGTAAAACTTGAACATTTAGTAATAACCAGAAAGATCAAGGGGAGAAGAGACATAAGAAGACAAAGAGAGAAATTTCTGGATGGTTTGTCACTGGCATAAATAGAAGTCCCCAACTTAATTTATTAACAACATAGGAGACAGAGCGTTGTGGAGAAACATGATCACCAACACCACTCCGTATGGCACTTGATTGATTGAGATGACATATGGAAGGTTTGGAGGTCTGAATATTGATCTATTTGTCCAACCATTATGCAACATTAAACTCTCAGTAGATGACATGCTAATATAGTGAGACTGTGCTCTTGTGGAAGTTGAACAACATTTCATCTGTATAATTATGCTTCCCATTGTGGGGTAATTTCAAAGAACATCAAACATTGCACATCCCACTGAAGGAATGACCTCCAGCCATAACCATGTTTCTAGCTGCCAACATGATGTGGTGCCCTAGCTATGAAAAGGTTAGCCCTGCATAACTGGAAAGCATTCTTTGAAGGTGGGAAAATATTGCAGTCAGCCTCACCCATCCCATGACCATGATCCAGAGTTGGGATGATATGGACACCACTGACAGGAAAGGATGCTTGGTGAGGAGGTTGAAACTCATGACCAAACTTTGAATGTTAATGAAAAATAGAAAAGCCACAAAAAAAAACTTAAAATTGACCACCTCTATATTGAATAATTCTCAAAGCAAAGCACACCGGGTGCTGGAGTCTTGTGAGTATGAAATGAAGCACTGGAGAAAACATCACATTGCGTAAAGAAAGTAAGAGATAATTGTTGGAGAAAACTTCACATTGCATAAGAGATAATTGTTGGAGAAAACTTCACATTGCATAAAGAAAGTAAGAGATAATTGTTGGAGAAAACTTCACATTGCATAAGAGATAATTGTTGGAGAAAACTTCACATTGCATAAAGAAAGTAAGAGATAATTGTTGGAGAAAACATCACATTGCATAAGAGATAATTGTTGGAGAAAACTTCACATTGCATAAAGAAAGTAAGAGATAATTGTTGGAGAAAACTTCACATTGCGTAAAGAAAGTAAGAGCTAATTCCTGGGGATTTAAACATCATCATGCACATAAAGAAGCTCACTTTATCACACGACCACACAGTCTATCTTAATCACTCACAATTCACACAATTTTACTTGCTAGCAGAACACACTTAATAACACACAAGCACACATAGAATGTAGTCAACTGAAGAAAGACCTTGTCAAAGCCTTGCTGAACTTGATCATTTTGTCCATGAGTGCTATCTTGCAAGTCCTTCACTTTCATATTCTTGTACAAATTTGATTTAAGAAATCTGGGATAGCTATCCTGCTTCATCAATTGCAAGATCTATGTATGAATGAAGATGATAAAATGGCAATCAAAGCTGATCAATAACTAAAACTACATCTACAACACACACATCTACTACATCTAATAACATCTGTAATACTCACACAATCTACTACATTGAACAATATCCATTACACATCTACTATATCTACCAATGTCTACAACACTCACATCTACAAAAATAATGCTGTTCGTCCATCGAAGTCGACGATGACCATTAAGAGGTAAATACGAAATTAATTATAAAGGATGACCATTAAGAGGTAAATACGAAATTAATTATAAAGGATGACCATTAAGCTCAAATGGGATGATAATGAGCATGTCTATGGTGTGCCCAACTGTGACTGTGACTAATGAGTCCCATGCATACTTGGAATTGTCTACCACACTCTGGGAAGGTGTGGGAGGAGTCTGTGGGCCATTGAGCAGCTCATGCCTTTCTTCTAGCGTGTTTTTGTTGCACATCATTGTCTGTAGCTTCTCTGTAGCTGCTTCACCATTTTTTATTCTGCTACGCCAGTTGGATCTGTCTTGTGCAAGATTCTCCCATGAATTTGTGTCTATTTTGGTGATGTCTTAAGAGTGTCTTTAAATCGCTTCTTCTGTCCTCCTGCCTTGTGGGAGTCAGTCTGGAGTTCTCCATATAACAACTTCTTTGGTAGACGATGATCTTTCATGCGGACCATGTGTACTGCCCAGCATGTGTCTTCATCAACATTGTATGTATGCTTACAGACTTAGATTTCATCAATTCTTCACTCTGGCATATACTGTCCATGTTTCACAGTCATAGAGGAGTGATGATATTACTGTTGCCTGGTAAATGAGTTTGTTGATAGTTGTTATTCCTCTTCTACCATATATGTGCTAGCAAGAAAGTATATTGAATGACAACACAAAATATATATCATAGCAAGAAAGTATCATATATAAGAACAAATACAGCTATGGTGAACATTGTCAACAAGCTCTCAGAAATTGACTAATTTATCCAAGCATAGGGCATTGATTTGCATGGGATTGTGTTGTACTATGTTACATGGGATTGAGTTAATTACAATAAAAAGTATCATAAGTGATAGCAAGAAAGTATCATATTGACAACAAAAAGTATCATTTGTGATAGAAAGTAGCAGAAGAACAAAAAGGATTATTTGTAATAGCAAGAAAGTATCATATCGAATGACAACAAAAAGTATCATTTGTGATAGTAAGAAAACATCAAATAGAATGGCAGCAAGAAAATATCTTATAGAATAACAGCAAGAAAACATCAAATAGAATGGCAGCAAGAAAATATCTTATAGAATGACAGCAAGAAAACATCAAATAGAATGACAGCAAGAAAATATCCAGTAGAATGACAACAAGAAAATATCTTACAGAATGACAACAAAAAGTATAATATACAATTATAGCAAAAAAATATATAGAATTATAGCAAGAACATTTCATATTGGATGACAGAAATTATCATATATAGTGACAGCAAGAAAGTATAACATAAAATGACAGCAAGAAAGTATCCTGTAGAATGGCAGCACGAAATTATACTATATAATTACAGAAAGAATCATATAGAATGATAGCAAGAAAGTATCATATAGAATGATACCAAACAAAGTATCATTTGTGATTGCAAGAAAGTATCCTATATAATGGTAGCAAGAAAGTATCCTATATAATGGCAGCAAGAAAGTGTCATATATAATGGTAGCAAGAAAGTATCCTATATAATGGTAGCAAGAAAGTATCCTATATAATGGTAGCAAGAAAGTGTCATATATAATGGTAGCAAGAAAGTATCCTATATAATGGTAGCAAGAAAGTGTCATATATAAAGTAGCAAGAAAGTGTCATATATAATGGTAGCAAGAAAGTATCCTATATAATGGTAGCAAGAAAGTGTCATATATAATGATAGCAAGAAAGTATCCTATATAATGATAGCAAGAAAGTGTCATATATAATGGTAGCAAGAAAGTGTCATATATAATGGTAGCAAGAAAGTGTCATATATAATGATAGCAAGAAAGTGTCATATATAATGGTAGCAAGAAAGTGTCATATATAATGGTAGCAAGAAAGTGTCATATATAATGGTAGCAAGAAAGTGTCATATATAATGGTAGCAAGAAAGTGTCATATATAATGGTAGCAAGAAAGTGTCATATATAATGGTAGCAAGAAAGTGTCATATATAATGGTAGTAAGAAAGTGTCATATATAATGGTAGCAAGAAAGTGTCATATATAATGGTAGCAAGAAAGTGTCATATATAATGGTAGCAAGAAAGTGTCCTATATAATGGTAGCAAGAAAGTGTCATATATAATGGTAGCAAGAAAGTGTCATATATAATGGTAGCAGAAAGTATCATATATAATGGTAGCAAGAAAGTGTCATATATAATGGTAGCAAGAAAGTATCCTATATAATGATAGCAAGAAAGTATCCTATATAATGATAGCAAGAAAGTATCCTATATAATGATAGCAAGAAAGTATCCTATATAATGGTAACAAGAAAGTGTCATATATAATGGTAGCAAGAAAGTGTCATATATAATGGTAGCAAGAAAGTGTCATATATAATGGTAGCAAGAAAGTATCCTATATAATGGTAGCAAGAAAGTGTCCTATATAATGATAGCAAGAAAGTGTCATATATAATGGTAGCAAGAAAGTATCCTATATAATGATAGCAAGAAAGTATCCTATATAATGATAGCAAGAAAGTATCCTAGATAATGATAGCAAGAAAGTATCCTATATAATGGTAACAAGAAAGTGTCATATATAATGGTAGCAAGAAAGTGGCATATATAATGGTAGCAAGAAAGTGTCATATATAATGGTAGCAAGAAAGTGTCATATATAATGGTAGGAAGAAAGTGTCATATATAATGGTAGCAAGAAAGTATCCTATATAATGGTAGCAAGAAAGTGTCATATATAATGGTAGCAAGAAAGTGTCATATATAATGGTAGCAAGAAAGTATCCTATATAATGGTAGCAAGAAAGTATCATATATAATGGTAGCAAGAAAGTATCCTATATAATGGTAGCAAGAAAGTGTCATATATAATGGTAGCAAGAAAGTGTCATATATAATGGTAGCAAGAAAGTGTCATATATAATGGTAGCAAGAAAGTGTCATATATAATGGTAGCAAGAAAGTGTCATATATAATGGTAGCAAGAAAGTGTCATATATAATGGTAGCAAGAAAGTATCCTATATAATGGTAGCAAGAAAGTGTCATATAGAATGGATGCACAAAAATATCATACAGAATGACAGCAATAAAGTATAATAAAATGACAGCAAGAAAGTATAATAAAATGACAGCAAGAAAGTATAATAAAATGACAGCAAGAAAGTATAATAAAATGACAGCAAGAAAGTATAATAAAATGACAGCAAGAAAGTATAATAAAATGACAGCAAGAAAGTATAATAAAATGACAGCAAGAAAGTATAATAAAATGACAGCAAAAAAGTATAATAAAATGACAGCAAGAAAGTATAATAAAATGACAGCAAGAAAATATAGAATGACAGCAAGAAAGTATCATATAGAATGCCAGAAAGAAAATATGATTCAGAATGACAGCAAGAAAGTATAATAAAATGACAGCAAGAATGCTGCATATAATGACAAGAAGAATAATGACAACATGCATTGTTTCTAACCTGATGTTGAGCGACATCAAACATAACAGCTGATGGGCTATCTAGAAATTTTTCTGTATGTGATCTTGCTATGTTGTCAACATTGATGGGGTCACTGGCTTTGATTGACATATAGCGTGCATAGATTTCTTCAGCTTGTACTTTTCTCTGATGTGATTCAAAAAATAATGTTTCAGTTTACCTGACACATATCTTCAAGTATTTATCTCTGATAGGATTCAAGCAAGAATGTTTCAGTTTACCTGACATGACACATATCTTCAACATATTTATCTCTGATGTGATTCAAAAAGAATGTTTCAGTTTACCTGACACATATCTTCAACGTATTTATCTCCGATGGGATTCAAGCAAAAATGTTTCAGTTTACCTGACATGATACATATCTTCAACATATTTATCTCTGATGGGATTCAAGCAAGAATGTTTCAGTTTACCTGACACATATCTTCAATGAATCTTATCTCTGATGGGATTCAAGTAAAAATGTTTCAGTTTACCTGACACATATCTTCAAGTATTTATCTCTGATAGGATTCAAGCAAGAATGTTTCAGTTTACCTGACACATATCTTCAAGTATTTATCTCTGATAGGATTCAAGCAAGAATGTTTCAGTTTACCTGACACATATCTTCAGCGTATTTATATTTTTTCTTCTACAATCAGTTTCCTATGCTCATAAATCTATACAGGAAGGTGGGTTGACTCCATGAATTTAGTCATCTGCAGGAGGTCCTCATGGTTGCCCAACAGCTTTACCTTCAGATCTGTCTCTTGGGGCCGTATTTTAGTTCTCATGTCATCGAAAGAGTGTCATGTCTGCAGAATGTGTTCTGGAGTCTGGGAACCCTTTTGACATGGGCATTGGTCAGTTTGGACAGCCTTCATTTTGTGGAGATATGCTTGTAGTCTGCAGTGTCTAGTGCGGAGTCTAAAGATTGTGGTGCTCTCTCTAATGAATCCACCCATCACCTACGTACATCACTTGTTTTGACTTTCAGAATCACATTCATTGAGTCACTTAGTATTAACGCATGGGAATAGGTTTGCAATTCCAGCCCGTTAAGTGCCTCTGTTACAGCAAATACTTCCATAATTAGACTGTTTGTTGTTGCAGAAAAGGCATCACTGGCTTCATACACTGTTCTTCTTTTTTATCTAGCAGTAAAGACGATGCACATCAGTGGCGATGGATGACCGACCCATCCATATAAATCACGTGTCATCAGCATGCTTGCAGATGAGTGACTTGAACTCAGCATCCATGCTCACATGGTTGTGCTCCCTGCACTCTCTACCGAGTGTAATGACGGTCCTGACTGCCTCTTGAAAGACCATAGGAATAGGTATCAATTTCTCGCCAGGCATTATGCCTTCTGGGGCATAGATCTGTTTAACGGTATCCTCGGCACGACGCATCCACAATTTACCTCTTTTGAGCCTGCTTCCCTTCACATGAGGGAGCTCACTGAATAGTGGGTGTGTAAGCGAGTCATTATTTACTTTTACCAGTCAATTTGGTTAGAATAAGAAGCCCAAGTGATTTCCAAATCTATATATTAACGAACAACTTAATTATGCACAGTGTCGTTAAATGAAAGTTGAATCAAACTTTTCGGGCCAGCGAAATTTCAAAGTAACATTGGCAAAGATATTTTTAGAAATAGCAGTATCCCAAATTAGCTAGACTAGAGATAAAGCTCTGTAGATAGACTGTAGATAGGACTATATAATATGTGTGGTGAAAAATAATGGCTAGACAATGCTAGTGTCACATGTCAACTCAGTGTAATTGTTACTAGGAGGAGCAGGGGAGAGATTACAAAATGCAGAAACATTGGAGAAATTTTGGCAACGATATCATTGAAGAAAAGGGTGAGTAAAGAGAGTTTCAAGGTCTGGCTCGACAACACCTGCATTGTGACACTCGTAAACAACATTTGCATGTCTGGATGGATGTAGATTTTGATACATCGAAAAAGATTGACCCTGGAATGGTACAACTAATGAGCAATACTGCAGAGGACAGTCATCGAACATCACACAGTATATACCACCCTAACATCGAGAAAATAATTCAGTTTGTATCCTGAGATCGGAATGAAGATATCAGTCAAACTATGCCATGAATTTGATTCATCAGATGTCCGCACAGCATTTTATTATTAATTTGAATTCAGTCATACATCTTCATCATATGTGAGAATTGTGATATTGATCCGGAAGAAATCATATAGATCTCACGCTGAGAATTCTGTGTAACATGATCGTGAATAACAACAAGTTCTTGTATATTAAGAAGCCACAAGAGACATTATCTACCAGATCCAGATAATTTATTTAATTTACTCATATTTGAAGTTTTATATAAAATCAAACTGTTCCACACAAGGAAATATTTACTCATATCTGAAAGAATGCCTGAAATGAAAATGGTCCACACTGAGTGACCTTATATATTGCTCATATCTGAAAGAATGCCTGAACTACAAATGTTCCACAAGGACTTTACGTTTACTCATATTTAAAAGAGTGCCTGAACTACAAATGGTGCACCTTATATTTACTCACGTTTTGAGTGTCTGAACTGTAACTATTCCACACGAAGTAACATTTGATTGTATCAATTGAAAATGTCTTCTGAAATACAACTGTTCCACATATCTGAGAAACATTTTCAGGAAGAGAACAATATGCCGTCATAAGGAACATAGCCATAGAATGAGCATCAACAATACATAGATAAAGAAAATTGTATACTCAGATCCTGTCCTATAAGGAGCCTGAAAGTACAGTATCCCACTGAGTCATGGAAGACATCATTTTCTTGACAATTCCATCATCAATGATTCGACATGAAAAACAGACTACAGGGTCAACGAAATTGTGGCAATGATAATTATTGATCTCCCACAAACATATCGTTATTTTATATCAATTGTTTTGAGAAGTTAGTGGCGAGGTGAGCACGTAACTTCAAAAGATATAACCAACAGTCGTAGAGCAAGTTTGTACCATCGCTTGAATCTGAGAGTAGTGACGATCCTAATCATCCAAATCAACCTTCGTGTACCTCAGTACCATTATTAGGAATTATTATGGTTTCATAGTAATTTGTGAGAACGATCATAGAAATGACGGAATTCTTGACACTGAGATCCATAATATGAACATTGTAATAGAAGAGAGAAATTAAAGTTTGATTTGTCCAAAGAATTATAATTAAAAGTGAAGAATAATAATTAATAAAATTGCCGTCATTGAGGAAGTGAATATTCTAAACACATCGTAGAGGAGTAAACCAACATCTAGTAAGCCTAATTAAATTGTCCGTATGTATGTTTTTCTTATGACAGGATAGAAGATAAAGTAGAGAACCCAGGTCCCTGATTTTTAAAGTGTTAGGAGGGTTTTTTTTCTTTTTCTTTGAATTTAGTTAATCACATGGTAAGAACAACTGAATTGTATTTTGTTTAATTGTTGATGTGACAGAAAGAAATTTTAATTGAAAGTTTTAATTGTTCATTTGAAAGTTAATAAACAGAACTTACCTGTGAATACAGGAAATTGTTTTCCCATTATTTCAGTTTAAGATTAACTCAATTAACTTGTATTATATTCCAAGTTCTGCTTTATATCACCAACCACAACAGAAGAAGTGACAATAATCCTACTGGAGGAGCATCAGGAGACGCAATAAACACAGAAGAGAATAAAATACCACTATATGATCAAATATTGATGGAAAAGGACCATGGATCAAAATGATTGCAAGACAAGAAGTTGAATATTAATACAGGTTGGAAGGACATAAACAAATAATAATAACCCTTCTTTAAAATGGTGCCGCGAATATGCTTGATATGTTAATAGCCTTCTTTAGGTGAGCTATGTCAGAACTCACTCTGAGGTATGCACGGGCACGCCACATTTCAATTCTGTGAGATTCTCGGAAAATCAAGGAGAAATCCCATAGCCACACAGGGTGTGTCTCTTGTGCAACCAAGGATGATCTGCATCACTTCATTTTGAATTCTTTCCAGCCTCTCAATCTTTGTGTGACTGGCGGTGATAGTGGCGCCTGCATATTCAATGACAGGGAGGACAAAAGCCTCATATAAGATTACGAGCTGTGATTGTTTAGTATCAGCCACTGCCATCACTCTCAGAGCTGAAAGTCCTTTGCTGGCTTTTGCGATAACATGATCAACATGTTCCCGAAAGCACAGATTATGATCAAAATGCACTCCCAGATATTGTAAGGATGAGGTCCTGATTACATTGTACCCTCTCATTTCCACCATCAGTGTTGCAGACTTTACGATGTGATTGTTAAAAGAGAAACATTTCACCGCAACCTTCTGTTGAATGATCTGAATCCTCTGTAGTGCCCCTAAATCATCACACCAGGAGGTGATACGGTCTAGCACATTCTGCAGTGATCTGACAGTTCCTGCTCTATCCCTTCCCTGTCTGTATATCAGAATATCATCCACAAAAGACAGTGATCTACCTCTTCCGTCGAGCTGATGCTGTGTGATTGTCACTGTGTAGACATTGAATAATATGGGTGGGAGGGGAGATATGCAGACAAGGATACCCTAAGAGGACTATATCTTGGTTATATACATTCTGCTTTAGAATACAACAGTGCAATCCTGACATGTTCCAAGACAAATGTAGAATCTCTAGACATTGTGCAGAGCAATGCCCTATGCCTTATTAGTGGAACAATTAGATCTACTCCATCGGCTGCATGTAAAATACAGACAACTGTAGAATCCCTTGAGATAAGGAGAGATATGGCTGCAATGGAGGCTTATGAAAGAAACAAAAAAATGAACAACCACCCAAATAAAAACTCGTAGAAAACTGGCAACTAAACCACAGAATAAAACAAAGATTAGTCAACAGACATGTTAATGAAATAAAAGACAGCTATCACCTCCCAGACAATAGACAAGACCTGCAAAGAGTAGAAAATGTTTACAACCATACGCACATTTTAAATTGCCAGATATCAAGACACAATTAAGAGATAGTGCAATGAAAAGTTCTGACCCACTAAGTCTTACGAAAGCAACACAGAAATCAATAGACACCTATCCAGAACAATATGTCTATACTGACTAGTCTGCTTTCAAAGCCACGATTAAAGCTGGTTATGGTGTCTATAAAATATCTAGACAAAACATCTGATAAGTTGTTTGATGCCTGTGGGGAGATATGTTCTAACTATGTAGCTAAAATAAACGAACTAGAAGTTGCATTGTACCACCTGAAGACCACATTTGATGCCTTTCCATCAAAAGTGCAAAAAAAAATTGTGATTTTTAGACCATATGTCCGCTCTTCAAACACTGGAATGTGATGGACATTGTAAACCTGAGCTAGTTGAAATATATCACTATGAAATATACCAACCATCTTATGAAATCAGCATAGTTATGAAGTCAATTCCTGGCTACTCAAACACACCTAGCAGTGGCAGGGCAGACAAACTAGCAAAGAAGTGAGCACAACAAAAACAGCCATATACACAAACAACCAGGCACACAGTTAAAATGATGTTAAAATATGTGAAAAAAAAGAAAATTGGATGAATAGATGGGCCATGGGAAACACTGGTAGGAAAATCTATAAATATATGACCAGCCCAAATCCTAAAGACATCAACTTCCTGGGAAGGAAAGTATAGAATATCATTTTCCGACTTCGCACACATGTACAGATTAACAATCATCTCAACAGAATACAACTACAACACACTCTAGGGTGCTGGCTGTGCATGCATGCCTATGAAACTGTCAACAACCACCTTTTTTAATGTCCAGTGCCTGATGATGTCAGGAAAATGCCTTTCCCTTTAAAGCCAATTAAATGGAACACATTATATGGAACAAAACAACAGCTCACAAACACATGCATATATCACACAATGGTATTAAGTCAAAGGGCATGAGCCCATAGACCGCTGGATCAGCAACCAATCATGGGTTTCCTTACCTGAGAATCATCAGTTAAGCTACGAAACTGTTCACATACTTTCCAGAATTGTATATTCTCATCACTAAACTCTTTTTTCAGAAATTCCTATACAGACAAACAAAGACAATTCTTAAATCTCAGTTTACATGTACACAACCCGTGAGAAAAAATATTGCTCAAAAATTCTATGCTAGTATAAATTACAAACATACATTACATTAGTGACATAGCAATGGACGTTCCGACATATTGAAATCTCTGCCAGAAACTGAAATTAACTGAAATTCTATGATGATTCCTTTTTCCATATCCAGAATAAAGGAGCTGGGCTTGATATGTGGCATGGCCAGAAATGATCATTATTATGTACTGCAAAGAATGTTAACCAACAGAGAACTGGAACTGGCAATCATAATGTAATTGTACATATTCTCAGAAGGAAATCAGAGCAATAATGGATATGTCTTGTGAGCAGTGATGGCGATCTCTCCATTAACTAACTACTACATTACAAGGAAACATAACATAAATAAATAAGGTACAAATATATATTATCATTATCATCAAATGCTGTCTCTGCAATGGAGGTTGGCTGCAACATCCCTTGTCTCTTTTCTTGGTGGTGCACTCGGCTACACATGTATGTACACATTACATTGCATGTATCCATGACTTGGAATATGTCACACTGTATAACACATGTCAAAAGCATAGTTCAGTGTATTTAAACACAATTTGGCAACAGAAGACAGATCAGATACTCATACATGTAACATCAGATCAGATGTACACGAAACAATAGATCAGTCGTACATGTATCAAGAGATCAGATATAGTCATACATTTAACAATAGTTCAGATATGGTCATACATGTAACAATAGTTTAGATATGGTCATACATGTAACAATAGTTCAGATATACTCGTTCTACACATAACAAGAAATAGATAGAGTCATACATGTAACATGATATAAGATAGAGTCATACATGTAACATGATATAAGATATAGTCATATATTTAACAAGAGATCAGATATAGTCATACATGTAACAATAGTTCAAATATGGTCATATGTGTAACACATGATCAGATATACTCGTTCTACACATAACAAGAAATAGATAGAGTCATACTTGTAACAAGAAATAGATAGTCATACATGTAACAAGAAATAGATATAGTCATACATGTAACAAGAAATAGATATAGTCATACATGTAACAATATATAAGATATAGTCATACATGTAACAAGAGAACAGATCTACTCATACTAAATATAACAAGAAATCAGATATACTCATACATTTAACAAGAGACATATAGTCATACATGTATCAAAAGATAAAATCATACATGTAACAAGAGATCAGATTCTTGATTAGAGACTAGCATTACAGCACGTGGGGCACTCACATAAATGCTCCAACCTCCGTTCCAGCAGCCATCCCACTGTATGTAGACTCATGAGTCTAAGTCAGGTGTTGATTGCGTAATCTTTGGGGCTTTCCAAAAATATTACTTTTCCTTCCCTCCCCTCTAGATACTCCCATTTCTGACATTGTATGTGTACGTTCTCAGCATCATTGACATCATCTTCATCTTGAAATGAATTTATTACTGCCTTGATCAAGTCTGCTTTATCTCTTCTCAGCATTTGCCATCTATTGCCGCATTGCCTGCCAATAAGTTGGCTCTCTCATTTCCTCTGACTCCAGCACAACCAGAGCATGTAATGTTCTGGACAATTGAGTTGTTAAATAAGTCCCACCATTCTTTTCTTAGCATGTACTTTTCTATCTTGCGCAGCATGCTGAGAGTCTTACAGAGTGTGTTGATGTATCAGTTATCAACCAAGTGCTGCTGTAACTCCCTCTATTTCCATCCTCATGCTCGATGCGATAGTGGTGTATGCTGAAGATTTCTCAAGCAACTTCATGCCGTTTCTGTAGGCAACAAAACATCAACCACTTTTGTTTGTGTTTCTGTTAACTGAGCCATCTGTGTATATAATTATTTATTGTGGTTTTGAGTGTAGCTCGCCCAGTTCATGCACGGTAACCTGGTCCCTGACACCCATCCATTTTCAAAACGTTTTATCTAGTTGTATTATTACTTTAGTCAGTGATTTCTTCTCAATGTCTACATCCACCCATTCACTGGCCCTTTCCTATTTCTTCAAATTCACATTACTCTTCATTGTGTGTCTTCAGCCTCTGCCATCCATAATCTGCCATGCTTGATTCATTTTCCCTTTAATTCATCTAGACATTGGTGTAATGGGAGAGGGTTGTCTCTGTTACTTTACGGTATGACAACCTGTGCTATCTGATGTTGCACTCTAATACTGGGGAGATCAAGCAGAAATCTGATAGCAGAGATGGGTGTATCCCTAGTACACCCCCAGTACCTCTCTCATTGCCTCATTTTGGACTTTTTCAGATCTATCGACTTGTGTCTGTGACAGTGCTAGTAGGCCGAGGCCATAATCTGCGACAGATAGCACTAGCACTTGTAGAAGCAGAAACAGTACCCATTTGCTGAATGTCAAAGGTCACCATAATCTTGATAACACTGATCCCTCTTTTAGCCTTCTGAATTGTATTTGTGGTGTTTGTTGAATGAGAGACTTCTATCAAAGGTTATCCCAAGATATTTAAGGTCCTGTTCTCTTTCAATGAATTAACCCATGCAAATGAAAATGACAGCTGGCAGTATGTCACTAACCAGATTATTATTTATGGAGTACCAGACGAACGTTGCATTCGAAGGATCTATCACATCATTGTATGTTCTGCACCATATTGACAATTGATCTAGTCCACTCTATACACTGTCTGTAATATCTGTTTTTTCCTGCCCATATTGTATAGTAGGATATCATCAGCATATGTAAGAACTATACAATTGCTTGAGGTTTGCAATTGAGAAATTTTTAAAATATACACATTAAACAGTACTGGGGACAGAGGAGATCCCTGTGTAAGACCAGATGCTATTATTCTGATCTCAGACGTACAGGATTCGTCCCTCAGAGCAACTTTTCTACAGATTAGCACATTTGCCATCCAGCATATGATCCAGGGATGAATATCGTGTTCCTAGGTACATATAGACCTAGAGAGACACAGTCACAAATGTAGCAGTTCCTGCATATGAAGTGCTCTGGTGTACTAACTACAAGACAGTTATCAATCCCACCAAGGCAAACATTATCTGGTTCTCAATGAACAACAAAATAGTCACAGACACATTACCAGCAGTCTCCTGCATGGGTATCAACATTGACAGAGAGCAGACTATGAAATATCTAGGCATCACTTTTGATAGAAGTCTATCTTTCACGAAACATGTGGACAATATCATTGTCTGGGAAAGGTGTCAGTGCAGTCAAAATCATGGCCTGTAGAGATGCTGCAGCGAACCCTTTTTCAGATAATACAGGCAGTGGTATTATCTGTGTTGGATTATGGTTTAGGTTTATTGACACTGTCGCAAACACAGGTAGATAGATTGGAGAGAGTTCAAAATGAGGCCATGAGAGCTGTCCTAGGATGCACAAGAGATACACCTATTGTGACCATGAGGTTTCTCCTAGACCTACCTAGTAAAGACATAAAATAGCCCAGGTTAAAGAATACTTCAAGGTCGTCAACAATGATCATCATGTCTTACATCAATCTCTAGACAACACAAAAGGAAAGCGAATCAAGAGAGGAAGGTCCAGGATGGCAGAAGCAGAAGATACCCTACTCAGAGTTTGTGAGCTGGAGGAAGTGGGAAGAGGCTGTGAATGGGTGACATTTGGCAAAGAGAGAAAGTTATTGACAACAGTGGTGATACAGATGTGAAGAGAGTGCCGCGACTGGGCTTCCAACAGAACAGAGGAAATTATCCAAGAACTCATAGTGCAACACTCGAAGCCACACAATACAATAATTTACACAGACGGCTCAGTAACGCAAGAAACAAACAGGTGTGGTTGGGGTTTCATGGAATACCAAAAGGCAAGAAATTAGCTGAGAAATCAACTGACTACCCCACTACAACATCGAGTATGAGAATGGAAATAGAAGCGGTGACAGCAGCTCTCACTTGGCTGGCGATGCAACCACCAAAAGACTCAGTGATTCTATGCTGCGAAAGATAGAAAAATGTATGATCAGAACTTCTTCTTCTTCTTTCGTTCACTTGAAACATGTCTATATCTGTAATTCTGTCTCCTTAATAAAACTCACTGTCTTTTGTAGTTCATACAGTGTCCCATAGAGCTTTGATTCCAGTGTTGTTTCCTCTGGCCAATATGTCTGCCTCAGCGTTTCATGCTCAGAACACTCTTGAAGTATATGTTTGGCACTCTGTGCTGCCTGTCCACATGTACACATGGCTGTGTTGCCAATCTTGAACTTTGTATACATGTGACTGCGGAGTCGGTTGTGTCCTGTTCTGAGACGTAGAATTATAACTTGTTCTGATCTGTTCATATTGTGATAGTCATCTTGTGTTGGTGTTTGTGGCTTTCTTATTGACTTTATCATCTGTTTTTTCTGATGGTAGGTGATTGGTATATCTGGTTGGTCTTCGGCAGCACCTTCCTTAGCCAGTTGGTCTGCTTTTTCATTTCCTGGTATTCCACAGTGAGAGGGTATCCACTGCATGGTTACCCTATACTGGTAAGACAATTCGCTAAGTAGTTTTTTTAAGTCTGTTAGTTTTCCAGACTGGAGAGCTTGAAGCACTGACCTTGCATCTGTCAGGAATACCACAGGCTGTAGGTCAGAGTTGGAGTTCAGCAGTTTTTTAGCTGCCACACTAATTGCCTGGATTTCTGCATCATAATTATTGCAGAATTTTCCTGTCGGTGTTCTGATTGTATCTCTAGGCTTGTGTGGATATTCTATATATACACCTGCACCTCCATTCCTCACAGCATTCTGTGCTGACCCATCTGTGTACACTCTGACCCATATATCTTGTGGATATTCCTCATCCAGGAAACTGAGGGTGATTGTCATTCGCTGCACACTGTTCTGTTCGTCCTCGCTTAGTATTCCTTTCACATGGGTCTGAATGTATATTGGCATTCCATGGCTTTCACTCCACGGGGTTTGCTCTGGTACAGACCTTAAGGGGCTGCCAACTTCAGGTAGGTCTGTAAGTTGTCTACGGAGTCGTTTAGCTTGATGGATAAAGCTGCTCCTTTTCAGTCGTCCCATTGCTAGATTTTGGAATCTTTCCTTCATTGGATGACTTGGCATACACTGAAACTTTTCTGCTTGAATTAGTACTTTTGTGTCTCTGCGTTCGCCAAGTGTTTGCATTCTTCCCATTTTCTGCATCTCTGCTATGGGTGTTGATTTCATTGCTCCCAACATTATTCTAAGTGCCTGGTTTTGCACTTTATCTAGATCTTGTAATGTGGTGTTTGATGCAGGACACCACGCAGCTGAACCGTATTCCAGGTGTGGTCTTATGCCTTGCTGGTAAACTTTACAGAGTATATTTCCACTGGCTCCCCATGTGGTTCCACTTAGTTTTCTCAGGATAGCTAGCTTCCTCCTGGCTTTTGTTGTTGCTTTGTTTATGTGCTGCTTCCATGTCAGCTTATCATCAAAAGTAACTCCGAGGTATGTGGGTTGTTTGTCTTCTTTCAAGAGCTCTCCATCTATCTTGATATGACCAGCTTTTTGTTTTGGTGAGAGGGTAAAGAGTGTAGTGCTGCACTTATCTGTGTTAATGCTGACGCACCATCTATTAGCCCATAAGGTTAGGGCATCGATAGCTCTTTGTATTTGTTTAGTGGCCACTGTTGCATGTTCTTCCGTGCACCAGATCACCAGGTCGTCAGCATACATTGCCACTTTGATCCCATGTGGTAGTTCAGCAACTAGGTCATTGATGTAAACCAAGAAAAGTGTGGGTGACAGGACTCCTCCCTGGGGGACTCCATGACGCAGTAGAACTTTCTTGCTCTTGCGACCATCTAATTGTACCCTGGCTCTTCTATTATGCAGGTATGCTTTTACCCATTTGTACATTCTTGAGCTAACCCTGCAATTTCGCAATTTCTTTAGGAGCCCTTCTTTCCAGACCTTATCAAATGCTTTCCTGAGGTCTATCCATGCTGCTAGTACCAGTTTCTTTTCTTGGAAGGCATCCTCAATCTCTTGGGAGAGGTAGGTTGCCTGATCTTCAGTAGAGTAGCACTGTCTGAAACCTGCTTGCTGTGATACCAGAAGGTTTTCACTTTCAAGGTACCACTGCATCCTAAGATTGATAATGCGTTCCATTGTTTTACATAGACAGCTTGTGAGGCTGATGGGCCTGTAGTTGGAGACTGTGTTGCCATCTTTTCCTGATTTGAGGAGTGGTATCATTATTGCTTCTCTCCACGCCTGTGGTACATTACCTGTGGACCAGCTTGTGTTAAAGATCTGCAGTAGCTTTGCTCTTGCTGCACTTCCCAGGTTTCTAATCATTTCATTGGACACTCCATCAGCTCCAGGGGACTTTTTCATTTTCAATTTGGATATTGCATGCTCCAGTTCTCTCATTGTGATTGGTGCCTCCATGACTTCAGGTATAGGTTCACCTTGTCCAATGTTTTGCTGGTTCTCTCGAACCTCCTGTTGTTTGTCTGGGCTGACTTTGACGTTATTGTCTTCGGCAAAGGAATCTGCAAAGTAATCAGCTGCATGTTTACCTGTTAAAATGTTTCTATCTTTATAAAGTGTGATCCTGGTATTTCTCCCTGTACCTTCATCATTTAGTTGTTTTACAAGTTTCCATAATTTCCTAGTATCTCTTTCTAGGTTCAGCGACTCTGTTTTTTCTTTCCAGCTGCTCCGTCTGGCTTGTAACTTGGCTCTTTGAAATTTAGCCTTTGTTTGCTGATATTTGTTGTGATGTTCTTGGCTAGGTCTGTTCTCAGCCTGCTTTCTAGATGTTTCCATCTCATTTTGCAGCTTTTCCAGTTCATCATTCCAGTAGGGTTTGTAGTTTTTGCGTGCCCCCCTGGGTATGGTTTTACTAGCAGCATGTAGTATACATCTATTAAATTCACTCACTGCTCTATTGATGTCTTTGTCCAAGTTCATGTCCTTAGCTAGAACACTGGTTAAATGCTGGTACATTTTCCAGTCTGCCCTCTTATAGTTCCACCTAGTGAGCGTGCTGCTGTCCTTGGTATATTCATTGTGAATTTCCAGAAATACTGGTCTGTGGTCACTACCCCCAAGCTGCTTTCCAACGACACGTGTGATGTTCCATTCCAGGCCTGGTGAGTAGAATGCTAGGTCTGGTGTAGAGGTGGTGTGCCATGCTCTCGAGTAGAAGGTTGGTGAGTCTGCTGGCTGGTTAATAAGAATGAGATTATTTTCATCCTGCCAGCTCTCAAGTTCCTCACCTCTCTTGTCGATATGATCGTAGCCCCAGCTCTGAGAGTGGCTGTTGAAGTCACCACACACCATAAGCCTTTCTTTGTCTGGAATTGTGTCTAGTGCCAATGGTTTATCATTTGGGCAGTAGTAGTTCAGGAGATGGAATTCTGCACTGTCTGTTTTTAGGTGGAGCATCTGGTATTCTGCCCCGTCCATGTATACTTCCAGCTGACATGCGCTGATATTGTTTTTAACTAGTGTCAGAATTCCACCCTTTCGCCTGTCTTTTCGGTCAGATCGGTAGCACTGGTAGCCTCTGATTTTGAAGGCTATGTCGCTGCTGAGGTGTGTTTCTTGGATACAGCATATATTTACTTGTTCTTCACTGAGGACATTTTCAAGTTCCAATTTTTTGCTGTATCCATCTCTTTTACTGTTGACACCCTCAGCATTCCAGTGCATTATTTTTATTGGTCGTTTGTTTGTTTGGCCAGTAGCTCTATTCCCTTGCCTCCTGGCTCCTCGGGGCAATTGAGAAGGACTTCCAGTAACTGAGGTTGGGCCCTTTCGAGGTATAGGGCCCGGCACCGTCCCTGCCTGAACGTCCGCCACAGGGCAGGCACCATAACGTTTATTAGATGCAGACATGTTTCCATTGTGTTTTATGCGTGGCAACCTGATTATCTGTGCGCCTTTTGGCTGGTTGCCTCCGTCTTCAGCACTCTGCTTACTTGGGCCGGACTATGGTCCTGCTCGAGTGGGAGTGCCCGACCAGTCTTAGTTTTCAGCCTCTGATGGCTGAACTAAGCCCCATCACCACTTCAAGGTTCTGGCCTCGATGGGGTGATCAGAACTGAATGTGTTACTCTTCGCGACAATGCGCAGAGCATTACATGGATTTATTGTCCTGGTCATGCTGGGGTCAGGGGAAATGGAAGAGTCGATGTGTTGGCTGGTAAAGCTTTGGTGAACAGCGCTGAGATAAGAGACAAGATTGAATTGATCAGAGCAATCATGGATACCCTACGAGAAGACGAGGAGGAAGTCGAATGTGACAATGTACATATTCAGAGAATGGTAGAAATGGGAGTGACTAGAGGTGATGGGAGTAAGTGCTCCCTCTCTGAAAATATCAGAAGAACGCGTAATCAGCAACTGACTGGGACATTGAGCGTATACACTTTTAGATGGCTGACGGAACAGCAAGCAGAGCATATATGGGAATGCCCCCAGTGCTGTGATTCTTGTTCCTAATCAAGAATCAAGAAGTTTATGAAGGTTTTCAGAATAAAGAAGAAGCTGTAGTTGCAGCGATAGATTTAGATATATGCGTACAGTAGAATTAGTTACACCCATCTTGTCAACATGCTAAGAGATCAGATATAGTCATACATGTAACAATAGATCACATATAAGTATATGTGATCTATTGTTACATGTATGACTATATCTTATATATATGTACTATATTACTATATTATACATGTAACAAAAGATCAGATATATTCCTACATGTAACAAAAGAACAAATATTTACTGTAAAGACATCAATCCCAAGCTGATCTTTAAGTAGCAGATCAATGTGGATAGCCCATCTGGCAACCCTTCCTGCCTTTGATTGAGAATCATTAGTGTGGCTGACAATGTTATGTACACTGCAAGCAGTTGTCAATTTGTGAGAACATGCATTTGTATCCTCAGCAACAGGTAGGGACTGGGGAGAAATAATATATTTAAATGTCTTTATGGTTTGACATGAGCATGATAACAACCACTTCTTTGAATATCTATCTATCATCTTTCTCTGCTTCTGCTGTAAGGTCTTGCAGGAATGAATGAAGATCAGTTTTTGAACTATGGCACAGTTGGTCGCTTGATATGCAATAATATTAAATGTCTCAGAATGTTGATAACATTTATCCACCTTAATCCACCTTTTTCTTGGTCTTCCTCTGCATCTTGCTATTTATATTTTCATGCTGTATGCTCTTGCTGATGGTCAATAAGGGTTCATGCTCAATGAGGGTTATGATTTATTTTCCATGTCCAGAATAAAAGAACTAGGCTTAAAATTCTGCATTGTCAGAAAGGAGAACTACTGTGGGTGTAGAAGAATGTTCATCAACCAATAGAGAACTGGAACTACCTTTTGACATGTAATGACTGGAACTGTCAATTGACATGTAATGACGAAATTTCCACACAAAAATCTGACTTGTATTGTCTTGTTTATAAGGGGGATGTTTTCTGAGATCCCTGCGGATTATCACTTGAAGCTACAGAGTTACATGCTATGGGTGGTACTCTCAGCAGGTGGCATGCCATTTCATTGAGAGTGATGGAGTACATATGGAAAACTAGTACAGTGAAATCAATCATCTACGACTTCTGAACCCTTTTGAATGACTCAAACTGTCAGTTGACATGTTAGTTAGTTAGTTAGTTTGTTCCTTTCGTGCCACAGGCGGCACATAGGGCAGAGGTTTTTATTCTCCATGCATTGCGGTGCACTGCCTTTACTTTTAGTTCTTGTATGGACTTGCAACCTATTGTTTCTCCTTCTTTAAGTATGGTGCTTTTTGGGGTAATTTTGGGTCTCCTCTTACATGTCAGTTGACATGTAATGGTAGATAAATTAAAGAAATAATTTGAGCACCCATGAATGATGTCTTGTGTGCAATGATGATGATATGACAACTAACTAACTGATAATTGAGTGAGATAATTTTGTTTCTCCCAGCTGCAGGGTGTGGCTGGAGACATGCATAGTTAGGCCTCAGTAGCTGAATGTTGAAAGTACATATCTCAGTTGTTCTCAAGCTGGAGAGTTCATGAAGTCAGGATGTATCTGTGAAAAGTTCTTCTGAATGAGTACTCAAGAACTGAGCTCTATAAAGAGAGCCAGAGTATTGTCTGAGAACAATAACATCATAAGAGTAATATTTTATAAGTTAGAAATGTCTGTAAAGCTAATTACAAACCACAATTTTTTATTTTCCCATCACAGTTTGAAGGAGAGAAGAAGAATTTTTCACTCCAGGTGACAAATATTATGTATGCCAGAAGTGACCTGAAGTTGTGAGTTTGAAAACACTGTTGCACACAGAGATTATGAGACAGTTGTTAAAACTGAATCATGTAGATGAGACCTCTGAAATATATTGTGCAAATACTGTTGTACACAGAGATTATGAGACTTATTAAAACTGAATCATGTAGGTAAGACTAAACTATGTCAAAATTGAACATGAAATATGTTGTGAAAATTCATAAACTTCATTTAGAAGAGGGAGAACACAAGAGACCTATTTATTCACAAAGTTTTAGAGCAGTGTTTCCCAACCTTTTTTCTACCATGCCCCACCTAAGTCACCTAAAATTGTGATAAATATGGTAGATTCATAAACTAATGAACTCTATGCAAATGAGCAAGAGGTCTGAGTTATGCAAGAAATACAAACTGTACTGTGATTTTGGAATAATTGTGTGTGATGTCAGTAAAGTTTTGTGTAATAAACCTTTATAACTCAAGATCCTAAAATGTTAGGTTTTATATAAAATATTGCATCCTCTGACAGATCGAAATTATGTAATTTCGATATCACACAAAAAATACCCCATATCAATCAAATCAATTGTCTTATTGCACTGTCACAATGATGACTTGCCAATACTGATGCTTATTTCTTGACCCATGGATAATGCATTGTTGATTGAGTATCCAAGACATCTAAGTAGCAACAAACCAACAAATAAAACAAGGAATAAACCAGAGCTGCGTGCATTCACCTTATATTCTTTCCCTATACAGTGAAATAGGGATCAATAATAACATTCCTGGAATAATTGTAGGTGGAGATAACATAACCTGAGATATGCTGATACTGCCGCAGACAGATGTGTCGGGCGATTGGCGCAAATAAAACAGTGCCACAACGCATGTCCATTCTCTGGATTACATCCTGCTGGATATCTAGTAGGAGCATTGTCCTGCTACAAGAGAGATCCAGTGGGAGTTTGAGAAAGAACGCAGAAGATGAAGAAGAAATGCTGATGACACTATTCTGATAGCAAAATGTGAACATCTGCAACACCTGATCAACAATCAGCACAGTGGTAACAGAAAGTAAATATTAAGGACAACCGTAAACTCAAATAAGACAAAAGTGGCCATATCAAAGAAGTAGACTACCCCAACAAGCAGCATCAAAGTAAATGGCTCAACAACAAAACAGGTTTGAAAATTTAAATACCTGGGATCCATGATAATATAAAATGGAAAAAGTACACATCAGAAACATGAAATAGAATAGGCCTGGCATAAGAAGTTTTTAACATATTGAAAATAATCCTGTGTGACAGGTCTCTCTCAGAAGTATGGAAAAGATACCTACATAGAGCCACTTCTGTCATATGGATGTGAATCATATACAATAAATAAGCAAACAATTGAGAAATAAGAGGCCACAAAGATGTAGTTCTTCAGAAAAATACTGAGAATCCAATGAACAGCACCAAGAAAGATGTATTGAGGAAAATTGATACCAAAAGAAAGCTACTTATCAACACTAGAAAGAAGGAGTCCAAATTTATTGGCCATATTATGAGATGAGGAGTTTGGAATAAAATGTAACAACTGACAAAACTAAGGGAACAAGAGAAAGAGGATGGCAAAGAGAGAAGATACTGGACTAGTTGTGACATGTAGAAAGTCAGCAGATAGATATTTGTGACATTGTGGCATGGTAGAAAGTCAGCAGATAGATATTTGTGACATTGTGGCATGGTAGAAAGTCAGCAGATAGATATTTGTGACATTGTGGCATGGTAGAAAGTCAGCAGATAGATATTTGTGACATTGTGGCATGGTAGAAAGTCAGCAGATAGATATTTGTGACATTGTGGCATGGTAGAAAGTCAGCAGATAGATATTTGTGACATTGTGGCATGGTAGAAAGTCAGCAGATAGATATTTGTGACATTGTGGCATGGTAGAAAGTCAGCAGATAGATATTTGTGACATTGTGGCATGGTAGAAAGTCAGCAGATAGATATTTGTGACATTGTGGCATGGTAGAAAGTCAGCAGATAGATATTTGTGACATTGTGGCATGGTAGAAAGTCAGCAGATAGATATTTGTGACATTGTGGCATGGTAGAAAGTCAGCAATAGAGTTGATACACAGTACTGTAGATAGCATGTTGAGATCATTTATGGCACATGATGTTAATGATAGACAGAGCTCTCCAAAAGCTGCTTGCAGCATTTCAAAAGGTTCTGAACCTGTTTTTCCAAGACAAAATCAGAAACAATGAAAACATTAAAAATTCATGTTCATTTTTTAAATTGTGGTGAGCACTACTAGGTCACCTTTATATATAGGATTCTACACTGCATATGCATCAAAGAACTGAATTCTGTTTGGTACATACATTGGCATGCTTTAGTCCCTGAATTTACTGCACAGCTCTCACACACACACACACACATACACATGTATGCACATACACACATATATACATCTTAGCAGCTCTGCTGGAAGACTGCTCAATTATAATAGTGAATAATGCCCATTTTCTGTAATATCAATTCTAATTTGTCATGCAACTTCTCTCGCATAATACTGACCTCAAGTGACTGACTGAAAGACTGTCTTAGCAATGCAACCTCAGCTCTCTGTAATGATCCACCCTTTGTCCACTTCTGGGCATCAGGTACATCAGAAGTTTCCCTCTGGCATTGCCAAAATACAAGGAGTTAAATTATATTTGTAAACACTATCAACAGATGTGAGCTAATATTCTAAGAGTGGTACCTGTATACTCGTTGGTGACCACCTTCATCAAAACTGCTATGTCCCTTCAGTAATATGATACTTCAGTAATACTTAAATGTGAGAAAATATTGTAAGAGTGGTACCTCTAAGCCCTTGGTGACCAGCTTCATCAAAACTGTTATGATACTTCAGTAATGTGGCAATTGTAGTGATAGTATTACTAATAGGTCATCAGGGATAGTATGAATTTCCAAAATGGCTGCCCCCACAAAATATAGTCTCTCAACATGGGTTATATGAGTGCATTCTTGAATAAATCAGTTTGCTGTAGGTGAGTTCTTGCAAAACACATTGAAAGTAATGTCAATACATTCACAGCAATATCATAAATACGATTTTGTTCATCAAATAACTCTGAGGCTAAAATTCACTCCAAAATTCAAAACATTCATTCCAAACTATAGAAAATTTCAAAACTCTATGATATGAATTAGATTTTACACAAATTTCTAAAGATGCCACTTTCAAAGTCTCAAAAACTTGCTAAAAGGGTAATTGTGGTTAATGTGAGGGAGAGGAGAGGTAGAGGACTTGTGTAGATGACTTTCATTGTTACTGTAATGTATCTGTTGGCTAAAATGAATTGTTTTTTGGGGTGAGATTTCAACAAGGAACCTTTCCAATAACATTTACTTCTGGAACTTAGCAACAAATGCCTTAGCATCTGAACTCACAGCTTCTCCATTCCTCGCAACATTATTGATACCAATTCTCCTCTTGATGATGATGTTCCTCCTTCGCAAGCGAAGATGAGCATGGCATGAAAAACATTAAATGCGATGAAAAAAATAAATAATAATTAAAATTGGTAATTAACTAATTTGGTTTGTGAGTTCGTAGATGCCCAATGAGTCCGATTCATGCACGGCAAGTTCTATTGCATTGTATGCAGGAGTGCTGAAGGTTCGGGGTAGGAGAATTTTTGAATTTGTCCTTCCGCTTCTTGATTGCCCGCAGTGTTCTTTCTTTTTCAAATTTCGTGATGCCAGCAGTGATCTGGGTGTGCCAGGCTGAGCGATCAAGTGCTGTAGTCTCCCAGGAGCTAGGATCAATTTTTTCTCCTCTTAAAGTTATCAAACCATCACTTACAAGTACTCCCCTTCTGTATTTGCTGTCAAAGTACCTAGTTTACTAATACGGGTTTGTATACAAAGTCTTTGCCTATTTGCAGACAAATATCTCAGTCAGTGTTACCTGTTAGTGAAGGCCAGTATGTGCATCTTAATGTGTCATAGTTTGCACATTCTTGAAGGATATGTTCTGAAGTCTGGTTGACTTGTCCACAATTACACTTTGCTGTTGTGCCAATTAAAAATGTTGTATACATATGGCTGTTTAGTCTATTGTGTCCAGTTCTCAGTCGAAATATGATGACCTGTTCTTGTCTGTTAAGTAGGTGGTAGTCGTCCTGTGGAGATAAGTTAGGCTTTCGTTGTGCCTTTATCATGGATTTCTTTTGGTGATAGCTGATTGGTACATTCGGTTGCTGCATGTTAGCACCTTCCTTGGCGAGTTGATCAGCTCTCTCATTTCCTGCTATTCCACAGTGTGATGGAATTCATTGCAGTATCCCCATCAAGGCCAGCACCGTGCAGTGGTGATGGGGCTTAGTTCAGCCATCAGGGGCTGGAAACTAAGACTGGTCGGGCAGTCCCATTCGAGCAGGACCATAGTCCTGCCCAAGTAAGCAGAGTGCTGAAGACGGAGGCATCCAGCCAAAAGACGTACAGATAATCAGGATGCTACGCACAAAACACAATGGAAACATGTCTGTATCTATAAAAAGTTATGGTGCCTGCCCTGTGGCGGACGTTCAGGCAGGGACGGTGCCGGGCCCTATACCTCGAAAGGGCCCCACCTCAGTTACTTAAAATCATTCTCAATTGCCTCGAGGAGCCAGGAGGCTTCTTCTTCTTCTATCGTTCACTTGAAACATGTCTATATCTGTAATTCTGTCTCCTTAATAAAACTCACTGTCTTTTGTAGTTCATACAGTGTCCCATAGAGCTTTGATTCCAGTGTTGTTTCCTCTGGCCAATATGTCTGCCTCAGTGTTTCATGCTCAGAACACTCTTGAAGTATATGTTTGGCACTCTGTGTTGCCTGTCCACATGTACATATGGCTGTGTTGCCAATCTTGAACTTTGTATACATGTGACTGCGGAGTCGGTTGTGTCCTGTTCTGAGACGTAGAATTATAACTTGCTCTGATCTGTTCATAATGTGATAGTCATCTTGTGTTGGCGTTTGTGGCTTTCTTATTGACTTGATCATCTGTTTTTTCTGATGGTAGGTGATTGGTATATCTGGTTGGTCTTCGGCAGCACCTTCCTTAGCCAGTTGGTCTGCTTTTTCATTTCCTGGTATTCCACAGTGAGAGGGTATCCACTGCATGGTTACCCTATACTGGTAAGACAATTCGTTAAGTAGTTTTGTTCAAGTCTGTTAGTTTTCCAGACTGGAAAGCTTGAAGCACTGACCTTGCATCTGTCAGGAATACCACAGGCTGTAGGCCAGAGTTGGAGTTCAGCAGTTTTTTAGCTGCCACACTAATTGCCTGGATTTCTGCATCATAATTATTGCAGAATTTTTCCGTCGGTGTTCTGATTGTATCTCTAGGCTTGTGTGGATATTCTATATATACACCTGCACCTCCATTCCTCACGGCATTCTGTGCTGACCCATCTGTGTATACTCTGACACATATATCTTGTGGATATTCCTCATCCAGGAAACTGAGGGTGACTGTCCTTCGCTGCACACTGTTCTGTTCGTCGTTGCTTAGTATTCCTTTCACATGGGTCTGAATGTATATTGGCATTCCATGTCTTTCACTCCACGGGGTTTGTTCTGGTACAGACCTTAAGGGGCTATCAACTTCAGGTAGATCTGTAAGTTGTCTACAGAGTCGTTTAGCTTGATGGATAAAGCTGCTACTTTTCAGTCGCCCCATTGCTAGATTTTGGAATCTTTCCTTCATTGGATGACTTGGCATACACTGAAACTTTTCTGCTTGAATTAGTACTTTTGTGTCTCTGCGTTCGCCAAGTGTTTACATCCTTCCCATTTTCTGCATCTCTGCTATGGGTGTTGATTTCATTGCTCCCAACATTATTCTAAGTGCCTTGTTTTGCACATTATCTAGATATTGTAATGTGGTGTTTGATGCAGGACACCACGCAGCTGAACCATAATCCAGGTGTGGTCTTATGCCTTGCTGGTAAACTTTACTAAGTATATTTCCACTGGCTCCCCATGTGGTTCCACTTAGTTTTCTCAGGATAGCTAACTTCCTCCTGGCTTTTGTTGTTGCTTTTTTTATGTGCTGCTTCCATGTCAGCTTATCATCAAAAGTAACTCTGAGGTATGTGGGTTGTTTGTCTTCTTTCAAGAGCTCTCCATCTATCTTGATATGACCAGCTTTTTGTTTTGGTGAGAGAGTAAAGAGTGTAGTGCTGCACTTATCTGTGTTAATGCTGACGCACCATCTATTTGCCCATAAGGTTAGGTCATCGATAGCTCTTTGTATTTGTTTAGTGGCCACTGTTGCATGTTCTTCCGTGCACCAGATCACCAGGTCGTCAGCATACATTGCCACTTTGATCCCGTGTGGTAGTTCAGCAACTAGGTCATTGATGTAAACCAAGAAAAGTGTGGGTGACAGGACTCCTCCTTGGGGGACTCCATGATGCAGAACTTTCTTGCTCTTGCGACCATCTAATTGTACCCTGGCTCTTCTATTATGCAGGTATGCTTTTACCCATTTGTACATTCTTGAGCTAACCCTGCAATTTCTTTAGGAGCCCTTCTTTCCAGACCTTATCAAATGCTTTCCTGAGGTCTATCCATGCTGCTAGTACCAGTTTCTTTTCTTGGAAGGCATCCTCAATCTCTTGGGAGGGGTAGGTTGCCTGATCTTCAGTAGAGTAGCACTGTCTGAAACCTGCTTGCTGTGATACCAGAAGGTTTTCACTTTCAAGGTACCACTGCATCCTAAGATTGATAATGCGTTCCATTGTTTTACATAGACAGCTTGTGAGGCTGATGGGCCTGTAGTTGGAGACTGTGTTGCCATATTTTCCTGATTTGAGGAGTGGTATCATTATTGCTTCTCTCCACGCCTGTGGTACATTACCCGTGGACCAGCTTGTGTTAAAGATTTGCAATAGCTTTGCTCTTGCTGCAATTCCCAGGTTTCTAATCATTTCATTGGACACTCCATCAGCTCCAGGGGACTTTTTCATTTTTAATTTGGATATTGCATGCTCCAGTTCTCTCATTGTGATTGGTGCCTCCATGACTTCAGGTATAGGTTCGCCTTGTCCAATGTTTTGCTGGTTCTCTCAAACCTCCTGTTGTTTGTCTGGGCTGACTTTGATGTTATTGTCTTCTGCAAAGGAATCTGCAGAGTAATCAGCTGCATGTTTACCTGTTAAAATGTTTCTATCTTTATAAAGTGTGATCCTGATATTTCTCCCTGTACCTTCATCATTTAGTTGTTTTACAAGTTTCCATAATTTCCTAGTATCTCTTTCTAGGTTCAGCGACTCTGTTTTTTCTTTCTGCTACTCCGTCTGGCTTGTAACTTGGCTCTTTGAAATTTAGCCTTTGTTTGCTGATATTTGTTGTGATGTTCTTGGCTAGGTCTGTTCTCAGCCTGCTGTCTAGATGTTTCCATCTCATTTTGCAGCTTTTCCAGTTCATCATTCCAGTAGGGTTTGTAGTTTTTGTGTGCCCCCCTGGGTATGGTTTTACTAGCAGCATGTAGTATACATCTATTAAATTCACTCACTGCTCTATTGATGTCTTTGTCCAAGTTCATGTCCTTAGCTAGAACACTGGTTGAATGCTGGTACATTTTCCAGTCTGCCATCTTATAGTTCCACCTAGTGAGCGTGCTGCTGTCCTTGGTAAATTCATTGTGGATTGCCAGAAATACTGGTCTGTGGTCACTACCTCCAAGCTGCTTTCCAACGACACGTGTGATGTTCCATTCCATGCCTGGTCTGGTGTAGAGGTGGTGTGCCATGTTCTCGAGTAGAAGGTTGGTGAGTTTGCTGGCTGGTTAATAAGGATGAGATAATTTTCATCCTGCCAGCTCTCAAGTTCCTCATCTCTCTTGTCGATATGATCGTAGCCCCAGCTCTGAGAGTGGCTGATGAAGTCACCACACACCATAAGTCTCTTTATCTGGAATTGTGTCTAGTGCCAATGGTTTATCATTTGGGCAGTAGTAGTTCAGGAGATGGAATTCTGCACTGTCTGTTTTTAGGTGGAGCATCTGGTATTCTGCCCCTTCCATATATACTTCCAGCTGGCATGCGCTGATATTGTTTTTAACAAGTGTCAGAATTCCACCCTTTCGCCTGTCCTTTCTGTCAGATCGGTAGCACTGGTAGCCTCAGATTTTGAACGCTATGTCGCTGCAAAGGTGTGTTTCTTGGATACAGCATATACTAACTTGTTCTTCACTGAGGACATTTTCAAATTCCAATTTTTTGCGGTATCCATCTCTTTTACTGTTGACACCCTCAGCATTCCAGTGCATTATTTTTATTGGTCATTTAAAGTTTGTTTGCCCAGTAGCTCTATTCCTTTGCCTCCTGGCTCCTCGGGGCAATTGAGAAGGACTTCCAGTAACTGAGGTTTGGCCCTTTCGAGGTATAGGGCCCGGCACCGTCCCTGCCTGAACGTCCGCCACAGGGCAGGCACCATAACTATTTATAGATGTAGACATGTTTCCATTGTGTTTTGTGCGTGGCATCCTGATTATCTGTGCGCCTTATGGCTGGATGCCTCCGTCTTCAGCACTCTGCTTACTTGGGCAGGACTATGGTCCTGCTCATGTGGGACTGCCCGACCAGTCTTAGTTTCCAGCCCCTGATGGCTGGACTACGCCCCATCACCTCTGCACGGTGCTGGTCTCGATGGGGAGACATGAGGCAAGGGAATAGAGCTACTGGGCAAACAAACTTTAAATGACCAATAAAAATAATGCACTGGAATGCTGAGGGTGTCAACAGTAAAAGAGATGGATACAGCAACAAATTGGAACTTGAAAATGTCCTCAGTGAAGAACAAGTTAATATATGCTGTATCCAAGAAACACACCTCAGCAGCGACATAGCCTTCAAAATCTGAGGCTACCAGTGCTACCGATCTGACCAAAAGGACAGGCGAAAGGGTAGAATTCTGACACTTGTTAAAAACAATATTAGCGCATGTCAGCTGGAAGTATATATGGAAGGGGCAGAATACCAGATGCTCCACCTAAAAACAGACAGTGCAGAATTCCATCTCCTGAACTACTACTGCCCAAATGATAAACCATTGGCACTAGACACAATTCCAGATAAAGAGACTTATGGTGTGTGGTGACTTCATCAGCCACCCTCAGAGCTGGGGCTACGATCATATCGACAAGAGAGGTGAGGAACTTGAGAACTGGCAGGATGAAAATAATCTCATCCTTATTAACCAGCCAGCAGACTCACCAACCTTCTACTCGAGAGCATGGCACACCACCTCTACACCAGATCTGGCATTCCACTCACCAAGCCTGGAATGGAACATCACACATGTCGTTGGAAAGCAACTTGGGGGTAGTGACCACAGACCAGTATTTCTGGAAATCCACAATGAATTTACCAAGGACAGCAGCACGCTCACTAGGTGGAACTATAAGATGGCAGACTGGAAAATGTACCAGCATTTAACCAGTGTTCTAGCTAAGGACATGAACTTGGACAAAGACATCAATAGAGAAGTGAGTGAATTTAATAGATGTATACTATATGCTGCTAGTAAAACCATACCCAGGGGGCACACAAAAACTACAAACCCTACTGGAATGATGAACTGGAAAAGCTGCAAAATGAGATGGAAACATCTAGACAGCAGGCTGAGAACAGACCTAGCCAAGAACATCACAACAAATATCAGCAAACAAAGGCTAAATTTCAAAGAGCCAAGTTACAAGCCAGACGGAGTAGCGGGAAAGAAAAAACAGAGTCGCTGAACCTAGAAAGAGATACTAGGAAATTATGGATACTTGTAAAACAACTAAATGATGAAGGTACAGGGAGAAATATCAGGATCACACTTTATAAAGATAGAAACATTTTAACAGGTAAACATGCAGCTGATTACTTTACAGATTCCTTTGCAGAAGACAATAACATCAAAGTCAGCCCAGACAAACAACAGGAGGTTCGAGAGAACCAGCAAAACATTGGACAAGGCGAACCTATACCTGAAGTCATGGAGGCACCAATCACAATGAGAGAACTGGAGCATGCAATATCCAAATTGAAAATGAAAAAGTCCCCTGGAGCTGATGGAGTGTAAAATGAAATGATTAGAAACCTGGGAATTGCAGCAAGAGCAAAGCTATTGCAGATCTTTAACACAAGCTGGTCCACGGGTAATGTACCACAGGCGTGGAGAGAAGCAATAATGATACCACTCCTCAAATCAGGAAAATATGGCAACACAGTCTCCAACTACAGGCCCATCAGCCTCACAAGCTGTCTATGTAAAACAATGGAACGCATTATCAATCTTAGGATGCAGTGGTACCTTGAAAGTGAAAACCTTCTGGTATCACAGCAAGCAGGTTTCAGACAGTGCTACTCTACTGAAGATCTGGCAACCTACCTCTCCCAAGAGATTGAGGATGCCTTCCAAGAAAAGAAACTGGTACTAGCAGCATGGATAGACCTCAGGAAAGCATTTGATAAGGTCTGGAAAGAAGGGCTCCTAAAGAAATTGCGAAATTGCAGGGTTAGCTCAAGAATGTACAAATGGGTAAAAGCATACCTGCATAATAGAAGAGCCAGGGTACAATTAGATGGTCGCAAGAGCAAGAAAGTTCTACTGCGTCATGGAGTCCCCCAGGGAGTAGTCCTGTCACCCACACTTTTCTTGGTTTACATCAATGACCTAGTTGCTGAACTACCACACAGGATCAAAGTAGCAATGTATGCTGACGACCTGGTGATCTGGTGCACGGAAGAACATGCGACAGTGGCCACTAAACAAATACAAAGAGCTATCGATGACCTAACCTTATGGGCTAATAGATGGTGCGTCAGCATTAACACAGATAAGTGCAGCACTACACTTTTTACCCTCTCACCAAAACAAAAAGCCGGTCATATCAAAATAGATGGAGAGCTCTTGAAAGAAGACAAACAACCCACATACCTTGGAGTTACTTTTGATGATAAGCTGACATGGAAGCCGCACATAAACAAAGCAACAACAAAAGCCAGGAGGAAGTTAGCTATCCTAAGAAAACTAAGTGGAACCACATGGGGAGCAAGTGGGAATATACTCAGTAAAGTTTACCAGCAAGGCATAAGACCACACCTGGATTATGGTTCAGCTGCGTGGTGTCCTGCATCAAACACCACATTACAAGATCTAGATAAAGTGCAAAACCAGGCACTTAGAATAATGTTGGGAGCAATGAAATCAACACCCATAGCAGAGATGCAGAAAATGGGAAGAATGCAAACACTTGGCGAATGCAGAGACACAAAAGTACTAATTCAGGCAGAAAAGTTTCAGTGTATGCCAAGTCATCCAATGAAGGAAAGATTCCAAAATCTAGCAATCGGACGACTGAAAAGAAGCAGCTTTATCCATCAAGCTAAACGACTCCGCAGACAACTTACAGACCTACCTGAAGTTGACAGCCCCTTAAGGCCTGTACTAGAACAAACCCCGTGGAGTGAAAGACATGGAATGCCAATATACATTCAGACCCATGTGAAAGGAATATATACCTCAAGAGTGTTCTGAGCATGAAACGCTGAGGCAGACATATTGGTCAGAGGAAACAACACTGGAATCAAAACTCTATGGGACACTGTATGAACTACAAAAGACAGTGAGTTTTATTAAGGAGACAGAATTACAGATATAGACATGTTTCAAGTGAACGAAAGAAGAAGAAGAATTGCAGTATAACTCTACACCTATTTTGTACTATGGACAATACCTCTTTTAACTCTGGAAGTTTATTGGATTGTAATGCCTCTAGTACTGACCTTGCATCTGTCATTATTACAATAGGGTGTGAGGTCCTGTCCAATGTTAACAGTTTCTCTGCAGCTGTATAAATAGCTTTGACTTCAGAGTCATAGTTGTTGCAGTAATTTCCTGTTGGTATACAAGTGGTATCAGTGGTGCCATCTGGGTATTCTACATATACACCAATTCCTCCATTTTTTACTGCATTCTGTGCTGATCCATCTGTATATACTCTGGTCCATAGATCACTTGGGTAAACATCATCAAGGAAACTGAGATTTGCTACTCTTTTCTGCAGATTATTCTGATGTTAATCCCCATGCACACCTGCTACTGTTGTTTGGATGGTCACTGGTAGGCATGTCCGTTTTCCCATTGGGTGTGTTCTGGTTGAGATGTCAGTGGTATTGTTACCTCTGGCAGATCCGATACCTGTCTACGTAGACGCTTGGCCTGGTGTATGAAGCTTCTTCTTTTAAGCCGTCCTTGTGACAGATTCTGGAATCTTTCCTTCATTGGGTGACTATGGTGGGAAAGAAACTTTTCTCCATGAATTAGTATCTCTACGCTCTTTCAATGACTGCATCCCTTCGATATTCTGCATTTCTATGATTGGTGTGGATCTCATTGCACCTGTAATGATTCTAAGTGCTTGGTTCTGTACTCTATCTAGGTTTGTAGTGTAGTGTTTGATGATGAACTCCATGCTGTAGAACCATATTCCAAGTGTGGTCGAATGGCTTGTTGGTATACATTTTTTATAATTCTTTCATTAGCTCGCACTCAGTTTTCTTAGTATAGCTATCTTCCTTCTAGCCTTTGTTTCTGCTTTGCTGATATGATGTTACCATGTCATTTTGGCATCAAATGTTACACCAAGTTATGTGGGTTGGTCATCTACCTTTAAGATAGTTTTATTTACATAGATGTTTCCTGCTCTTTGTTTTGGTGAAAGTGTAAAAAGGGTTGTTGCTGACTTCTCTATATTGATACACACCATAAGTCAGCCCAATTAGTCAAAATGTCCATGGCTCTCTGAAGCATTTTTGTGGCAACCATGGCGCTCTCATGTGTGCACCATAGAACCAAGTCATCTGCATATAGTGCTGCCTTAGTTCCACAGGGTATTTATTCAATTAGATCATTGATAAATATATGAGAAAAAGAGTGGGTGATAGAACTCCTCCTTGAGGCACTCCATGGCGTAGTAATACTTTCCTACTTTTTTGCCATTTACTTGTACTCTGGCTCTTCTATTGTGAAGAAAGGCTTTCGTCCATCTATACATATTTCCACATATCTTGTAGTTTCTCATTTTTTGAAGCAATCCTTCTTTCCATACTGTATCAAAGGCCTTCTGTAAATCAATCCATGCCACTAAAACTGATTTCTTGTCTTGGAAAGCATCCTCAATTTCCTGTGAGAGGTATGTGGTTTGATCCTCTGTGGAGTAGCATTGCCTGAAACCTGCCTGCTGTGGTGCAAGGAATTTTCTACTTTCCAGGTGAAATTTTAGTCTTAGGTTTATGATGCGCTCCATTGTTTTGCACAGGCAACTTGTAAGACTAATTGGTCTGTAGCTAGTTGGTGTTGTTCCATCTTTTCCAGGTTTAAGCAAAGGGACCATAATTGATTCTCTCCAGATTTGTGGTATTTTCCCAGTAGTTCATCTAATATTTAGGATGTCCAATAGTTTCCTTATGGCTGTTGTTCCTAGATTCTTTATCATTTCATTTGATATTTCATCAATACCTGGGGACTTATTTAGCTTTAGTTTAGAGACTGCTAATTCCAATTCACTATATGTGAACAATGTATCCATAATTTCATCTGCGGTTTTCATCACTGATTCTAGTCTGAGCATGTTCCAATTTACTATTTTGGTCGCTCCGCACTGTATGCTGTTTCTCTGGACTAATTTCAATATTGCAGTCTTGAGCAAATATCCTAGCGAAATTATCTATTGCTTGCTTTCCTTTAATCATTTTGCCATTCTGTACGAGTGTTATGTTTGTGCTTCTTCCTGTTCCCTCATCATTTAGTTGTTTGAACAGTTTCCACAGTTTTCTTCCATCCTTTTCACAATTTAAGGATTCTGTTTTCTCTTTCCAGCTCTTTCTTCTAGCTTCTAGTTTGGCTCTTTGGAATTTAGCTTTTGCATGTTGATGTTTGTTCTGATGTTCCTGGCTTAGGTTATTTTCCACTTCCGTCCGTGTTTTTTCTAATTCCTCTTCCAGCAAGTCTAGTTGTTCACTCCAGTATGGCTTGTATTGTTTGCGTGCTCCTCTTGGTATTGCTTCCTTGGCAGCTTGATGAATACATTTATTGAACTCTTTGACTATGGCATTTATGTCTTTTCCTTCCATATCTATTTGTCCAGCTAAAACACTACTGCGGTGTTTAAATAGTCCCCAATTTGCTTTTTTATAATTTCATCTTGGAATGCTACATGCATTTCCTGTGAGTTCATTTTTAATACTAAGGAGGACTGGTCGATGGTCGCTACCTCCAAGTTGCTTCCCCACTGTTCTATTGATTTCCCAGTTTAGGTCTGCTGAGTACAATGCCAAGTCTGGTGTGGAAGTGGTTTGCCATGCTCTTGAGTAGTATGTTGGAGGATCTTTTGGCTTATTAAGCAATAGAAGACATTTATCATCTTGCCAGCTTTCAAGTTCTTCTCCTCTTTTATCCATGTGGTCATAACCCCAGCTTTGAGAATGACTATTAAAATCTCCACATACTATCAGTCTTCCTCTGTACGGTATTGTGTCCAGGGAAAGGGACTGGTCAATTGGACAATAATAATTTAGTAGGTTGAAGTGTGTTCTTGGTCTTTATTTGAAGGACCTGATATTCTGCTCCTTCCATGTATAGCTCAGTTTGATGTGCGCTGATATTATTTTTGACTAGAGTTAGTATACCTCCTTTTCTTCTGTCTATTTGATCAGCTCTAAAGCACTGATAACCTGCAATTTTAAAGGCTACATCTTTGCTGAGGTGTGTCTCTTGTATGCAACAAATGCTGACCTGTTCCTTAAGAAGGGTGTTTTCTAATTCTAATTTCTTGCTAAAGCCATCTTTTTTTGTTATTTACATCCTCAGCATTCCAGTGCATTATTGTAAGTGGTGTCTCATTGGTTGGTAATATTTGTTGGTCAGTGATATTACTCTTGTGCCTCCTGGCTCCACAAGGCAATCGAAGAGGACCTCCAGTCGTATGGGGTGGGCCCTTTCAAGGTATAGGGCCAGGTGCTACTCCTGCCTGGTGAGTCGTCACAGGGTTAGCACCATAACGGGGTAATGCAGATATAGACATTCATGTGCGATAATGCATGACATTCTGATTGTTGCTGTGCGCCTTCTGGCCAAATGTCGCTTACTTCAGCACCTTTACTTGCTAGGCAAGACTGTGGTCCTGCCCGAATGTGGGAGGGCCCGGCCAGTCTTAGTTTCCAGCATCTGCTGGCTGGACTAAGCCCCATCTCCACGCCAAGGAGCTGGCCTCGATGGGGGCTAGGCAAACAAAGCATATATGAACTGCTCGAATTGCAAAATTCATTTATTAAATTCAAATTTATCTAAATTTTGTTGCTCATCTTGCAAAATAGATGTAAACCAAGTTATTCGCACTCTAAAAGTTTTAGTACATATACAAGAAGACAAAATTGAGCAGTTCTATTGATACAGATCGAGCTCTAATTTAAACCTGACTCCTACTGTGTTTATTCAAATCAGTTTCGTCTGCATGCCTTCCAAAGAGATTATGGGAAGCTGTCCGATGGTAAACGTTCAACTGGAAGGCAGAAAAAGCGCGTCAAGAATCACCTAAAGAACTCTCTCAAGTACTGCAGCATCGATCCTCGCCCTGGGAGACTACAGCCCTTGATCACTTGGCACACCCAGATCACTGCTTCATCACTAAATTTGAAAAAGAGAGAGCACTGCGGGCAATTTACAAGAGACGGAAGTGGAAGGACAAATTCGAAAACTCTCGTACTTGGGACCCTCTACACTCCTGCATGCCCTGCAATAGAACTTTCCTGGCATGAATCGGATTCATCAGGCATCTACGAACTCACAAACCCAAACCAAATTAGACAATCACAAATGGTTTTTTTTTACTTGTACTTGTTCAGCACATTTCTTTTCTGTGTCATGCTCATCTTCGCTTTCAAAAGAGGAACATCACCATTCAAAGCAGTTGTAAGCTTCTACTAATTAGAAAAGCTATTTCATTGCATTAAGATGAAAAGTAAGCTATTGCATATTCTGTTTTAACAAGTCAACAAGCTATTCATGCTTCAATTAAGAAAAATCTTCTTACTGTGTAACTTTTATATTGGTTACTGTAGGTAACTTTTATATTGGTTACTGTAGGTAACTTTTATATTGGTTACTGTAGGTAACTTTTATATTGGTTACTGTAGGTAACTTTTATATTGGTTACTGTGTGTAATAATTATCAGTCGCAGTAAGTAAGCAAATTCAAACTAATGAGCATCTGAAAATCCAAAGACATAGGAAGAAACACCAAGTTAAAACTATTCAACTCCTGTGTTATTCCATCACTGACTTATGGTAGTGAAAGCTGGAAATCACAATGGACCAAAAGTTAAACAGCTTTGAAAACAAATTCCGCTGAAGACAGATGTGTCGGGCCATTGGCGCAAATAAAACGGTGACAAAATGGATTTCCATTCTCTGGATTACATCCTGCTGGAAATCTACTAGGACCATGGTCCAGCTACAAGATAGATCCAGTGGGAGTTTGAGAATGAACACTGAAGAAGAAGAAAACAAATGTCTCAGAAAATTGTTGAACATAAAATGGAGCAATTTCGTCACAAATAGTGACCTAAGAAATCAAACACACCAAGAATATGTTTCAAATGTTATAAGAAAACACAGATGGAAATACCTGGGACACATTCTTAGACTAGATGAAAACAGACTGAACCATCAATTCCTTATGTGGACACCTGAGGGAAAAAGAAAAAAGGAATACCTAAGTTTATCCTAAAAAGCACCATTACTTAAAGATGGAGAAATAATAGGCTGCAAGTCTATACAAGAACTAAAAGTACAGACAGTGGACCACAATGCCTGGAGAATCAAAACCTCTGCCCTATGTGCCGCCTGTGGCATGAAAGGAACAAACTAACTAAATATTTAATAATACAGAATAAGAAAACAAATAGAATGGAGGTTCCAACTTATTATATTACAGGGTCATGCCACATAAAGGTTTGTGAAACACGGTTTTAAATGATTGCCTCTGATATTCTTGTTGTGAAACACAGCTCTAAACTGCCTTTACATTCATGTTGTGAAATACAGCCCTAAATGATTGCCTCTGACATTCATGTTGTGAAATACAGTCCTAAATGATTGCCTCTGACATTCATGTTGTGAAATATGACCCTAAATCATTGCCTCTGACATTCATGTTGTGAAATATGACCCTAAATGATTGCCACTGATATTCATGTTGTGAAATACGCACTAAATGATTTCCTCTTTCATGTTGTTAAATAGGGTCCTAAATGATTGCCTCTGACATTCATGTTGTGAAATATGACCCTAAATGATTGCCACTGACATTCTTGTGAAACATGGCTCTAAATGACTGTCTCGGACATTCTTGGTAATTATGGTCCTTACCTTTTTAGACATATGAAATCCATCAGAAAACCGTCGACTATTATTATTGAAAAATGTCCCACTATCTTTGTTCAACTGATCCAGACTGTGACCAATGTAAGGATCATCTTCACATTTATCCTCTTGATCAGAATCAATATGTGGAAAGAATGGAGAAGATGGGGATCTGAAGAATATAGAGGATGATGGTGGGCTATGAGGAAATACATGAGGACTGAGTTTTCCTATGTCAAGGTCAACCGTTTCAGGTTTCCTGTGCTTTTCTAATGGCACAGAAGCTGACTTAAGCAAGTGAAATGCTGATCTCCCCGATACATGGTGAATGGAAGAACGTGGTGGATTTGTTGGTACAGCAAAAGAAAATTCATGTGGTTGCCACTGCCCTTTATTGGCAGTCTCCAGAACAGCATGTCCATCTTCTGATACAGAGAGGGACAATACATGTTCACCAACATAGGATTCTCCATCACTTCCCAGTATACTTTTCTGTTCTGTAAGAAGTATGTGCTCTGACTGTTCCATTTTCTGCTTTAAGCAGCCATCTGTGCATCTAACAGTCATATTAGACTCTGAGGAATATGACCTGTTCACTTTACAACAGTCCTTGTTATCAGACATGGCTTGTGAAGTCCACTTATTGACTGGCTGTGTAACTTGCTGGCAACACACTTCATTACTGAGATCTGAAAAGATACAACATCACATTTACTATCAGAAAAAATATATGTGTATGTATTTGTTTGCTTTCAAATAATACAAACATAAATGTTTGGTGTGCGTTTACTTTTGATATTATGACACAACTATGTGGTATTTGTTTACTTTTAGATATTACATACACAAGTGGTGGAAAGTGGGAGTGTAATTGTGTAGCAGGAATTCTTGTGCGAGTGACAATTTGCGCAAAAATATTGATACAAAGAAATGCAGGGATGAAGGAAATCATCAGATATATGTAGTTATCTCCACATTTAGCTCTGCCATATGAACATCAATAGTGCAGTTCTTGCTCATTGTTTTTATTTTGTGTATGTAGTCTTGAAAAAATCCTTTTGGTCGAATGTATGTGCGTTATTGTCATATGTCAAATACCCATATTTTAACACATTTTGTACAGTTTTTTGCAGGTTTTACATATATTGTATATATTTTTACATGGATTTCTGCAGTTCTTTATAATTTGGTATTTTTTCTTCAATTTAGTGACAATACTGATTTTATGGATTTTTTTGTGTGGCCACATTTATTTTTACGATATTTATTTATTTTTAGTGGCAACAGTGATTTGTGCTAGCTTTTTTAAAAATTTTAATTTTTTGACAACAATGGTTTTTGCAGGTTTTAACATTTATTTTAGTGACAACATTGCTTTTAAATGCATTATTTTAATTATTTCCTTTAACTGTTAACCTTTAGCACACTGTGTTTACAATTCAGGCGGTGCATTCTGCCAGAATTGTGTCATGTCTTGATTTCAGAAGGTGAAATCTACCGGCCGGTTCGCTAAACCCGAAAATGAACAAAAATCAATGTCGGTAGATTTTTGACAATGTTTTGGCAACATTGAGAAGAGAATTTATCTAACTTCCTGTTTCTATTGTCAAAATGGAGATAGACGATAGTGTTTCATTATGAAATAGAAATCTGAGCAATCTTTAATCATCGGCTGTGCGGCGAAGCGACATGACAGTGAAATCGCGAAGGACTATGGAAGATCATGGCCAAATTTGGATGTCCCGAAAAATTTACCACCATGGTTCGCCAGTTCCATGATGGTATGACAGCATGTGTGCAAGATGACGGCGCACACTCAAACCCCTTTCCAGTGACAAACGGCGTCAAACAGGGTTGCGTCCTGGCTCCGGCGCTCTTCAGCATGGTGTTCTCTGCCATGTTAAATGATGCCTTCCGGAAAAACTGTGCAAGAATTTGTTTTCGCTATAAATCTGACGGAGGAATATTCAATCTTAGTAGATTGAAGGCCAAGACCAAAACTAAGACGGACATTGTTCGCGACCTCTTGTTCATTAAATGCTACCAGTCTGAAAGACATGCAAGACAGCATGGAACTCTTTTCTTTGGCCTGTGATGCGTTCGGTCTCACCATCATCACCATGAAGACTTTAGTAATGTATCAACCAGCGTCAGGTATCCTCTACACAGAGCCAGTGATCACAGTAAAGGGACAAAAACTTAATACTGCCAATAAGTTTGTATATCTCGGCAGCACACTATCACAAACTGCGACAATTGATGAGGATGTTGCCCTGCGTATTGCTCGTGCCAGTGCAGCATTTGGGAGCCTTCGTGCCAACGTCTGGATCAGGCGTGGTCTCAGTCTGACAACTAAGTTGGACGTTTACTGTGCAGTGGTTCTACCAACACTGTTTTATGCTGCGTCATCCTGGATTGTCTATGCGAGACACGCTCGACAGCTTAACTCTTTTCATCTTCGGCGCCTACGAAACTTCATGGGAGTACGTTGGCAGGATCATGTGCCAGATACGGAAATTCTTCAGAAGTCCTGTATGCAAAGCATGCATGCAATGCTGATTAGGTCCCAACTCCGCTGGACTGGTCACATTGTGCGTATGCCAGACAAGCGCCTTCCAAAGAGATTATTCTATGGGGAGTTGTGCGAAGGTAAACGTTCAAGTGGAGGGCAGAAAAAGCACTTAAAGGATCACCTAAAAAGCTCTCTCAAGTACTGCAGCATCGATCCTAGCTCCTGGGAGACTACAGCACGTGATCGCTCAGCTTGGCACACTCAGATCACTGCTGGCATCACGAAATTTGAAAAAGAACACTGCGGGCAATCCACAAGCGAAAGAAGCGGAAGGACAAATCTGTAAATTCTCCTACCCCGAACCTTCAGCACTCCTGCATGCGCTGCAATAGAACTTTCCGTGCATGAATCAGACATCTACAAACTCACAAACTAAATTAGTTAATTACCAATTTTTAATTATTATATATATATATATATTTTTTCTTTCATCGCATTTAATATTTTTTCATGCAATGCTCATCTTCGCTTGCGAAGGAGGAACATCATCATCATCATCAAAGTCAATAGTGAAAAATACAGTACCAACTACGGTAGCCAAAGTGATAGTTATTTTTAATGAAGGTGGCAATGATAAAAAGGATATAGGAAATGATGTTCCTCATAGTAGTATTTATAGCAATGTATTATCTTCAGACTTTTCAAAAGATAGTTATCAATTTTATAGCGATATGTTTCATGAAGATAATCATGAAGTCATGAGGGAAGTAATAGATCTATTAGTCACAGTAAACATAACTAAATGATTATAATGACAATGAAGCTTTTATGAGGAGTGAGATACATCCTAGCAAAGAGATGGAGATAGTGCATAAAATTTACTAGGCTAGTGTCTGCATGGTGTCAATACTTGTTATAGAGGAACGGATGTTGTGAACCGTCTCGTAGATATAAAGATCGAGAAAGTTATTCCACCAAAACTGAATGTCGAGAGAGAATCTTTTATATTCTAAATTTTCAGTTGTTCTGCTCTATTGGGGGGGGGGGGGGGGGTGTGTGTGTGTTAGCCATCTCCTTTCCCTCACAATCTTTACTTTCTGGATTAATCCAGTGCCCAAGTAAGACTGGGTTGACCTGGGAACCATTGAAATCTGAAAAACATTTCCATCTCAGCTGGAGAATGAAACATGGACCACTCATATGCGATTCAGCGAAATTGGGATGTGCCACAATGAATATACTAAACTTGGACTACTGACCCGGATTGTGTAGCAGGGGCAGCCTGCACTTATCTTGCCCGGTTGAATTTTTTGTGTTGCTATCAATAATAGGAAGACTGAATGAACTTAACACCGATATCATTAGTTAAATGATTATAAATGCTCATGAATTGTAATGTTTTTCTGTACTTTTTGTTTGTTTTAAGCTGTATTGTTCACATTATAATGTGAACAGATTGAAGGTAAATAAAAAAAATTGGTTACCTTTAATGAGACTTTATTTTAAGATGAAATTTGAGAGACAAGTTGTATTAGGAGGTTTTCGGAGAACTAGATAGTAACCCTAGGGGACAGGGTTACAATAGACAGAAATCTTTGACCCTTGTATACATGCATAAAGGGCTGGTTGTGTTAATTCCATTCTCATGACATGACCAAACCACCTGATTTGCTGTCTTTCGATGTAGCCTTGGCTTTAGATGGTCTTCATTTCTTTCCTGATAACTTCATTTATCCGTCTGTCTCTTCTTGTGACACCATAGGCATTCAAACATGCATCACACTGTCTTTGGTAGATGGTGAATTTCATTCGAGAAGGAGGACTTTGTTTGCTCATTGAACTATTTATGACATCTTTATAAGGGAAATCACTGTCCTTTAAGAGCTTTCTTTAAGGGTCCAAACAAATGAAAATCACATGGCAAAAGATCAGGGCTGTCAGCTGGATGTGGTTGAACTTTCAATCATTTTCATGCTCACGCTTCCTGCACAACTTTCTCAACATGCTACGAGTATTGTCGTGCAATTGATGACACTGCTCAACAGCATATGGGTCATTTATTCTTGATGGCTGTATGCAGGTTCTCTAGTGTGTTTCTCTAGCTAATATCATTGATGTTCACACTAGGTTCTTTAAAGTCCACCAACAAAAGTCTTGCTTCATCAAAAAAGGCAATAAACATAACCTTTCCTGCAGAAATTTGTGATTTTAATATATTTTGCTCTTTGGTGATCTAGGATGTTTCAATTGCAAGCTGGCTACTTTGCTGCATGGCTGAAAATGATGACTCCACAATTCATTGCCTACCATTATTCACATCAGAAATGCATTACTTCTACATGGTAACACTGCCGATGGTTCAAACTCCATCCCATTCATTCTTTCTTATGATGTTCAGTCAATAACCATGACACCCACTGAGAACACACCTTCTGATACTTCAGTTTCTTCTGACAATCATTTTCAATGTTCCTAATGACACAGATAATTCATTAGCTAACAAACGCTAACTCCGGCGATAGTCAACACATATGCATACACCACCTGTATTCTTTGATGAATGAATGTCGACATCCATCGGCTGTAAGAAACTGAATCACTGCTCATTTGTCAAATTTAGATGGATTCTTTATCACAGGGACAATGTTGCTGACTGCCTGCATAGGACACTAAGCATATGAAGAGAATGACCACTGAACATGTGTTCATTGATGTGTGCTTATTACATAAGTGATGACATCATCATGTGCATGCAAAAAATTATAGATGATGCAACATGGGCGGGTTTAATTTGAACATACCTTGTGTATGCAAAAATCATATAGCAAAGAATAAGAATGATCCCAGCTAAACAAAATACAATTTAGTTTTAGGAAAGGTATGGGATGCATAGACGTTATTTTTTGTGTTATCCCAGCCAAGCGAAAAGACACTTGAATACAACCAACAACTAAACATCGCCTTCATCGACCATGAAAAGGCATTTGACGCCGTTGCCAGAGAAAAATGTTGCCGAATATTGGAGGACTATGGAATACGTGGATAATTATTAGAGAACATAAGAACTTTATACAAAAATTACTAATGCATAATCAGAACTACTGATGGCATGACAGACCTATTTGAAATAAAAACAGGCATCAGAAAAGGAAGCATACATCACCACTTCCGTTTGTAACATATATGGACAGGATAACTAATGAAGTAGTTACAAAATTCTAACCCATCACTGCAGAGACACAAACTGAGGAACACAGCTCACTAAACCAACTGTTATTTGTAGATGATCAAAGTTTAATACTTTACAGAAATAGCATTTTGCCCTATTTAAAAAAGAATTATATATGCAATCACACAATGATCGCATGACTAAGTTGCATAAATTAAGATTATTACGCATAAGAAACATCCACTGTGACTAAAAATTTCATTTTGATGTGATGTATTTTCAATTTTTTATGAATTTTCAAACACAACACTCAAAATTTCTCTAAGGTTTACAAATACCCTTGGCAATGAGAGATAGAAATGCCTAGGATTGCTGGTCAGCAAAGTGTTAAACCTTGGACATAGGAAATAATTTTATAAATTGTAGCTCATGATGTCTAGTAGCAGAGCCTGAAACTTACATGAGCAAGTAGTTTTTCCACCACTCTCTGTCATCTTGTCTGAGAGAATATGTATATTTGTATTGACTTCATCTGGTACACTGCTAATGTCCAGTTGCACTCTTCCATTTGAAACATCTACTACACAAACCTGAAATTCACACATAAAATCATGCACATTCATTTTAAACTACATATAATAACAAATGCTGGAATTCCTCCACATTCCCAAACTATATGTTTTTAACAAGAGGTAAACTATAATACATGGTAAAGTTCATGTACAATTCATGGTAGGGTTCATGTACAATCCATGAGAGGCTCATGTACAATCCCTGGTAAAGTTCATGTACAATCTATGGTAGAGTTCATGTACGATCCCTGGTAATGTTCATTTACAATCCCTGGTAAAGTTCAAGGTACAATCCTTGGTAAAGTTCATGTACAATCTATGGTAGAGTTCATGTACAATCCCTGGTAATGTTCATGTACAATCTATGGTAGTTCATGTACAATCCCTGGTAAAGTTCATGTACAATCCATGGTAAAATTCATGTATAATCCATGGAAGAGTTCATATACAATTCATGGTCAAGTTCATGTAAAATCCATGGTAAAGTTCATGTACAAAAGGAATCTCCTTGACAAAGTGGTCAAGCTGTTCATTTTGTGCTCAGGTCATAATGTCAAATCCTGCTCATGATATCTTGTTAAAATTTTTTCAGAGTTCCCTGGAGCTTATCGTTTTAAGCTACAGAGATATGTGCTATGTGTGGTACTCTCGTAAGGCAATGTGCTGCTTCGTTGAAATGAACTTAGTACATGTGGGGAAACATGAATACAATGAATTCAATCCTCTATGCCTTTTCAACCCATGGCAAAGGTGGATACTACTAGCAAGAGCAATCTGAGCTTTTCAACCCATGGCATAGGTTAGTCAAGTATGGAAAATCTCATGTACGAGAGTTGCTAGGCGATTTGGTGCCGTTGAACGGACTGGTTTAATTCCCATTAGACTCTAGATACTGCTAGCAAAAGCAATCTGAGCTTCTCAACACATGGCATTGGTGGATACTACTAGCAAGAGCAATCTGAGCTTTTCAACCCATGGCATAGGTAGATACTGCTAGCAAGAGCAATCTGAGCTTCTCAACACATGGCATAGGTGGATATTACTAGCAAGAGCAATCTGAGCTTTTCAACCCATGGCACAGGTAGATACTGCTAGCAAGAGCAATCTGAGCTTCTCAACACATGGCATAGGTGGGTACTACTAGCAAGAGAAATCTGAACCCCAAAGAGTCTTCCAGTATGTACAAGAAATCTAAGAACCATTTGTGCCAACATGCCATCTTCACAACCTCCTCACACTTCTTGTATCATACATACACAAACCAAACTTACACTATATATGCAGTATATATGCAGTATTCAATTCTTTATTTACATGTACAAAAACTATTTTAAAATTTCTAAAAACAAAAGTCTTATTGTATTTTCTAAACACCCAAGAAAAATACTGCAATTTGTCAAAAAATAATTGGTTGGCAGGGGAGAAATTGCTGGTTTTTTTTTCATTTGTCACACTAAAAGATAAACAACTTGCTAGTAATTTATCATTGATAGAGTCAGTGTTGATGAGAGAAAGGTGGGAAGGAAGCTATTCTTCTTGATCAGTAGATTCCTCACAGTTCAGCAGTTTCTCAAATTAATCCTTGCATATTTTATCATGACTATTCATCATAGGTCTTTAATGTCTTTTTATATGACAGTATTTTGAAGTGAATCACTGAATCTTCTATTTTCATTGCTATGGTGACTATTCCAATAATATTCATGAGCTGTACTATTGACAATGACAATAATTATTCACACAAAACCTGATCATTCTGTTCCAAAGACACTTCTTCCTTTTCTAACCCCAGCCTAGTGTCACTGTTGTAATTACAATGCTCTGACTGGTTAGTTGGATCTGCAAAAGCCTGAGACTGCGCGATGTCAGTGTCAAATATCTGTGATGACTTGTCCCGATACAGACTGCCAATGTAAACAATCAATGATGTTGCTGATATCGGGAATTGATCACATTGTCCAGTCTGGGAATGGGTAATACATCCAATCTAGAAAATACATAAATATAAAAACGTAATGCATCCAATCTAGAAAATACACAAATATAAAGTCATGAACAATTCAAGTGATGATGACCATTTGTTACATCCACTTTTGAAAATTCAATTAGAGTTATGTACTTGATTATGAGTTCGTAGATGGCTAATGAGCCCTATTTGAGTTGTAAATTTCCTTGGACAGTTCGGGCATGGAATGACCACTAAAGATGGATCTTGGTCTATCCGTGACTTTTCTCCGCTGTTGAATTTCTCCTCTTTTCACAAGATGAAGCGCTTTTTTATATTGTAGAATACCATGTAGATCTATTTTATGCAAGTTCTTCCCATGTATCTTGGTCTATTTCAAAGGCTTTCAGTGAGATCTTTAACGAGTCCTTGTAGCGCTTCGTTTGGCCACCTTGAGATCGTGTGCTGAAAGTGCTGCTTGCCTTGACGATTCTTGTATACACTTTATTAACGTTGGTATTTTGTGAAAACATACTACCTAGGTATGTGAATCTATTCACAACTGTCAGTGCTACACCATTTACCTTTATGCGGGGCTCAACATAGCTTTTACCAGTGCTGGTTGTAGCATGACTTCTGCTTTCTCTGTGTTAATAGTAAAATATGCACAGATGACATCTGACTAAAAAAGTCTTCATTAGGACAAAAGACAGACAACATACTTTAACTAGAAATGTACATGTGAAATAAGACAATGGTTGGAGCAAAAGATTAAAGAATTGAGAGAAAAAGAAAAGTCAGGCAGTGTAAGAGAGAGACATAACACAGAACAGGCAAATGAACAAGGGAATTATAAAGAAGATGATGAGAATAAGAGAGACAACAACACATAAGGTATTATATAACAATCTTGAAACACACATTTACACCAATGGGCACCAGCAAATCATAAATTCAATCTTCATACCAACATATCAGGTGTGGACACTAACTCAAGAATTAATGACAAAACTTAATACTCCGTGAAATGAAATGTCTAAGAAAAGAAACAACCAAGAAAAGACCATGTGAGATATCAGCACAAAATAATTCCTGTCATCAGCCAATCATACAAGTGTAGAAAATTATTCCACTCCCTCATTTTTTATGGTATATATGAAAAAATACACTGTGACCTACCTGAAATGTTTGAGTATGCTGTAAGTGTGAGATGTGTTGGGACTGTGTGGCATACCTGAAATGTTTTAGTTTTAGCATGCTGTAAGTGTGAGATGTGTGGGGACTGTGTGGCATACCTGAAATGTTTTAGTTTTAGCATGCTGTAAGTGTGAGATGTGTTGGGACTGTGTGACATACCTGAAATGTTTTAGTTTTAGCATGCTGTAAGTGTGAGATGTGTGGGGACTGTGTGGCATACCTGAAATGTTTTAGTTTTAGCATGCTGTAAGAGTGAGATGTGTTGGGACTGTGCAACGTACCTGAAATGTTTTAGCATGCTGTAAGTGTGAGATGTGTTGGGACTGTGTGACATACCTGAAATGTTTTAGTTTTAGCATGCTGTAAGTGTGAGATGTGTTGGGACTGTGCAACGTACCTGAAATATTTTAGTATGCTGTAAGTGTGAGATGTGTAGGGACTGTGCAACATACCTGAAATGTTGGTAAATCTTTCTTTCTGGCGTTCACTGCTTATTATTTCTTTTATAACTGATCCTAACCCTTACCCCCATCCCTAATGTAAATACTAATAAATACGAAAAGAATATGCCTTTTCAATTAATATACCTTAATTATAACTACAAATTCTACTAATCACGATGCAAAGGTTAGGAAATTCCACAAAATTAGGTAAAACTTTTCACAGTGAACGCCAGTAAGAAAAATGCGCCGAAATGTTTTAGCATGCTGTAAGTGTGAGATGTGTTGGGACTGTGTGACATACCTGAAATGTTTTAGTTTTAGCATGCTGTAAGTGTGAGATGTGTTGGGACTGTGCAACATACCTGAAATGTTTTAGTTTTAGCATGATGTAAGTGTGAGATGTGTTGGGACTGTGCAACATACCTGAAATGTTTGAGCATGATGTAAGTGTGCGCTGTGATGACTGATGTCAGGTTCAATCATGAAGATATGACATGTAGAATTTGACAATCTCAAGTATTTTCCTCCAGGTGCCATGTAATTGTTGCTGTCTTTGTCAGGTGCACTCAGTGTTACCAAACCAAAAAATCTCTCATCATCTGGGCAAATACCACTAAAAGCAATTCTATCACTAGGATACAAAGCTAGCTGCTTGCCCATGGCATTTGTAAGGTGAACACCGGATGGCCTCACCTCCATCAACACTAAAGTATGAACTCTCTTTTCAAGTCTCAATCTTTTGACAGCATTACGAAGTGCTTGAAGTTTCTGATATGGGTGAGTGTGAGAATTGGATGTTTCAATGGACCCAATGTAACCAACAACGGCTTTCATACTTTTAACAGAATCAGGTATTTTACTGTCTCTGTCACAATTTTGATCATCCTGAATGGCTCTAGGTTTGTATGACTGAACACTCTCATATGCATGTTGTTTAAAATCTCCATGTCTGTGCTTCACAGCAGATACAGCTGGAGGAACTTGCTTAACTATAGCTGATAAGAAAGAAATCTTCTTAGCTGTGGACATGTTACAATAAGACAGTTCATTTCTTTGTTTCTCTGTAGTCTCATGAAGATCATGTTTCTTCAAAGGTCTGGTTGTGAGAAACTCATGATGCACAGCATCTACTGGCATTATCCAGCCCTGGTCTTCTTGTGATGACAAACTTGAAGACAAATCAGATTCAAACTCACAAGAACTATCTTTTTTTAGACTTTCATTACAATTGTCTTTTGTTGCAGGACAAAATGATGAAACTCTTTCATATTTGGAATCTTTCTCTTCTAGACAATGAAGAACTCTAACTCGATTAGGATATCGAGATTTTGTTCGAGGTAAGTAATCATCATCCGACGAATCAGAACTATTATAATTTTCTGCCACCTGAAATGACAAATAAAATACAGGTCACATCAGATGTTTCTGTTGTGTTCAGGAATAACTTTTCCATACAGACTTGGTCAAAAACTAATGTTAACTTTAAGGCATAAAATTAATATCCCAACACAACTAACAGCACCTAATTTTATAATAGGTATATTGAAACATTATACTAAAATACTATTTATTTTATAATAGGTAAATTGAAAAATAATACTAAAATACTATTTATTTACCAGAAAATCTAAAAACGAATCTCCACAGTAATCTCTTTGAGGTGGACACTTTTCCTTTAAAAAATCCCCCCCCCCCCCCCATTTCTGAAAACATCTTCAGTAAGTCTCTTTTGGAAAGGAAACCGAATCATCGTTTTCTATCAAATATTCTCTAATGTCTCAAATCAAGTAACTATCTGTGACATTTCCAGCCAAGAGAATGATAAAAGATTACAAGGAACCATGTCAGGCTTGGAGTACAGTTAAAGATTACAAAGAAATATTAGAATTTGGGAACTGTCAAAGATTGCAAAAGATCTCACTATCCGATAGTGAGAACTCAAAGTGCTCGTAGCAAAATGGAGGGATAGGAAGAACATAAAGAAACAGCAATATATATATATTGGAAACAACAGACTTAACCAGGTGGCAGAATTCATATACTTAGGAAGTAATATAACAACAGGTGGCAAGAGCAGCAAAGACATACACAATAGATGTAATAAAGCATACCAAGCAGTTGGGCAAATGATCGCAATCTTCAGAATCAAAAATGTAGATTTTGAACTCCAAAATAACACTATTCAAAATGATTATTATGCCAATGCTGTGCTATCAAATGCCAAACATGGACAACAACAGCACAAGACAAACACGTAAACATGTGACAACTGAAATGGCATGCTTACTCAGAATCCTAGGAATATCGCTAAAAGACAGGGTGAGGATTGAGGACATTAGACAAAAGACCAGCTCCACCCCAATCTTGGAATATATTAAGATACAAAAGATCAAATTATTTGCACACATCAGCAGACTACCTACAGATCCAAAAATCAACAGCTATTGCCCTTCAGTGGATACCATCACACTGTGGAATCATGGGAAATGAGAAAGCGGATGCTCTGTCAAAGGCAGGAAGCGAAATGGAGCAACACAGACACCTACTGTCTTACAGAGAAGTAAAAACAATAATCCGCAACACATACACAGCAAAGTGGAAGAAAGAAATGGAAGGGGAATACGAACATGATGCAATACATCCCAGAGATATCAACAGACTACAATATTTCGCCTTAGAACAGGCCACTGCAGACTGTTGGGTCACCTTTATCGATTAAGGATCTCATACACAGATGAATGTCCATGTGGATCCAGAACCCAGACTCCAGAACTGCCCAACATACAAAGAGCAGAGACAGCAGACCTGGCCAGAGGATACAGACTTGAGGCAAAAGCTATGGGGCAGCCGCTCTGACCTGGAGAAGACAGTGGACTTCGTCTTGACGACAGGTCTGACGGTATAGCATGACCACATGCTGAACGCAGAAGAAGAAGAAGCAGACTACCATCAGACAGCATTCCACAGAAAGTTATGCTACACAGATACAGTGAATTGAAGAAAGACCTAGAGGCCAACCACAAAAACGATGGACCACTGAAATAAAAGAGGCAACAAATTCCATAATATACTCAGCACACAAGAGGGCCATTTCCAGAAAACTCGTCTACCCCTTACACTGAAAGGCAACAAAGGGTTTAACGAATAGGTAGATAGATAGATTATCATAAAATTACAAATTTCAATATTTCCAAAAATGTTACAACATATTTGACAGATTGAAAGGATCAAATACCATATAAGTACATTTGCATCTTTGTTCTTCTTCCTCTTCATCGTTCATTATCAAACTCCCGCTGGATGTCTCTTGTAGCAGGACAATGGTTCTACTATATTTCCAGCAGGATGTAATCCAGAGAATGAAAATGTGTTGTATTGCTCTTTTATTTGCGCCAATGGCCCTACACATCCTACTTCTGAGGATTATGTTTTACAAATGTGTTCCTAAATTTAAAATAGAGTTGTAATATTAGCTAGTAAAGCTTGATTCAAAAATGGCTAAATAGAGAAGGGTGTGCGAGTGTGTGCATGCATGCATAAAATGAGAGTCGCTACATATACAACTAAAATAATAATATTTTAAAATATTTAATTGTCGTTCTATTTTACCTGAAGCTCTAGGCTGCCTGTTGAAAGTCCAACCATACGTACAACATCATCATGACAAGCTCTGCTGACATTTTGCCCGTTAACAACATGAAGGAGATCCCCTGCCTTAAGTCCTGCAATTTGAGCTGGACTGCCAGGGACTATACAACTGAGTACACAAGGGTTTTGTCCAGAAATTGTGAAACCATATCCAAACTTTCCTCTGAGCACTGATACTGTTTTGGTGACTTGAACATGAAGAACTCTTTTCTTTCTGCGCTTTGTTTGCTGATATGAATGCATGGCTGTATAACATTTTTTTTTTTAAATTAGTTAACTTCAATCATAGCCATTGGTACATATCTCATTTAAAGTTCAGTTAACATATGTTTACAAACTTTGCATATGAAATATATTTACATAGCTGAAATGAAAATAATAGGATCATGTGTACATATGCATGCATGCATGAAGGTGCATGTGTATAATAACTGTTGATGGCGATGGGCAAACAATATGGTAATACATACCAAATAAATAATATGAACAAGAATAAATAGTATATATTGTTACTTATCACAACATAACCCTCTAACTATTGTTACTAATATATGCTGTTACCAACATAACCCTCCTACTACTATTGTTACTAACCAACATAACACTCCGACTATTATTTTTACTAATATATGTTGATACTTATCACAATGCATGTGGTTGCGTATGTGGGTCTCACCAATGGCCCACTAGACATACCACCCATGCAACAGAAAACCTTAGTGGATGACATGCCGTTAACTTCTTAGAGAAGCTTCATGGCACGTCATCTATACAATTATGCTTTATTTTGTTGTTGAAATGTGTTTCATGTTTACCTGAATATATATGTATGCACCCTCTGTGGTTGGGAGGGAGTCAGAGGTGCAGCACTGGGGAGGAGGAAACTGATTGTTTTTTCCTATGGCTGAAACCCATCATAGAGACACAGTGACTCAGGACGCGACAATCCTTTTGACTTGAACATTTGGTTGCATGCTTGGAGCAATAGAGAAGTTCGGCATAACCAGTAGTCAATTGGTGGTGGGGAATGAGCACAGTGATCCCTATCTTGGCTACAGCAGCTAGGAGCAGTGCATAGGTTGAAACCTACCTTTCTAGAGGTGTGATAGTTATTCTCTGGCTCTGTCCCGGGGTGGGTCGAAAATCCACAGACTTCCCAGCAATATAATGCCATTAGGTCAAAGGGCATGAGCCCATGGACCGGTGGATCAGCAACCAACCAACCATACTTATCACAACATAAACCTCTGACTACTATTGTTACTAATATACCGGTATGTTGCTACCAACATAACCCTCCGACTACTATTGTTACTAACCAACATAACCCTCGACTGCTATTTTTACTAATATATGTTGATACTTATCACAACATAACCCTCTGGCTACTATTGTTACCAATATATGTTGTTACTTATGACAATATAACCCACTGATCTACTATTATTACATGCTACATGTTGATATTGACATCAAATACTCCACGATCGTAACTTTGGATGACAACTATGAATGTAATATTATAAGGTTAGTCGAAAGATCATCCTCACTGCACCTTCAAGTGCATCTCAGCCATCTACGTCTGCACAGATTGAGTATTGAAAATACTATGATATTGTTATTCTTTCTAATATTTCATTGTTGGTGACTTTGTTCTGCCACCAAACTCCAAGAATTTGAGGTTGTCACCACTTGTGAAAGCTGTTTAGCCTTCTCTCCTAGTGAATATAGGTTGCTCATGTTTCACTGCCATAGAAAAGGGTACTGAGGACACACGCCTGTACAACCAGGAGTTTAATTTTTAGTTATTTTCAGTTTCCCCATACCATTTTTTATTAAGTCTGTTCATTTTTGTTGATGTCTTGCCAATCCTGATACTTATTTCTTGATCCAGGGGTAATTTATTGTTGACTGAGGATCCTAGATATGTAAAGTGGCTGCTTTTCTGATTGATAGTCCAAACATAAGGCATATATCAGAAAAAGCGGCTGGTAAGTTTTGCAATTCCTCCTCTGAGTGAAAAAAAATCACAAGGTTGTAGACTGGATTTGAACCAGGTCCATTCAAATGGCACCTACTTGCCTCGCTACTGGAGTCAACTTTAAAAAAAAAATTCTACCACATCTCTATAAACGATACAAATAAGGGGGTCACATAACACTTCACTCTGAAGCCTTTGGGGATTAATGAGAAATTAAATCGGGTTTTTCCATTATTTCTGTCTCGTTTTCACATTTATTTGGGTTTGTTTTTGTTTATTTCCTATTTCTGTATATTTCATGTTTGTTTCACCTGATCTAATTTCTATCCTTCCGGCCATTTCGCTAGACATGTGAACGCAAGTTGTCCCGTCCTTACTTTGCGTTTTTTAGGTATACATGTATGTTATCCCTGATAAAAGCATTTCGGTCAAAACATCAATTTGTGTGTTTGCCTATGTTTGTTGCATGTTATTAGCATATCTTCACTATCCCGTTTCCCACGTTGCCTGTTGGTTTTAGATTTGCGCAGTGAGTACATATTTTCTATTAATATTTCCATGCTGTTATGTCTATTTATATGACCATAAAAAACATCTTTGTTGTTAAGAAGCCAGCCCGATTCGATGTTTGATCTTAACATTTCTTGATTTGTGTTTTCAGCTGTCCATGGTATACGTAAAATTCTTCTGTAGCATATCATTTTGAAGGCAGCAATTCTCTTTGCTATTGTTTTATTTAATGTCCATTCCTCACTACTGTATATTGCCACTATAAATATGCATGTTCTGATTATACATAGTTTGGCTATGCTGCTGGTACCGTGCCAACGATTTTTCATTTAGACAAGTTTCAATGTCGCCATTGCAATTCTTCTCTTGATTTCAACAGCACAATCTCCTGAGCTATTTATTTTTTTGCCCAAATACTGGAATTTTTTTTACGTCCTCTAGTTCGAAATTGTCAATTATTATTATATCTTTGGTTGTACTTTCACTTTATCAATTGTCATAATTTTTCTTTTCTTCATATTTAAGTACAGGTTTTGGGCTTCACTGTTATTTTTTCCCCACATTGCTCATCATCATCAAGTGCCATCTCCACAATGAAAGTTGGCTGCAACAAACCTCCAATATCCCCTGTCTCTTGTTTTGATGGTGCACTCTACTAGACTGTAACCTGTCCATCTTGTGATATTACTCTCCCACTTGTATCTCTGCCTACCTCTTGCTTGCTTCCCTTCGACTTTACCCTCAAGTAAGGTCTTCAACAAGGTGTCATGTCTTTTAATATGTTCAAAATATTTTATTTGCTTGATCTTTATTTCCTTTAATAATTCTCTCTTCATATTTAGTGTTGTTAGAACCATTTTGTTTGTTTTCCTCTCTTTTCATGATGTTCTCCTTATTCTAGGGAGCTAGCGCAATGAGATGTCTTGGTGTGTTTTTTTACAGGGGTCTGGGTTTCAGGGAACATGTTGACCACGTTATCGTAAGGGCAGGCAAAGGCTTAGCAGCAATGAAGGTTATGGCTGCTTCGCAGTGTGAGCAGAGGTTGTTATTTCTTTTGTACCAGGGCTTGGTTGTGGCTGTGGTGGAATATGCACTGGCAATTCTGACTCTTAGCCAAACTCAGATCGAAAGACTGGATGGAATTCAGAATGCAGCAATGGGTGTCATACTTGGGTCCGTGGGAGACACATCAACAAGAGATATGCGATACCTACTTGACTGTCAGATTGCAATGTTGCCGTGCACGGGCGTACCTTCAGATACATGCAGATAAGGAACACTCATTGCATTCTGAAATGCAGGGGTTAAAGACGGCAGACTCAGAAGAGGGAGGTATTGGATGGGACGTTCTGAGTGTGTCATACAGGACGTATGCAGAGCGCAGGATGAGGCAGCAGGTGCTGAATAGATAAGTCTACCCACAGATTTCAAAACTTGTTTGAGAGTAATAATATCACTTAGCAGGGAATGTAGAGAATGGTGTCCCACAGCTGTGGAGAAAGCAGTGCATGCTTTGGTCAGTGAGAATACCAAAGAGGGGGATGTGATTATGTACATTGGTGGATCTGTGATTAGACATGTTCATAGTGCTTGGGCCTTCACAGCTCAGTGCGCAGGTAAAACTATCAGGGAGGAGGGTAGTGGCTTTGTGTTCACTGCGAGTAGTATGGCCACGAGGACTGTTGCGGTGCCCTAGGCATTTGAGTGGGTGTGCAAACAGAGGGTAGCGCAGGTCTGCATCTTGGGTAGCTCTATGGGTGTGATTGGGACGGTGCGGGTGGGTCTCATTCGCGAGCAGTGGATTGGGTCCTTGGGAGAGGCTGAGAGTGGTTGCATTTATTTTTGTGCTGGACGTATGGGTGTTCGAGGCGGTGAAAGAGCGGATCAACTGGAGGCATGCGCGATTGTGCAATGGATCACACTGATGTTTTGAACTTCTTAAGAGATGTGGCATGCGAGGGTGAGACTGTTGTGGAAGATGATTCATTTTCAATGGCTAGGATTAAGGATCTGGGAATGAAATGCGGTGTTGCTAGAAGTGAACATTTTGGAGGGCGTGGTGGAATGGTGGTCGGCCACCATGGGACCGGTGCTGTCAGCAGAAGTGTAATGGCGGATACACTCAAGGAGAGATCAGAGCAACTATGGATGTGTCCAGTTTGCAGTGATGATGATCCGATGACTAACTAACTATCTCTTTATTCTTCTATATTATCAATCAATCAATAAACTTGTAACCATTCAGGGTCGTAGGGGTACCACATTGGATGCTTCAGCACACAGAGTCCTCCAGTAAATTCTATCCTCCGTGATGCGGTGAGTGTGGAAATATCTTATTCTGTCCATTCCTTGATGTTGTCTATCCATACCTTTATTTGTCCTCCTCTGCTTTTCCTCCTTCAATAGTTCCCTGCAGTATTGTTTTAGATAAGGAATCATGCCTACATACATGTCCAACACATGCTAGTTTCACTATTGAAAGCAATGGTTCTTGAACACCTGTACATCTCTACTTTGTTTCTTACGTACAAATTGGTCTTATGTTCCCTATAGGAAATTTGTAGAATTTGTCTGTAGCATATGTACTCAAAAGCGTGTAATCGTCTCGCCATGTCCGCAGTGAGTGTCCAACTCTCACAACCATACAGCACAACAGAAAGAACCAGCAACTTGTACAGCTTGACTTTCACTCCAACACTGATGTTGCTTTTCCAAATCACTGTTAACCTTGACAAGGATGCTAGGGCCATCTCCAGCCTTTTTTTTTAGTTCTGCTTTGCATTTTCCTTCGCTGCACATGCTGGATCCAAGGTATTCACCACCTCAAGCTTATGTCCATTCATCATCTTCTTCTCGTTCGCAGTTTGACATGTCTACACAGCAAGTCCTGTTTTCTTAATAAATGCTGCTGTATTTGAAAGCTCCTCAGTGCTCCCATACATCTTTCTGTGGATATCCATCTCTGTGGGCCAGTGTTCTTCCCTTAACTGGTTTAGTGTATTGCAGGATATGTTTAGCTGTCTGTGCTGCCTGCCCACAAAGGCACAGTGGTGATGGGACCAATCTTAGTCTATTTAAGTGGCTGTTTAATCTGTTGTGTCCTGTTCTGAGGCGGAAGATAATAACCTGCTCTGCTCTGTTGAGATAGTGGTAATTGTCTTTTGGGTGGTCGACTTTCCTGATGGCTGTGATGAGGGTCTTCTTTTCTTGGTAGGTGATTTCTTGGTCATTTTGTTCCTGTGTTGCTCCATCCTTTGCGAGTCTGTCTGCCTCTTCATTTCCTGGTATGCCACAGTGGGATGGTATCCACTATAGTACTACCCTTCTTTGGGGGCTCACTTCTCACATGGTTTTCTTCAGGTCTAGCAGCTTATTGCTGTCAAGGACATGTAGGACAGACATAGCATCAGTAAGAAATACCACCTGCTGTCATTGACGTGTTTTTAATTATTTCTGCAGCAATGTTTAAAGCCTGTACTTCTGCAGAGTAGTTGAAGCAGAATATTCCAGTTGGTGAACATGTGGATTCATTTTCTTTTTCTGGATATTTTATGTACACGCCAGCACCTCCATTCTTCACTGCTCTGGTTGCTGATCCATTGGTATATACTTTTATATACTTGTATCCATGCTTATCTGGGGTACATATCTTCAATCATGTTGCATACTATTGTTTTCTTTTGGAGACTATTCAGTTCTATCATAGTGTGGTAGTTGTTTATGGTTGTTATGATAGTGAGATTTGGGTATTGCTCCCACGGAACTGGAAAAAGTGTTGGTGATATCTCTCTTTTTATGTCTGGTAGTTCTTCCTTATATTTTCTGTTTAGTTTTTTTAATCGATGTATAAAACTGTTCCTCTTCAGTCTTCCACTTGCTAGGTCACTGTATCTGGCCCTCATTAGATGTGCTGGTATACTCTTGTACTTTTCTACATGTACCATGGTCTTTGTGTCTCGCCTTTATGGTAAGGGGGTGATGCCTGTAATTTTTTCCATTTCATTTATGGGAGAGGTCTTCATGGCACCTGTGATAAGAGGAAGTGCTTGAATTTGCACTGTTTTCAGGGCTTGTAGATGGGAGTTGGCTGCTGAAGTCCATGCTGTTGATCCATTTTCTAGTACTGGTCTAATTGCACCAGTACATACCTTCTTTAAAGTTGACTCATTGGCCCCCTCCAGTTTTTTCCTGCCATTTCCTCAGGAAGGCAAGTTTCTTTCCTGCCTTTGCTTCTATTTTCTCAATGTGAGACTTCCATGTCAGTCTCTTATCTAGCGTAGTGTCCAAGTACACCTGCTCGTCTTCTGTTTGGATATGTACATTTCCAAGTTTTATCTCTCCTGATTTGTCGTTATTTGAGAGTGTGAAGAGTGTTGTTGAAGGCTTTTCAGCATTTATCTTTATCATCCATTTATCTGCCCATGCCGTTATGTTTGCTGCCTTTTATATTTTTCTGTTGCCGATCTTTAGATGTTCTTCTACACACCACACCACCAGGTCATCAGCGTACACAGCAGCTTACACCTTGTGGCAATTCACAAATTATATCATTTATGAAGACAAGAAACAGAGTTGGAGACAATACTGAGCCTTGAGGAACTTCATGCTTTAGGAGAACCTTTTTGCTGTTGTATCCTTCCATGGTGACTCTTGCTTTCCTATTGTGTAGGAAAGAACGGATCCACTTGCTCATGTTGCCCCCAATTCCGTTTCTTTGCAGCTTTATTATCAGTCCATCTTTCCAGACCTTGTCGAAAGCTTTTTGAAGATCTATCCATAGGGTGAAAACCTTTTATTTTTCTGGAAATGCATTTTCTATGATCCGGGACAGTGATGTTATTTGGTCTTCTGTGCTGTTACACTCTCTAAACCCAGCTTGTTCTGGCACCAATAGCTTCTCTGATTCTAGGTACCACTTTAGTCTTGTTGACCATCCTTTCCATTGTCTTGCAGACACAACTCGTTAGACTTATTGGTCTGTAACTGTCGGCTTCTGTTTGTCCTTGCCGTTTCTAATAATAGCACTCATAAACGTTTCTCTCCACGACTGTGGTACATTGCCTGTTTCCCAACTATAGTTGTATATCTGTAATAATTTGTACATTGCTGCCTGTCCTAGGTTCCTAAGCATTTCATTGGTGACACCATCCAGTCCTGGTGATTTTCTATCCTTTAATTTCCCTATAGGTGCCTCTAATTCTTTTATTGTGAATAGTTTAGACATGACGTCTGAGCAGTTTGTGTTGTTCTTATCATTGTTAATTTCTTTACAAATGTTTCATTGTCTACATGTATTGATGGTAATTGTGCTTTCTTTTCTGTAAGATTCCGCAAGCTTGTCTGCTGTTTGTTTGCCATAGTGGAGTTTGTCTGAATCCTCCAATGTAATTTTTTGTCGCTGGGTATTGCTATAATAATTTATTTTCTTAGTTTCCACAGCTTCCTCCCTTTTCAAAATTTAATTTTTGAGTTTTTTCCCTCCAGCTTCTCTGTGTTTCTATCTTTTCTTTAGGATCCTGATGCAGACACAGATTCGTTGGGCAGGTCATTTGGTGCGTATGTGAGACCATCGTCTGCCAAAGATACTTCTCTATGGTGAGCTAGAGAAGGGTATACGATCTCAAGGTGGCCAAAGGAAGCGCTACAAGGACTCGTTAAAGAACTACATGGCGTTCTAAAATAAAAAAGGGCGCATCATCTTGTGAAAAGAAGAGAAATACAGCAGCTCAACAGCGGAGAGCAGCTAGAAAGTCACGGATAGACCAAGATCCATCTACAGTCGTCATTCCATGTCCGAACTGTCCAAGGACATTTACAGCTCATATAGGGCTCATTAGCCATCTATGAACTCATAACTCAAATTGAATTTTCAAAAGTGGATATAACAAATGGTCATCATTACTTGTGATGGATGAACAACATCTTTTCTTTAGTGAACTTTGCTTTGGTTTTTTTTGTAGAGCGGTGTGGTTCTGTTGTGATGGTTGCGTCTCTGCCAAATTACATTCTTCAGTCAGTTCTTCCTGTAGTTTTTGGAGTGTATTGGTCCAATATGGTACATAATTCTTCCTTGCTCCTCTTGGTATTTTCTCCTTAGCTGCCTGAAGTATTCCTTTATTAAACTCCATGATAATAGTGTTGATGTTTCTGCCTGTTAATTTTATGTCTTTTGTAAGTAGGTTTGCTCTGTTTATATATGTACCAGTTTGCTTTCTTGTAGTTCCATTTTTGCTTAGTTGGTCTTGTAATTGTTGATTTGTTCACTTGGATGATAACTGGATGGTAACCACTGCCACTAAGTTGTTCGCCTATTGTTCTTTCCATTATTCCAGCCAGTTCTGAGGTGCATAATTGCCAGGTCTGGGGTTGAGGTGCTATGCCATCTTCTTGAGTAGAAAGTTGGTGGATCCTGTGGATTTTTCAGGAGGATTAGGTTGTTATCATCTTGCCAACTTTCTATCTCTTCTCCCCTTCTGTCTAAATTGTTATATTCCCAGCTTTGGGAGTGGCTGTTAAAGTCTACCACTGCTAGAAAGTGTTTGTTCAGGATGTAATACTGGTCATGTTTAGTGGGATGTCATTTGGGCAGTAGAAGTTTAGTATGTCCAATTCAAGGGAGTTGTCTTTTATGTGAATCATCTGGTATTCTGCACCTTCCTCTTGTGTTTTCATTTCTATGGCGTTGATGTTATCCTTGACCAGAGTTAGTATGCTGCCTTTCCTCCGATCTTTCCTGTCTACTCTAAAGCATTGGTACCCTCAATTTTGAATGTTATTTTTTCGTTGAGATGGGTTTCCTGTATGCAGCAAATACTAATTTCTTTCTGGTGCAAGGTTGTTTTCTAGTAAGGTTTTTTAAATTTCTAACTCCCTCTGCATTCCAGTGCATAATATTCAGAGGGGTTTTCGTCTTGTCTGGTTGGCCAGTCGCTTTCTTCTTCTGCCTCCTGGTTCCACTAGGTAGACTAGAGGGACCTCCAGCAGCTGGGGGTAGATTCTGTCGAGGTTCAGAATCCAGCACTGCTCCTGCCTGGGGGAACTTCACAGGGCGAGCATCATGACAATTTTTATAATTTTGTCATGCAGACATGTCAAATATTCGGGTTGCATGATACCATGGTTGCTGGTGCGCCTCTCTGCCTGGCATCTCTGAGTTCAGCTCCTGTGCGTGCTTGGGCAGGATTGTGACCCTGCTCGATATTGGGTTGGCCTGACCAATCTTAGTTTCCAGCCTCTTTTGGCTGGACTAAGCCCCATCTCCCCGTCAAGGAGTTGGTCTCGATGGGGTCCGTTCGTCATGATGTTAGTCTGATTTTCTGTGCCTCTGCTGTTGACCAAGATTTTGCTCTTTTCTGTATTGATTTCCATCTCGTACTTGCTGGTAACTTTTTCCAACTTTGCTGTTAACTCTTGCAATGCTTGTTCTGACCCAGCTATAAGATCAATATCATCAGCGGAACACAAGTTGCAAATAGGGCGGCCTCCGATCGATATAGTCGTGCTCTAGGTATATGTTGAAAAGTATTGGAGACATTATGCATCCTTGTCGAACTCCTACATTTGTTTTGAAGAACTCTCCAATTGTATTGTTTGACAAGACAGCACTATTTGCATTTTTGTACAGCGCTTCAATAATGTCTATGATTGTGGTGTCAAAATTAAATTGTCTTAGTATGTGCCACAGACCATCATGCCAAACAGGGTCAAAGACCTTTGTAATGTTAATGAAATTGTGGTATTGATCATTTTGGTGCTGAATATGTTTTTCAATCAATGTTCGGATGTTAAATATGTGCTCAACAGTACTTCTGTTTGCTCTGAATCCAGCTTGTTCTTCTGCAATTATTTCTTCCGGCTTGTTTTATTCTGTTAAGTAATATTTTGAGTATCACTCTACTAGGGTGCGTTATAAGGCTAATGGTTCTGTAATTCGTGCACACTTTCAAGTTTCCTTTCTTAGGAATTGTTATTATTAGTGATTGTGTCCAATCAGCGGGCCATTGTTTTGTGCTCCATATATTCTGGCAAATTTCTGTCATAACATTTACCACATTAATGTCCTCATATTTCAAGAGTTCTGCTGGAATGTTGTCTACACCAAGTGACTTCCCTCCTTTCAATGTTCGTATGGACTCTTTTATTTCATCTACTAGAATTTCTGCATTTCCTATTTCTCTGTTGTTTAGTTCAGAATTCTCTAATATCGTGTAGTCAGGTTTACATTTGCAGTTCCTTGCACTACTCTGTCCATCTTTTTACTATATCTGTTGTTTCATTGAGTATATTTCTGTGTTTGTCTTATATCATAGATTTCTTTGGTCTTCTATATATCCACATCTCAAAGGCATCAATTCTGTCTTCTAATTGTGTGTTTAGTGTCCATGTTTCTGAGCCATACATTAATATAGAATAGATGTACCATTTTATAAATCCTGTTCTTCTGTGACTCTGCTGATTATATTGGTTTTTGTTTTTAAAATATTTATATCCAGTTTATATTCTATACTTGATTTATTGACTTGATCTATTACGTCTTTGTAGTTCATGTTCACTTTCTGCTTAAAAAACAGTGTTATCTGCATATCTCAGGTTATTATTTTCCTATTGATCTTGAATCCTAGCATTCTTTCTATATGTTTAACCTTCACCACGCCTATATCAACTCCGGCCGCGGAAAAACAAAATGGCATCTAGCGCTGTTGGCGACATACCCCATCCAATGAGATATCGTTATAATAGACGCCCTACAGCCTGATTGGTTACTCGGGAACATGCGCTATTGAAGCCGGTTCATTCCTACGTCCGACATGATTGTTGTAACAATGGCTAGCCAGAAGATACAAATTTTATAGCAATTAATCTGACCACATCTGCACACCGGTACGATGCCATGATGTGATCGGTTTTATAGACCTTTCTTTCATCGTATTTTGAATAAAATAACATTGAATCGTGGCTTGAATCATGAATTATTGAGTTATTTAGTTTCACAGCAGTGAATATACAGAATGCCGCGTTGGTTTGGAGACATGTAGATGTTTGATATCGAATATGTTGAAGTGGCACCAAAAATGACTAGACCTAAGCTCAAAGAAGGATTTTACTGCAAATCTACATGTTTTATACAGTTCCTCCGGCTATATTTTGATAATTTCGCAGTGAAAGAACATAAATACAACAGATTTGCGTGATTTAGTTTACAGTGTTGCCAAGGAATTCGATAAATAAGGTAAGTTATTTTTTTATTTATTTTTTCCTCTTTATTTGTTATAAAATATGTTTTTTTGTGAAAAACATCTTCACCACTTTCTCATATGTCTGGTATCACACACGTACATAAATTACACCAATATATGCATAATTCAATTCTTTATTTATATGTGCAAATATTATTTAAATATCTCTAACAACCAAAAAATTATCACATTTTCAAAACAGTCACCATCAATAACGCAAATTTTCAAAAAAGAATCCGGTGGCAGGGAGACGTTTCATATTTTTAATCCGGCTTGCTAAAGGTTAAGATATTTTCTGTGTATATATTAAATAGGCTTGGTGATAAAATTCCTTGTTTTACCCCTCTTCTTATTTCTATGTATGGTGAATAGCTGTTTTCACACCTTATTGATGCAGTCTGTTCCTAAAATACATTTCTAATGAGTGATGTCTTTTCCATCTATGCCAATTTCTTGAAGACATTTGATTAATTTTTCATATTAGACTGTGTCAAAGGCCTTGCTGTAGTCTATGAAGCAAATGTAAATATTTTTTGGGACTTCTATGTATTTATCTATCAATAGTCAGATACTAAGTATAGCTTCTCTGGTTCTTTTGTTTTTTCCTAAAACCGAATTGCTCTTCAACTAACTCAGTGTCTATTTTGTTTTTAATTCTTTCATTTATTATCTTGAGTAGTTATTTTCGTTATATAACTCATCAAACTTATTGTTCTATATTCAGTGCAGTCCACAGCCCTGGGTTTCATAGGTAGTAGTATGAAAGTTGATGACTTCAGAGGTCTTTAGGTATATGGCCTGTTTCATATATGTCATTGCAAAGTTCTGTGATAGTTTCCAAACCAAATTTATCTAGAGTTTTTATTATGTCTGCTGTTATGTTGTCTGAAGCCTGCTGTCTTTCCACATTTTATTGCATTTTCTATTTCTGTTTTCAGTATTGCTGGTCCATCATTGCTGTGTATTGAAAGCTCATCAAAATTTTAGAAATACATGTGGGGCATGGTAAAAAAAAAATGTTGAGAAACACTGGGCTGGATAAAGATTTTGCTGCATCATCATTCTGTCATTCTCCTCCTGAATGTATAAAACGAAAATTGTCCTTTCTTGTGTACCCAGCATCTTTCCATCCTTGCTACTCCTAGATTATCTACATTTAATGCTTCTGTCTCTAATATTAAGTTTTCTAGCTTCCCTGGCTGGTTTAATGTTCTAACATTTCATGTGCCTATTGGACAACATTAGCATATTGCGCCAATATGTTGCTTTCTAATCTTAAGATGTTGTTGGTCCATTGCTTGGCTTTGGGGTGCACATGGAAAGGTCCTAGTCATTTCCACGGTGGCCAGCCAACATTCATTGTTATGCCCTGAACTTGCCTCATGTGTGTTAAACACTATGCTGTTTCGCCATTTGTATTCCATCACAGACTTTTTATCTAGGGATGGACATTCCCTGCTGTTGATTTTTATGTCTCTTTGCGATGATATTTTACACTGTGAAATTAGTCGTTAGCTGGAGTAGCAGAGATGTCATTTTTTTGTCTGTATCGAAGGGAGTTCATGAGTCGAAACAAACTTGAATGATTTACACTCCTCCTATAATCGACTAAGAACAAAAAAACACATATCCTACATGTTGGAACTAAATTTGGCATCACACTAGGCATTAAGGTAGATATAATTTTTTTGTATTTTTAAGACACAATTGGTTATGTCCCTTGATAAATAATTGTGGGGACATTTTTTCCTTGTCAGTGTGAACTTGACTACTTTCCATTGTAATGTAACAGTTGACATCTATTTTGTATAAGACTATAAAAACAGTTAAGAAATAAAGACAGAAAAAGTAGGAAAGTTAAATTTTACTGGAAGATGAGAACAAATAACAAAGTGGAAACCTTGGTAAATAGGTTAGATTGGAATTAGGTTAGGAGGCAAGAACGGTGGTGTTTTTGTTTACATTTTTGACTCTAACACGTTATACGATTAGACTATTGGGAGAAGATAATCGTGAGCTAGTTTCAGAAATAAGGGTTAGTTAGTAAATAGAGCTGAATAACGAAATTATGAATAATATCTGAATGTCAGTTGGAGACTTTAGAAGAATACGAGTGAAGATAGTTCATGAAACTTCTAGAAATAGTGAACACTTTGTGAACAAAGGAATATTGGAGAAAGAAACTAGGAACAGAAAGTTTTAGATTAATTTGACACCAGTCAGAGAGACAGTTAACATCAGTCTCTGACATATTAATTGAAACTAATTGAATTGACTCAAAGAATTGGGTTGACCTTGTTCTGTCATTTTCTTAGTTATTTAAAAAGTAATGGCATAAAAGTAGCATTTAGCCCACTATTTAAATAAGAACATTCATGTAAACTGCGTAGATTTGTCCCCATTTTTAAATAAAATATTTGATTACCATTTTACTGAAAAATTTCTAGGAGAGTTGGCTTTTGGTAAAGTTTCTAGAACTAATATAACCAGTGGCCAACTATTCATATAGTGTGTCGGTTATACAAGGGAAGTCACCAGCGAGCTCTTGTATATGAGCACATCTACTATAACACCACAGTAGATACAGTTGATTCAAGTCAGAAGAACGTCTGATTTTACATGAAATCACAGCCATATATTTTACCAACGACGAGATCAGGAAAAGAACAGTGAGTAGTCTGTTTTCAAGCAATGAATCATAGTTTAATAGTCGTTAACATAGGAATCTTCAAGAAATTGTATGGACAGTAGTTTAGTGCTAATATTAGAACATTCGTATAACAAGGTATAAGTTCTGATAGAACTATGTGTGTAGAAGTGACCACAAGGATAAAACGTGCTAGTAACTTAGAAAGCCTAGAGAAATTAACCATGTGCAAAAGTAGTTATAATTAATTCAGTGTGTTAGATTGTGAAGTTTAACAGAAGAAAACAAACACATTAGAGCCAAATCAAGATAGTTTGTTAGCTAGTGTGTATCTGGAAGATAGTAACTGTGTAACTAGAGAGGACAATGTCGTGTATATTCAACAAGAAAGGAATATTGTAGTAGAGATAGGTTACATACTTGATTCATTCAGCAGAGATATAAGTCTCATGTGGCATAGCAAGATACACAACTAAATCTTTGACCAAGTGGTTTATAAGTAAACACTTGCAGATTTTTATGTGGTTAGTACTTGAAGTTATAAATATGTTCTGTGTGAACTTGATTATTGACAAAGAAGTATAGAGACTCAATGGGTCATAGTCAAAGTATAGACATATGAAACAGTAGCACAGGTCTAGGAGTTGAACCAACATCTAAGATTACTTTGTAAGCATATATGAAAGAGATCTGACATACCAGAGGAGTTATATCAATTATATGCAACAGTGTAAGATTGTTTATGAAATCATATATAGGTATAAACTTTAGTGACTGTTTCCACTCCAATATTTATGAATACAAACAAATAGATATAAGGGAACTTTGATAATAATGGAATGCTAACGTAACAGGTTAGGAAGAACCTTATCAAAAGTGACAGTAGTGATAGTGGAAGGAAGGTAGTAACATAGCTAGGTATAGAATTGGAGAATTAATCATAGTAATTAAAGTCAGAAAAGTTAGGTGGATTTCTATAGAATTAGTTTGATCATCAACAGTGTAGTGCGTAGCTATGACGTGACTTAGACACTCATACTACCACTTACGTCTGGAAATAAATAGGACACTGTTAGTGTTTTAGTCTCAGAGATCTCGTCAAGCTCTACAGTTGAAGGGTACGATCCTCGACTAACATGGCTAAATGAAGCCAGATGCTGATCTCAATATGTAAATCAGAACACAGCATTTCGAGCATTACGTCAGAGAGCCAGCCAACTCTACAGTTGAGGGGTACGATCCTTGACTACGTTATATATCCTCGAGTAACGTGGCTGAATGAAGCCAGAAACTGATCTCAATCCTGTAGATCAGAATGCAATATTTTGAGTAACTTGGTCCAACATAGTCAAACGTTGAAACTGAACCTGAGTGCAGAGACACAGATATCAACAACATTACGTCAAATTCTCATAGACATTTTCAGAGCATCACTTTAGAATAACGAGTTTATTAGGCCAGTTACGAACAATTAGTCTATCAACAAGGAGTCCCGTAACTGATAGGAATTAGTAAATCCCGGTGTTTAGTGACAGTAAACCAGAAAGACAGTCCTAACGAACAATCGTAATTATTTATTCTACAATTCAGAATTACTGAACGAAGGGAGAAACAGGACACTCACATACTTAAACATAGAATTAGAAACTGTTTACATAGTATTTAGGGATAGTTGTGTGAATGTTAGGTAGAATTTTACTCCCAAGTCGTCAGCAACACATCCACTCAGCAAGGAATATGTAAGTACTTGTTGTTTTGTGACCAAGTGAGACTGAGAGTATGTTTGGACATGAACCTTCATTTATGCCTCTGAGAATTGCAAAATAAACATACACATCTGAATACCTGAGCGGTCAGGAAAAGCAAGGTGTTGTTAACTGATGTGATTATTGCTTACATGTTATTGTTAATCTTGTCTCCAAAAAGAAGTAGTACTCACCAAAGGGTTCTAAAATAATTATTATAAATAAGCTACAATAATTTATGCATATGTCATCAGGCTAAAGTCTACTATTTACAGTAATTTTGGTAGCGTCCGAGACTTGAAAGTCAATATAAGTTATACTTTTCAGTTGAAGGATGCCATTGTGTTCATTTTTGTCCGTGTTTCAAGTGGAATTACTTTGCAGTTTTTTTATAACAAGCTTTCAAAGCTGCTTTGAACATGTTGAAGTAAATTAATTTAATAAATTAATGTCTTGCTGATAGATTACTGAAACACATTATATATTTTAATGTTCATAAACTATTTGTTCACACATGTATCATATTGAATGAAATTTGAAAGCACATTGTTCTTGCATGCGATTTTAGAAAATTGTATATCTCTATCCATTTTTATCAGTGTGCTTGTTCACCATTTTAAATGATTTTTTTCACTGGATGTTCATTGTTTTTTCTATTTTTGCAGATTCATCTTGTTTTCCCAAACACAAAAATGTATAGGTTGTAGGATATTTTAAACTTCAATTAAATTTTAATTATGCAAATTAGTCACAATTTGAATATTAATTAGACCAAATTGCATATGAAAATTAGCAAAATGTTCAGTCGTCTTGCCTTTCCGAACACAAAAATGTATAGTTTGTTGCATATTTTGGTAAAAGTTGCTCTTAATTCTTCACCATGCTATAAATTGCACACTGTTTACATTTTTAGCTAGCCAACGTCACGCATTTCTGTGTAACACAATGAAATTAATGGCTGCAGTGATGTCACATCCTGACAATTTCTGAGTTCAACTCTAGACACAGACGAAATTATGTATAATCTGTTCCTTTTCCAATTTACATAATTTTTTTTAATTATCTATGATTTGTACTGCTCTCTCATGATTTCTGCATGCTACAGACTGAGAGAGGTAACGCACACATTAGAAATATTACTAATCTTAACAGTACTCAACGTACGTAACCTTAAACTTGCCAAATCACACAGCAAAGGATAGGTAATACCTCAAAACTAGAGCACACATCACAGTGAAGAATCAAAAGCAACTTGCGCCCATATTTTATCATAAACAACTGACATATTTAATAATTAGACTAGTCAAAATACAAAGTTAATTAAGCAAATTAGCCATCATTTTGAATATTAATTAGCCCCAATTGCATCTTAAAATTACCACAATGTAATGAGTAACCAACAGATTTGTCTTAACTTAATGAACACAAAAATGTATAGTTTTATGTATATTAATTATATTTTATGGTAAATATGATATAATTGTTGATATATCCATATCATAAATTGCGTTAAATCCTAGTTTAAGTCACTGTTGTGCCATAAATAGCACACTGTTATCACGGATTTCTGTGTAGCACCAATGAAATTAATGGCTGCCGTGACGTCACATCCCGACAATTACAGAGTTCAACTCTAGACACAGACAAACGTATTATCATAATCTGTTTCTTTTCAAATTTATATAAGATTTTCCTATGATTTGTACTGAGCGCTCATTATTTCTGTGCGCTATACATGGAGTGAGGTGCACGCACATTAGAAATATCATTTGTAAATTTGTAATCAACAGTAATCCTAACCTGTTACTACTCTACTTAACTTTACGCTTGCTACATCACACAACAAAAGATAGGAAATACCTCGAAAGATGTAATTCTTGGTCACACCTTTCTTCACCAGTTCGTTCATATTTTCTTATTAATTAATGGGTAATGTTACTAATTCTCATGTAATTATCCTTTTTGTTAAATGTTCAAAAAATTCATACACACATTGTGACATACAATAACTTTTCTTCAAATTGACCTCTACAAACTTGGTTGAAATATCGTTGAATTACAAGGTAGGCCTATATCTAGCTGTGGTATAATGCTGTAAAGTTTACAGAGTACACTAAACCTATTTTGAAAATTTAGTACTAAATAGTAATTTACTAATTAATACCACACCTCACCCGACACTGTCCACTTGCTTCACTAGTCACCTAGTGAAGTATCACTGTCCGCTGATGAACAATGTTTCAATCTGATTGATAGCCTTAAGCCTACCTGTCCTTTTTATGAAGAAAATATAGAGCCTGTTGTATTACGTTTGTGTCATACGACCACATCTACTCTCATTTTATTAGACTATAATATTTCATGAAAATTATCACTATATCGCATTTATTTGTTTTAAGTTACAAAAATATTCAGATTGTCCTTTACAACTTCCGGTTTCGTGAATTCTATTTTTTGAGTGGTTCAAATTCAAATTTATAATTGTTATAATACGTTATGCAGGTACTTGGACAAAATTTTAAAAATTACGCTACATCATTAAAAACACTATAGTTAGATAGTCCTTGAAAATTGCAATGCAAATATACCTCAACCAAGTCTGTACGTCAACCCAGCAAAAAAATCTATATTTTTTTCCAAACAATTTGACATCAAAATAATGTATATGAAACATATCATCTTCATTTAAGTGTCATCTCCGCAACGAAGGTTGGCTGCAACGTATCTCCAACATCTCCTTTCTCTTGTCTTGGGGGTGCACTCTGCTAGACTGTAACTTGTCCATCGTGTGATGTTTCCCACTTGTATCTCTGCCTACCTCTTGCTCGCTTCCCTTTGACTTTACCATCAAGTAAGGTCTTCAATAAGGTCTTTTAATATGTTTAAAATATTTTATTTGCTTGATCTTTATTTCCTTGTAAGAACCTCTTTGTTTGTTTTCCTCTCTTTAAATTAATTGAAGTAAAATTAAATGAAGTAAATTAAATTAATGTGTCCAAAGAATTTTATTTGCCAGATCTTTATTTCTGCTAGACTGTAACTTGTCCATCGTGTGATGTTTCCCACTTGTATCTCTGCCTACCTCTTGCTCGCTTCCCTTTGACTTTACCATCAAGTAAGGTCTTTTAATATGTTTAAAATATTTTATTTGCTTGATCTTTATTTCCTTGTAAGAACCTCTTTGTTTGTTTTCCTCTCTTTAAATTAATTGAAGTAAAATTAAATGAAGTAAATTAAATTAATGTGTCCAAAGAATTTTATTTGCCAGATCTTTATTTCTCTGAGTAGTTCCTTCTTCATAATTTGTTTTCTTCTCTTTCGATGATGTTCTCCCTATTCTTCTATATACCCACATCTCAAAGGCATCAATTTTGTCTTCTGATTGTTTATTTAGTGTCCATGTTTCTGCCATACATTAATATGGAATAGATGTAGCATTTTATAATTCTCATGTTTAACTTGTTTGTAATTATATTAATAATTTCCTCGTGTCATTGAAGGTACTTTTAGCCATTCCTATTCTCCTTTTAACTTCTGTTTCACATCTGCCATCATTTGTGACTATGTGTCCACGATATTGATAATGTTTTACTTGTTGTAGTTTCTCTCCATGTATGTTTATGTTTAGCTTCTGTGTCTTTGCTGATTATCATGGTTTTTGTTTTTTGGATATTTATATCCAGTCCATATTCATTACTGACTTGAAACATATAGGAAAATATAAATAAAACTTGACCACAAAAATGTAACTGAGCTGACAATTTCTGAATTATCTTAGTTATTTTCAATAATACAACACACTAACTATACATTTTTGAATTTGTGAAGACAAGACGCTTATATTCATCACATTTCTGAAATTTTCAGATGGACACAGAACTAATTGATATTCAAAATGGCTGCTAATTTGCATAATTATAATGAAAATAAATTAAATATCTATTAAAAATAATAAAATACCACAGAAACTATATATTTTTGTATTCACAAATACAAGACGCATCTGTTTATCACATTGCTGTGATTCTCAGAAGCATGTGGAACTAATTAATATTCAAAATGGCGGCCTATTTGCATAATTAAAACAATTGTTGCTGTTTCCAGGAACGTCTAGCATACTTAAAAGTTACGTATATTAAAAAAAATTGTTACAGAAGTTAATAAATCAAGTTGCAAACATGTCGAATGATGTCGTCACTAATTTTCACTAAATGTCCTAAGAAATTCATAGCCTACGCAAAATTTTCAAAACACTCAAATCCCAGACGTTCAATTACCTACATTATGTATAAAGTGGGACTACATGAAAGCATTTGATAAAGTTAAACATAGTGAAGTTATATACATGCTAGGAAATTTGAACATTTACAATAAGGATTTAAGAATCATCATGAACATGTACTGGCAACAAACAGCAGCAATAAGAGTAGGAAATCAATTTGGCCCTTTTCAACAAATAAAACAAGGAGTCAGACAGGGATGCATACTTTCACCAGACCTGTTCTCTTTATACAGTGAAAACATAATGCATTCAATAGTTGATATCCCAGGAATATCAGTGGGAGAACATAACATTAATAATTTGAGATATGCGGACGACACTGTTCTGATTACAAAAAGTGAGGAGGACCTTCAAGATTTAATTAATGTAGTAGTCACAGAAAGCAAAGAGAAAGGCCTCTTCCTAAATATAAAGAAAACAGAAGTAATAGTTATTTCAAAGAAACAAAATACCGCACATTGCAAGATCAAAGTGAATTATATAGTATTAAAACAGGTTCACCAATTCAAATTTTTAGGTACAACGATTACAGCAGATAGAAGAAGTTCAACAGAAATAAGTAGCAGAATAGGACAGGCAAAAATAACATTCAGAAAAATGAAAAATATGTTGTGTAATATGACCTTGTCATTAGAGGTGAGAAAGAGAGTTCTGCAGTGCTATATAACTCCTATAAGTAAAAAAAGTAAAGTAACCCATAGCATTTATTAATGCCGTAGGGGTGTGAGATGTTAGCGATCTCACATTTCAGAGGCTCTGCAAATGAGGGTGGTAGCCATCTCCTCTCCCTCGCAGTCTTTACTTCCCGGATTAATCCGGTACCCATTTAAGGCTGGGTCGACCTGGGATATTTGCATCATAGACTACAGCAAGGCCTTTGACAGAGTCCAACATGAAAAATTAATCAAATGTCTTCAAGAAATAGGCATAGATGGAAAAGACATCAGGCTGATTAGAAATATATATTGGGAACAAACTGCATCAATAAGGTGTGAAAACAGCTTCTCTCCGTACATAGAAATAAGAAGAGGGGTAAGACAAGGATGCATTTTATCACCAAGCCTATTTAATATCTACACAGAGAATATCTTTAAAAATATAGAAGAAATACCAGGACTCAAGATCAATGGGAAAATAATAAACAACCTTAGAGATGTAGATGACACTGTTCTTTTGACAGAACGTGAACATGAACTACAAAGACTAATAGATCAAGTCAATAAATCAAGTAATGAATATGGACTGGATATAAATATTCAAAAAACAAAATCCATGATAATCAGCAAAGACACAGAAGAACAGGAGGTAAACATAAACATACAGGGAGAGAAACTACAACAAGTAAAACAGTATCAATATCTTGGACACATAGTCACAAATGATGGCAAATGTGAAACAGAAGTTAAAAGGAGAATAGGAATGGCTAAAAGTACCTTCAATGACATGAGGAAATTATTAATATCTAAACAAATTACAAACAAGTTAAAAATGAGAATTATAAAATGCTACATCTATTCCATATTAATGTATGGCTCAGAAACATGAACAATTATAAGACAAAATTGATGCCTTTGAGATGTGGGTATATAGAAGAATAGGGAGAACATCATGGAAAGAGAAGAAAACAAATAAAGATGTGCTAAAGACACTTAATATGAAGAAAGAACTACTCAGAGAAATAAAGATCAAGCAAATAAAATAGTTTGGACACATTAAAAGACATGACACCTTATTGAAGACCTTACTTGAGGGTAAAGTCAAAGGGAAGCGAGCAAGAGGTAGGCAGAGATACAAGTGGGAGAGTAACATCACACGATGGACAGGTTACAGTCTAGCAGAGTACACTACCAAGACAAGAGACAGAAGATGTTGGAGATACGTTGCAGCCAACCTTCGTTGCGGAGATGGTACTTGATGATGATGACGACCTGGGAGCCGTTGCGATCTGAAAAATATTTCCGCTTCAACTGGGGAATGAACCCAGGACCACTCATTTGCGAAGCAGTGTGCTAACCACTGCGCTGCGCGGCTCCCAAATATAACTCCTATACTAACATATGGTTGCGAGTCTTGGACAATAAACAAACTGGAAAGTGGGAAATTAGAGGCAATAGCGATGTGGTTCTATAGAAGAATGCTGAGAATACCATGGGCTGCCAGAAAAACTAATGTAAAAGGCGTTGAAAGAGTCAAATGCGAAACGGACATTAATCAATAATATAAGATAAAGACAATTTTTTTTTGCCACTTCATGAGACAGGCAGGTTTGGAAAACATAGTCACAACAGGAGGCATGATTGAAGGAAACAGAGACAGAGTGCCACAACGTGAGAAAATATTAGACAGTTTGACAACCTGGCACGGCAGGAAAACAAGAACGATCTTGATACATATACTGTGGACAGAGAGCTGTGGAGAGCATTGACCGCCTACGGCAGCCGGCATGGCACATGATGATGATGACTATGTTATATATATGAATGCTGAGAATATCATGGACTACCAGAAAAACTAATGTGTAGGTGTTTAAAGTTTTAAATGTGAAACGGACCTTAATCAATAATATAAGAAAAAGACAATCTGAGACAGAGGGCGACAACGTGAGAAAATATTAGATAGTTTGACAACCTGGCACGGCAGGGAAATAACAGCGAGCTTGATACATACTACTAGAGACAGAGAGCTGTGGAGAGCCATGATCGCTACGTCAGCCTGCATGGCACCTGATGATGATGAAGCTATGTTATGTTCCTCCAGGGCCATAGGCGGCGCATAGGGCAGAAACCATAAACACACTACTGTCTTTGTGTTGCCAAGTCTTTCAGTTCTTGGATGTTGTTTAGGTTCTTCTTCTTCTGCGTTCGTTCTCAAACTCCTGCAGATTAGCAGGATGTAGTCCGGAGAACGGAATGCGTTGTGCCATGGTTTTCAGCATTGCTGCGATATATGCGCCTTTCGGCCTGACACATCCGACTTCAGCATGGCTTTGGGTCACTGACCCTATATGGGATGGGAAAACCAACTCCATTCCATAACCTCCTTAGTCACCTTTTACGACATGCGTGGAAGGTAAATAGTGTTGCTATTCTTTGCTCCCCTTTCGGGCCCCGGCTACACACGGGTGGTTTATGTTCATTGACATGCTTTCTCTATTAATAGTTCTTCGTAGAGCTTCTCTAGATCTCCCTCTTATTCTTACTCCAGGTGTCACCCAATTTAGTGACTGATAGGGAATTCTTAGGCTGTTCATTGTGAGCGCATGGTCGATGTAAGTCCATCGCATTTGTCTAATGAAGGAAGATACATAGGTTAAATTTCTATTGGCTATAATGAATTTGAAATGATGACAGAATTGATATTTTGAGATGTGGATATATAGTTATCCTGGAACATGCACTTGCAGTTACAGAAGGTGGTGTTTTCATCCGTACAACTTACGATGGATCACTCTTCAACTTAGCGCGTCTCACAGCGAAGACAGCATCAAAAATATTCATTATAGAACTTTTCTCCGATGGTGCTGCACTGGTAGCACACAGTGGCCTGCACACCTTAAAGGCCTGCGATCTGTTCTCTGTGACAATAAGCATGACTAAAACTGTGTAAATGTGTCAGGGATATACATTACCAACAAACAACATCCATATAAAGCAAGTCCACAACTTTTGTTACATAGGATCCACAATTATATCCACTCTTTCCTTTGACAATAAAATGTATTTAATCCATTGCACTCCAAAATACAGAAAGTTAAAGGTGGCAGACTTAAGAGAGGGAAGTCGTGGATGGGACGTGCTGATGATGTCATACAGAAAAACATAAATGCACGCATAGAGAAAGCGGCTACAATTTTTGACAGACTGCCAAAGCGAACTTGGAAAAACCATAAGCTAAAATTGAAAAAAACACCAGATACAGATCTATCAATCATGTGTGCTGAGTACACTATACTACGGATTTGAAACATGGGCTACCTATACCAAACACGGGAGGAGACTTAACATCTTTGATCTAAGATGTCTCCGTAAGACCTTGACACGACAAAATCACCATCATGGAAAAGTTGCGCCGCACTAATCTACCATCTGACATTGAAACGCTCAATATAAATAGATGGCGTTGGCTGGGTCGTGTCCGCAGAATGCCAAACTGCCGCATCCCAAACCAAGTACTATTCGGAGAACTGGCTGAAACCCATCGAGCCCACGGTAGACCAATGCAAAGGTATAAAGACATCTGTAAATTCTCAATGAAAGGCTTCCACATAGAATCCAAAAACTGGAAAAACACAGCCGAAACTCGGGATGTCCGAAGGCAGAACCTGCGTGCGGGAGCAGCATTGTACAAAAATATTATGTTTAAAGATATCGAAGAAAAAAGTGGAGGATGCAAATAAAAATCTTCCGCTGCTGTGATATGATTGCTTGAAATGTCACATTCCTGAGAAAATATTCAACGGATTGCTTCCTCTTATTGCTAAATGACCGTCTGCAAAACACAAAAGGCCATACATATAGAATATTAGGGAGAGCATCATGGGAAGAGAAGAAAACAAAGACGTTCTAGCAGCACTTAATATTGAGAAAAAAATTATTAAAGGAAATACAGGTCAAGCAGATATAATATTTTTTTACACATTAAGACATGACACCTTGTTGAAGATCTTACTTAAGGGTCAAGTCGAAGGGAGGCGAGCATGAGGTAGACAGCGATACATGTGGGCGAGTAACACCACAAGATGGACAAATAACACTATAGCAGAGTGCACTACCAAGACAAGAGATAGGAGATGTCGGAGGTCTGTTGCAGCCAATCTTCGTTGTGGAGTCGGCACTTGATAATGATGAATTTGAAATGACGATTGTAATCTACAAGACTACCATATTGCCTATTTAAGATTGCGATTTCACAAATTTGCTATTTTCATGATGGTTGGCTTCAAAGAATTGGGTTGACCTTGTTCTGTCATTTTCTTAGTTATTAAAAACGTAATTGCATAAAAGTAGCATTTAGCCCACTATTTAAATAAGAACATTCATGTAAACTGCGTAGATTTGTCCCCCTTTTTAAAAATAAAATATTTGATTACCATTTTACTGAAAAACCGTTAGGAGAGTTGGCTTTTGGTAAAGTTTATAGAACTAATAAGCATGTTCCAATTTCTCTCCCCCCCCCCCCCCATTTCCCCTTTCCTATCTAAAGGGTCTACAATTAGCAGGATAGTGTCAGAACATGAGTGTCATCCACATCGGTCTTTTTTGGGGACAGCCAGTATCAGAAATATAAGCTGTTACACGGATACTTGGAGAGGAGATGGACACCACCAGGAAACCTCTTCGCTCACAGAAATGTATCAACGAATATTCAGCACAACATTAATTTGAATTACCTCTTTAGTTTTTGTCAAAAGAATTGTGTAACTGGCACTTGGAACGTGCAGACACTTCATGCGATTGGTAAATTAAAAGAACTAACACACGAACTAGAAAGATAGAAATGTGATATATTGGGTGGCAACATACGGATTAGGGACTTGGACTTTAAACAAGACAATATTCAAAAGAATAAATTCATTTGAAAGGAAGTGCTACAGAAAGATCCTACGAATATCATGGACAGAGAAAAAAGAAAATCATTGACATTTTGAAATTATTTAAACTAAATGAAGGGTGGCTTCTAAATACCATCATAAGAAGGAAGCTACAGTATATCGGACACTTATGCGATATGTTGGTATCGAAAGGTTGATTCTAGAGGGAAAAGTGCCAGGTTAGAGAAGAATAGGAAGACCACGAAGACAATGGACTAGCAACAAGGAAGAATATATGCACACATCTCTGGTCAATGCTGTCCTGCTTTCCCGGAACAAAGAGGATTACAGAGTATCCACGACGAAGACAACGTATTTTTTCATCTATATTTATTCATATTTAGGTTTTCCTAGTAACCTTGTTTAACTAATTTTGCATTACGAAGAAAACGTACTGAAAAGAATATGTTACTTGAGTATACTGGGTATATCAGAGATGAGATGGACAGGGATAGGAGAAACTAACACAGAGGAAGGGCATAAAATATGATACAGCGGAGAAGAAACAAAGCACTAGCATGGAGTAGGATTTCTTGTCAACAAGAATAGAATTAACACCATCATCAGTTGCACGCCGATCAACAGCCAGCTTATCACCACAGCAACTTAAAAACATATCAACTTCACACCTTTATTCGGTACTAGGCCATTGTTTCATTCAGTCTTCACCCTTGCGATATTCGCCTTACGGCTACTATCTATGCATTGACTACTTTTCGTAAAACTAAATATTTTTCTCACATACGTTTTATTACTACATGTTATCGTTTGCATCTTATTCCCAAAGGCTTCGTCTCCAACTTTCGCCCTTCGGCAGGTAAGATGTACCCTCGTGAGTAACGTATGCTGCAGCGGGTATATACTAAATGTGTCTCTCGAAGTATGCATTGTGTCGCTATTAACTACCCCCGCCTTATATCTTAGCCTGACTTATCTAAATCTGAACTTCTCGACCTTACCTCTAACAACTTTCTTCTTTTCTTCCTCATTCATCTCATCATTCACACTCTCAACAGACAACTTTATGACTTCATATGTGGAACAACCAGCACAACCATAAACCCAACCTTCTCCGCCCTTCTCTCCCTGTTGACTCTGTACCTCAGAACTATTCTAACACTCAGGTTGTTTGTATCCCTCCTGACTTGAATATTTCTGACGGTGAGATTTCTATCCTCAGCAGGGGGCATCAGTTTATACCCCTCCGCCCCGCATATGACCACTACACTCTTATGCGTGACGTTCATAAGTTCCATCGTTTCACTTTTACCACCGAGGAGAGCTTCACATGTGTGTCCCGTAACGTCATCTATGCCATCATATGAAAGCTTTGCGCCATTGCATATATAGGTGAAGCTGGAAGGAGGATCGCAGATCGATTCTGTGAACATCTGTATAGCATAAACAACCGTTCGGGTTATCCTGTAGACGTCCACTTCAATGGCATGAGCCATCGAGGCGCCCAGGACATTCAGGTTACGGCTATTAAGTAGTGCTTTTCTGACGGCCGGACCTGTTTTGCCCTTGGGAAACGCTACATTTACCAATATGACACTCAAACCTGACGGCATCAACGAGCGCCTGTCTCATGTATGGTTCTCGTTGTTCCTTAGTTTTTGTTTGTTTCGTGTCACATATACGTAGTCATTTTCGTATATTCCTTGTCCGGTGTCGCTTCACCTCTTAATGCCAGTCTGTATTACACATGCCGATGTGAACGTTCATATCCTGTCCGTTTTCTATTATTTGTGTTAATTTTGTTTTAATTTTTTGTATTGATAAGGCCTTTTGGTCGAAACATCGATTTGTGTCTGTTATTATGCGTGTCTTGAGTGATTAAGCAAAATTTCATTACCTTATTCCTGGATTTACCTGATGGATTTTGGTTTTGCGCAGTGAGTACATATTATCGATCTTATTACCATAGCCTACATATTGCTGAAAACAAAAGAACATTATGTCATTCAAGTACACGCACATACATCTGAATGTGAGGAAGATACAATTGGTTAAATTTGAGGTCACAAAACATCCCAAAGAAAGATCTCATCATAATACTTGGAGATTGGGATGCCAAAATTGAACCAGATGCTTATGGACAGTTGTTGGATATCGTATGTATCGTATGTTGGGTATCACTTTGAAGAAACAAATGAGCATAGACAAAGACTTTTGGAATTTGTCTGTAATAACAAACTAGCCAGTAATTACAAACTAGCTATTGCAAATACTTTATTGCATCATAAAACATTCAGAATGTCACTCACGGTCAACGGAAATACATAATCAAATAGATTATAGTCTTGTTTCAAAACGATTTAAATAATGTATCGATCAAACTAGGACTAGAACGTTTCCTGGAGCAGATGTTGGCAGTGACCACGACTTGGTAATAACAACGCTAAACTTAAGCTAAAAAAGCAATATCACCAACAATATACTCCAAAATAAGATTTGATCTATACAAACTGAAATACCTAGAAATCGCGGGTTCTTTAACGTAAGGCAATATTTGATGGTAAATTTATAGCATTAAATTTCATTCAGGGCGATATTGATGCAAATGACAAAAAAAGTATTTTAAAAAATGAATTAAACCATTTTGAGACAGCGACAGAAATACTTGATAAAAAGTAGACTCCTCACAAGCCATGGGTAACAAATGACATATTACAGTTATGTGATATCACAAGTGAAATTAAGGACAAAAACGAAAGTTTGGTCTCTAAAACAAAATATAGTAAAGTGAACATAAATATAAGATGCAAAATGAAACAAGCAAATGAGAAATTGATTATTGATCAATGTGAGACCACCAACACAGAGCTATACGACATGACAACAGCACGGGGGCATAGAAACAATAAATGTTACAAGTTAATTTTGTCAACACATTTGTGAAACAAAAAAGTAGCCGCCATAATGGACACAATCGTTGGTTATACTACTGTCAAAGAAAGAGAATTTAAAATTGTGCACACATTATAGAACTATTAGTCTTAGGCCCTATCCAAGCAAAGTGATGTTAAGGATATTGTTAAGATTTAAGAAAATATCAGAAGAAATACTAGCTGAAGTACAAGTAGGTTTCCGTAAAAACAGAAGTTCTATTGAACAAATTTCCAAAATCATAATAAATATTGAGAAACATCTATAAATATTCGCACGAAAGAGATAAAAGTTACAGTAATGAAAAATAAGTTAAACATATTACTTGGAAAACCTAATTATGAAATTTAAAAAAGACAACCACTGGTCCCGTTTGGACCGATACGTGGAATATTGTAATATTTTGTTTTATTGTATGTTTTTATATACTTTTTAAAATTTTTATTCATAGTTAGGTTTTCCTAGTAACCTGTTTAACTTATTTTGCATTATCCTTTGTTCGTTCAGTTACTGTGGCACCCTCCACTTTGTCGGACACCCTCCGACCTTTTGGTTATTTATAAAAGTGATAGTGTCGGATAACACCCTAAACTGAAAATGGGTGGCTGGGGTACAAATATAAATAACCAAATGGTCAGAGGGTGTCTGACAAAGTGGATGGTGCCGTAGTAACCTAATGAAGAAATAGTAAAGCAAAATGAGTTAAACAGGTTACTAAAACACTTACCTTGCCTATTAATAAAAAATATATTTAAAAAAAAATAAAAAAATAAAAATATATATATATATATATATAAATGATGCGTTGCCATCCCTGCGCCATGGAGACGGGGCTTGATGAAATATAGTCATTTATTTTGTTTTTTATTTTGTCGTTTTCTGTTGTTTGTCTCTTGAAAAAGGTTCAATTTGAGCCGATACGTGGAGAATTGTCCTGTTTAGTTTTATTGTATGTTTTTATATATATATATTTTTTTTAATTTTTAAAAAAAAAATATTTTTATTAATAGGCAAGGTAAGTGTTTTAGTAACCTGTTTAACTCATTTTGCTTTACTAGTGGCTGGGGTACACAGGACAAATATCAAAATGAACAGAAATAGGAATTCGTGATACCAAAATAAGTAGATAAAGCAATCTAGCAACGAGACACAGTGACGGACGACGTTTCCACTAAAAATCCTTCATTATAATAAACAAAAGACCACAGTCAACAAATCTTACAGACACATAGGAAGGAAAAAAGATGGAAGAATGACAGTAACGAGGGAAGAACGGAGGAAGCAAAGATAAGACAGAATGACAGAGGAAAAGAGGGCGTGAAGGGAAGACGAAAGTAGAAAATAAAGAGGGGAAAGTGCACAGAAAAAGGTAAAAGGACGGATAGAGTTGACATAGATAAAATATAATGCAAATAAACTGAAATGAGATAAAATAAAATAAAAATGTAAAATAGTACTTAGCTTGATGATTAGCGGGGAAGTTCACAGTGAAAAAGAATTATGAATAGGAAACACCGAGTTAAATATCAAAAAGTAGCCTGTTCCAGGACACTGAGATAGACAAAAGTGAGAAAAACCCGCCTCGGACAAATAGAGTTCCTGTGGCTTCTTTGATTTCTGTGATCCATCTTTCACATGGCCTGCCTCTGGCTTTATAGCCGTGATGTCTGTGTCTTGACCATCTGTGGCATGCTGTCGGTAGTCTGGAAGCGTATGGAAACCACTTGATTTGTTGTCGTTTGATGTGTTCCAATACTGGTATTGTTTTGGTTATCTGTCTGATGTTAACGCTTCTAATTCCACCTATTAATGACACTCCGAGTATTCTTCGTAGACTTGTCATTTCTGCTGTCACTATTTTTCTTTTGTCGTGTGATGTCATTGTTCCGGGTTGGCACTGATTTAAGCAAAGAAAATGAGTTAAAATACGACACATGGAATTGGGAAACGCGCGGTAAACAAGAACATTGCGTAATGCAGGGGCGTAGTAGCCGAGTGGAGCAGACATCGCGATAACAAAGGCAACCATGACTCAAATATATGCCTATAATAATAGATAATACAAGGGAAAAGTGAAAAAGACTTAAGAGAAGGAAGGACAGCAAAGGGAGGAAAAAAGAAGCGATAATGAAGAAGAGAGGAGAAATAGCTAATCGACGAGGGCCCCAACTATAACAGATACGTCACATAAGGAAGGAGTGCGGAGGTGAGGACAGATGGCGCAGGGAGGGCACATCGCAAGAAGGGGAAGCCATAACGGGAAAAGTGCGTTGTAAGAAGGTATCAACATTAGGCTGATATAGAAAGACGTGGGAAGACGATATCGAAAAAAGTTTCCTGCTCCTTGATTCTCCATCAACACTTGTGCTCCTTTCTTCGACACCGTCTTCTCGCGTCTTTCTATATTAGCCTCTTTTTTATATATTCCTACCACGTGCTTTCCCGTTATGGCTTCCCCTTCTTAGATAGATAGATAGATAGATAGATAGATAGATAGATAGATAGATAGATAGATAGATAGATAGATAGATAGATAGATAGATAGATAGATAGATAGATAGATAGATAGATAGATAGATAGATAGATAGATAGATAGATAGATAGATAGATAGATAGATAGATAGATAGATAGATAGATAGATAGATAGATAGATAGATAGATAGATAGATAGATAGATAGATAGATAGATAGATAGATAGATAGATAGATAGATAGATAGATAGATAGATAGATAGATAGATAGATAGATAGATAGATAGATAGATAGATAGATAGATAGATAGATAGATAGATAGATAGATAGATAGATAGATAGATAGATAGATAGATAGATAGATAGATAGATAGATAGATAGATAGATAGATAGATAGATAGATAGATAGATAGATAGATAGATAGATAGATAGATAGATAGATAGATAGATAGATAGATAGATAGATAGATAGATAGACTATTCAGCCATGATGTATTCTTGACTACGTTTGCCTTTCTGTAATTTTAAAATAACAACAAAAGCTAAAAATAAAATATTGTTTTCTTTCGTTGTTCTTTTCGCATTATACCCCTAAATGCCGTGTAGCGCCAGGAGTAGAAGGGTTTTCTGGAGATGACTTTTTTGTGTGTATTTTATGTATGTTCGTTGATTCTGTTCTCTGTAGTCCATCGCTCGCAAGGTATGCCCCTGACTTTGTAACCATCGTGCCTGTATAGTAATGCCTTTTGAGTGACACTGTCTGGTGGAAGTCTGGAAGCACTTAACCTGTTTTCTGCTGATGTAATCCAGGATTGGCATTGTGTTTGTTAGTCTTCTGTTTTCGTTTCCTATTCTGTCTCTCATTGTTACTCCGATGAGTCTACGTAGACAAGTAATTTCGTAACAAGCTTTCTTTTGAATTCTGTTGATAGTGTCCACGATTGACATTGATAGCATAGTGATTATATGATGTTTTTTTTATGTAGTGAAGTTTTGGTGTCCATATTTGTTTTTGAAAATAGTAGACATCTGCCAAAGATCCGGTATGCTCTGTTGCATCTATGGTGGATTTTTTTGGTGTTTTCCCATTCGATGATATAATGCTTTCAGTCAAGCAAAATAAATTAAACAGGTTACTAAAACACTTACCGTGCCTAATAATAAAAATATATTAAAAAGTATATATAAAAAACATACAATAAAACTAAACAGGACAATTCTCCACGTATCGGTTCAAATTGAACCTTTTTCAAGAGACAAACAACAGAAAACAAAACAATAAAAACAAAATAGATGACTAGATTTCATCAAGCCCCGTCTCCATCTCCGTCTTCATGGAGACGGGGCTTGATGAAATCAAGGGGATTTCGAAAGTATTTTCCACACGATTGTCTGCAGTAATTGTCGACAGTCACCATTTTCCAAGTCAAAGAGCTCCATAAAAATATTGGCAATTATACCACGCACAAGCACGCACGCACGATGCACGCACGCACGCACGTACACACACACACACACACACACAAATAAAAATTCGAAAAAACAATAAAATTGCGCTCACACACTATTTCAGAAATGTTGACACAAGATGTATTTTTTTTAAAATTAATTAATCTAGCACGAAGAGCACGTAAAATGGCAACACTACCTATTATCAATTAGAAAAGAAAGTTAATCGTGATCCACTTGTTTGTTCATGATGATTATAAACTGTCTGTTCTCACGATATCCGTATCGCCGTATGGCCAGATCGAATGTTATGTCTTTGAAACTGTGAATATGAATGCAGATCGCATAGGATAATCTAAATTTCTACCAAAAGGGAGGGGAGATAGAATATCCCAAAAAGGATAGAATATTCATACATTTCGCAAATGACGTCAACACAATTAGGGGGAGGGGTCTGAACAAGTTTAGCAGTTGTTGGCGAAGGGTTGACTTCATTTTTTGTTTATTTTTTGCGCTATATTCCAAATGAGTTATGTTTATTTATTTGCACATGTTTGTTGTTTTATTTTGGAAACTGAAACAAAATTCCTGTATTTTTTGGTCGAAAATTTCTACAAAATCATTTTTGTAGGGATGGGATGGGTTACATGATTTTGTAACTATGGGCCTAATTAAGCAGAAGAAAACCATAAATCTTAACCGTTTGTTTGAAGGGGATATGGTTAAAAATGGTTGACATAATTAAATGGACAGGTCCAAATGACGTTATCAAGAACTCAACATAGCACATGACAAGTGAAGGACGAAAATGCCTATAAGCAAGGCGTGCGGCGACTTTTCTCAATAGGGACAAGATTATTTTTGATGGGACATGTGACTAAAAAAAACGAAATGTTTTTGGTGATATGATTAGTGGAATGAAACAGTCAATATTTTTTAGAGCCTTGATACAAACAATATGGGCTTGGTCCGCAGTTGAAAAGAGGTGCCTTATCAAAATTAAACTCAATTTTGTTTAGATAAACTTCAATAAAACGTCCTACTGCAGGGTTGCTATTCGTCCTTCTCCCCGGACGTGTATTCTGTAACCTATGTATTAAGAAGTGTTAATATCAATAAACATCGAAGAGGGCTGGCTCCTTAACAACATCTTAACAAGAAAGCTGTGTGTGTTTTTGGTGTTTTTTTTTGTTCATTTTTTAAATATATTATTTTAAGTATTAGGTATGTTGATTATCATCTTCGCATACCGGACATGTCCATAGGTGCTCCGATCTCCGCTTCAGTAAATATCTCAGGGTATACCGGCTGATGGTTCCGGTGGTATGTTGGTTCACTACTCTTTTTGAAATCTTTATCAGGAGTTCTCTTCGGGCCATGCCAATCCTCACTCTCAATTCTTGCATTCTTGATATTGACTCAAGCTTATTCATCTTAAAATCCTCTGATCATGAGGACTCACGAAGAGCAGTGAGTATGTCTGCTCGGTCCATAGGCTGACCGTCTGTTGTGGTGGCGAGACTAGCTAATTTGTCGGCCCGTTCATTTCCCTCCACGCCCGCATGTCCGGAGACAAAAATAAGCGTGAGTTTACGTAGTGATGCCCGCATTTTAGATATCTCCAATAACTCCGCCCATTCCCTACGTATATCACCTGTTTTGACTTTCTTAATCATAATCAGCGAATCAATCAGTATGCATGCATGGAAATAGGTTTGCGATTCCAGCCAGTACAGTGCCTGCATTACGGCTAATACTTCCATAGTTAGACTGCTCGTTGTTGCGGTAAAGGCACCACTGGCTTCGTGTACTGTTTTCCCTTTTGATCTGATAGTAAAGGCCCATGCTCATCGCTGGTGACAAATTACCGACCCGTCCGTGTAAATCACAACATCTGAATCATCGGCATTCTCGCATATTGGTGCCTTGACCTCAGCATCCACGCTTACGTGGCTGTGTTTCTTGTACTCTCTGTTGAGTGTAACGTCAGTCTTGACTGCCTTTTTAAAGATTGTAGGAATAGGTGTCAATTCCTCGCGAGGAGCTATGTCTTCTGTGGCACAGATATGTTTAACGGTATCCTCGGCCCGACCCATCTAGGTTTTGCCTCTCTTGAGCCTGTTTCCCTTCACGAGAGGGAGCTCGCTGTGTAGTGGGCGATCTATGTCAGAACTCACTCTAAGGTATGCACTGGCACACCACATATCAATTCTATGAAATATGCTCGGAAAATCAAGGAGAAATCTCATAGCCACACAGGGTGTGTCCCTTGTGCATACAAGAATGATCTGCATCGCTTCTTTCTGAATCCTCTCCAGCCTCTCAATCTGTGTGTGACTGGCGGTGATAGTAGCGCCTGCATATTCAATGACAGGGAGGACAAGAGCCTCGTATAAGATTACGAGTTGTGGTTATTTAGTGCCAGCCGCTGTGCCATTACTCTCAGAACTGAAAGTCCTCTGTGGGCCTTAGCGATAACATGATCAAAGTGTTCCCGGAAACACAGACTACGATTAAATCGCACGCCTGTGTATTGTAAGGATGAGGTTCTGATTATATCGTACCCTCTCATCTCCACAGTCGGTGTCACATGCTTTACGATGTGATTGTTAAGAGAGAACCATGTCATTGCAGCCTTCTCTTGGTTGATATGTCCCCCTGAGCCATCACACCAGGAGGAGATACGGTCTAGCTTTTTCTGCAGTGATCCAACAGTTTCTGTTCCATCTCTTCCCTGTCTGTATACCAGGATATCATCCGCAAAAGACATTGTGAGAGGGAGATCCCCGTGGATGCCATGGCGTATTGTTATGGGTTGAGATGTCCAACAACCGCACCTGAGAGCCACCTTCCTCTCTGCTGCCCAGCCTGTCACACTTAAGTTGCTGCCTTCTTGCCCCGGCTCTATTTTTATTCCACTTCCCTCGTCTACGTCCACGTAAAGGTCGGTGGTCGTCGTTGCTTCTTTCATCAACCATCATATCAGCTGAAATACCATGGGAGAAATTACCCATGCGGAACTCGGCCAGTGCACGAAGCTCCGTAACATGGTCAAAACTCAATGAGTTATGAAAAATTTACATTATAATGTAAATACTGTATAACATGATGAAAGGTATGTAAATGGTTTTATCATGGTTTTTGTTTTTAATGGATATTTATATCCAGTCCATATTCATTACTTGATTTATTGACTTGATCTATTAGTCTTTATAATTCATGTTCACTTTCTGCCAAAAGAACAATGTCATCTGCATATCTAAGGCCGTTTATTATTTTCCCATTGATCCTGAGTCCTGGTATTTCTTATATATTTTTTAAAGATATACTCTGTGTAGATATTAAATAGGCTTGGTGATAAAATGCATCCTTGTCTTACCCCTCTTCTTATTTATATGTATGGTGAGTAGCTGTTTTTACGCCTGATTGATGCAGTTTGTTCCAAATATATATTCTAATCAGTCTGATGTCTTTTCCATCTATGCCTATTTCTTGAAGACATTTTATTAATTTTTAATGTTGGACTCTGTCAAAGGCCTTGCTGTAGTCTATGAAGCAAATATAGATACTTTTTTGGACTTCTATATATTTATCTATCACTAGCCGGAAACTCAGTATAGCTTCTCTGGTTCCTTTGTTTTCCCTAAAACTTCTTAATTCTTTCATGTATTATCTTGAGGAGTAAAAGGATAGCCAACCTCAAACGAAATATTAGTATACGTCGTACGTCTGAGATGAATACAAATAGAATTATTTAGTCTTCATGTTGTGTAGGAAGGAGTCTAATTGTGCTATATAAATATTTGTGTGTAGATTTAGAAATAGAAAATTGAAAGCTCACTGGTGACAGTGTGAAAATAGCTAACGTAGGCCAGTGACATAGTTATAGATGCATTATTTCATGTGATAGAATTGGTTTAATTATATATGATAGACTTCAGTACGAGAGTAGAATAAATTATAATTGAGAGGTTGTATGTGTTAGTGACAAATGATTAGAGGAATTGATTATAGAGATTGTCAAAATTAAAATTACAACCTTAGAATAAAATGCCAAGTTTAGAAGTGAAAGTAATTTAGCCTTGTGAAGCAGCAGTGTAATAATTGAGTAAGCAAAGAGATGGATCTACAATTTAGTTGTGACATCCAATGAGGATTCACCAGCAACTACTGTCATAAAATATAGGTGCTGCTGTCGTCGAAGACACCTCGGATTGAATGGATTGAGAGACAGAGAGGTCTCTCAACAAGAATTCTCTTTTGTAGAATACCTCCTATAGGGAGATTATTGGTTGTTGTAAAAATTAAGGAATTGGAAGGATGAAATTTCTTCCGAACGAGTTCATTAGTTTTTAGATGTCAGTTAGGGTAGAGGAATGTTGGCGTTACTCCAATGAAAGATTATCCGCATACTGTTTCAATGATAAATATTGCCAAGAGTATGGATGTATTGTGAAGTGCTAATTTACAAATAGAGCACTTCTGATCATCTAGTTCCTGAGAAAAACCCTATTGTGGGGTACATTTTTCTTGAGAAGAAGCCATTGATGAGTTCGATTCTTGAAGACCTGTGTTCCAGACACAACCTAGTGAAGGGTTATGCAGTCTTCCTGGTGAAGCAATTTGCCGAACCAAATCTGCCAGAAGCCTGTTTTCTGAAGTCCACTCAATTTAAGTGTGTAATAGTGAGCATACTTGCCGCGCTGTCAATGAAATTACGTTATTTCAGTCCGTGAAGCCAGAAACACACAATGGCTAATTTTTGCAGAGATTACATTATGCCACGAATGGGCATCAGAGGAGAAGGGAGGATCCTAGAGTTTAGGAGGGGCGGTGTTAGGGGGTAGGTTTAGAACTAATTATAACCTCAGCACCCACCTCCTCCTAAATGTTCTACATCTGTGTCTAAAAGGGAGATAGAAGCTGTGTTGCTTCCTTATCAGTCGAAGACATCGATATATCAGCCATTTAGTCTAATAAAAATAAACCGACAGAGTGACATAAAAAAACTACCAAAATATTACGATCTGATAATTAGCTTAAAACTGTGAGCGCTACTAGTCACTTGATGTGGGATGGAACCCTATTTCTGTCTATTATCTATGTCCAGGTGAATGATGGGTGATAGTATCTACGCTTACCGTTTAGCGTAAGTGTGGGAGCTTCAGTTGTCGTTCCAATACCAGATGTGCCGACTCGGTTGCATTAAGTTTGTTTCTTCTAGGTTATCTTGACGTTTTCTATCCACTGTTTTCTTGGTCTACATGTAGGTTTAGGTCCAGATATTAGTTTGTCATATGCTCTTATCCGTCGAAGATGGATATATCGGGCATTGACGCAAATAGAAAGGCGACACAACGCATATCCATTCTCTGGACTACATCCTGCTGGAAATTTAGTGGGACCATTGTCCTGCCACAAGAGAGAGCCAGTGGGAGTTTTAGAATGACTGAAGAAGAAATGCTCTTAGAGTCTTATTTTTTGGGTTCATTCTCATAAGGTGACCAAATCATTTTACTTGCTGTCTTTCGATATGTCCAATACATGATATTATACCAACTCTTTACTTCATTTTTTATTTTATCTAGTTTAGTAACCATTGCTGATTTTCTCAAACACATTTCACATGTAACGATTTGCTTCTGCTGCGAGACTTGACCGTTGCCTATAGTGCTGTTTTGACCTAACGAATTGGGAACGCTGGGCAAATAGAGATTACTATTTTGTTTTTAGTTAGCAGTAGGTATATAATAAACACTGCAAACGTTTTACCTGCAGGTCGGTTCACAATGTCACAGTTGCCAGTAGTTTACGTACAACGTTCGGAATCATTTAGTGCTTGTCATAGATTGCACAGGTAATTATTTTTTTGATTTATAGTAAACGTCATATTTCTGTTTTATTCAACTAATCATTATCACCAGAAATCAAGAAAAGAAACGTGAGTGAGGTGAGGGCTCCATTGTCACGTTTGTAATTTAATTAATTAATTAATTAAATTGCATGATGATGTAGTCTGATGTGACTATGGTGAGTATTCTTCAGAGTATTCCACTATTCTGTATTTAGGTACAGTGTAACTTAGTGTACCGACAACAAACAAGGTTAAGAAAAAATATTGGCAGTGTCGACATATTGGGCCCTAGCTAAATAATTCTGTAAGTTCTCAAACTTATTAGTAACTATTACTCTATAGTTAGGTACTTGGACACAATTTTCAAAATAGTGCTACATAATTACAAATAATATAGTTAGATAGCCCTTAAAAATTGCAATTCAACATACCTCAACCAAGTATATACGTCTATGCTGAAAAAAGTTATGAATTTTTTTCTAATGAATTTGACATCAAAATAATTTACATGGAACATATAGGAAAATATAAATAAAATGTGTTACTACAAAATGTAGCCAAGCTGATAATTTCTGAATTATCTTTGTTATTTTAAATAATACAATACACAAACTATACATTTTTCTATTTGCGGAGGCAAGACGCTTATGTTGATCACATTTATGGAATTTTCTGATGGACACAGAACTAATTGATATTCAAATTGGCTGCTAATTTGCATAATTAAAATGAAAATAAATTATATATCTATTAAACATAATAAAATACCACAGAAACTATATATGGTGAATGTAAAGAATAGTTCTCTGCTGTGCTATAAATAGCACAATGTTGACAATTTTACCTATCCAACATCATGGATTCCCGTGTAACACCAATCAAAATAATGGCTGCCGTGACAACACATCCAACAATCACTTGAGTTCAAATCTAGACACAGACGAACTTATGCATAATTTGTTTGTTTTCCAATTTACACATTTTTTACAATTTCCTATTATTTGTGGTGAGCGATCAGTATTTCTGCCCGCTATACACGGAGCGAGGTGCGCGTACACATTAGAAATATTATTTCTAATCATAACCTTACTCTAAGTACTGACCCGTAAGCTTGCCAAATCACACAACAAAGGTCAGGTAACACCTCAACACTAGAGCAAAGGTCACAGCGGAGAACTATAATTTACTTCAGCCACTATATATTTTTGTATTCGCAAAGACATACAGCATCTGTTGATCACATTGCTGTGATTCTCAGATGCACGTACAACTAATTAATATTCAAAATGTTGGCTAATTTGCATAATATAAACCAATTTTGATGTTTTAAATAATTAACTGCTGGTTTTTGCATTGTTTTACCCTCTTAAAAGTTACATAGGGCAGCAGGGGGTAAGATGGCGCACTTTTCACATTTTAGCATATTCTGACAGCTAGATGTAATTATGAGAGACCAAACTGGTATCAGTGTATAGCTTATCCATTTATCTTACATTTGTGATGTTATTGACAACATACAACTATGTGTAGGCAGTAGAATGAGAATTTTCTAACATATGTAAAAAAAAAACATATTGCCCCATTTTTGGGGGCAAGATGGCGCAGGAAATATGGTGATACAAACCATTATAAAATGAGGGCAATTACCTCTGCAACAGGTCTAGCATACAGGCAGTTCCCTCTACAACAGGTCTAGCACACAGGCAGTGTGTAAATGTGTGTTAAGAATAGATAGAATAAATAGATAGACCTAGTTTTGTAACTTTACGCTGAAAACAATATTTCTAAAAAAATTAGTACATAAGTTCCGTTTTAAAGATAATAATGCTTTTGTAAGGTTGGTTGATCATTATAACCATATATATCAGTCTCTCTCAGCCTAAGATCAGCATCCATGACATCTGCATTTTTTCCATAACATTTTGAATGCGCCAACTTGCCCCACTAACAGTGCGCCATCTTTCCCCAAATTATATAGTTAGCAACTTTAATAAAATGTCACCAAAAAAAATCAAAGTGTTTTGACAATGTAATGTGCTTAATAACTTAACAATACAATATATGTTTCAGTTTAAATATGTAAAAAAAACATGACAGTAATGATAACAGTAGGTAAGGAGAAAAAAGTTGGAAAAAAAATAATTCAAGACCCATGAAAAATAAATTTACCTCATGGTTAGAAAACTACCTATCCGTGAACTGTCAGATTTCGTTGTATCATAGAATGGACGATTCCTGCCAGACCTAGTAGACAAACTACACATAACTGTATACATACACATTTTTTTCTTCTTTCTTTTCACTTTACACCCCTTATGCCTTGCAGCATGAGTAGAATTCTCTGGAGATTGCTTTTTTGTGTGCTTCATATATGTTGGTTTTCGTTGACTCTTTTATTTCTGTAATCCATTGTTTGCAAGGTCTGCTCCTGGCTTTGTATCCGTCATGTCTGTATAGTAATATGTTTTTATGGTCACTGTCTGATGGTAGTCTGCAAACATGCAAAAACCACCTAATTTATTGTCTTCTGATGTAATTCATGTAGCATGGACACTAAATAAAACAGTGGCCAAGAGAATAACATCATTTGAATTAAAGTGTTATAGAAGAGTTTTGAGAATACCATGGACAGCGATGAAAATAAACCAGGAGGTGTTACGAACAATTAACGTCCAGGAAGGCTGGCTTCTGAACACTATGTTAAAGAAAAAGCTAGCTTTTTTCTGTCATATTAAGAGACACGACGGCATGGAGAGAGTGTTAATGGAGGGGATGATAGAAGGCAACAGGGGCAAAGGCCGACCAAGACGCAGTTGGACTGAAGACATTCAAGAATGCCTGCGCATGTCACTGGAAGATGCAGGGCAACTTGCTCAAGACCGCAGAGAATTCAAGAGATCCATAGGAAAGACTACGTTCTGGAAAGAATATGTCACTTGATGATGATGTAATTCAGGTTGTGGGGCGAAGACTATCCAGTGATATGTATAACATGTACAGCGTAACAATCATCTGAATAGAATACAACTACAACATACTCCAGGGTGACTGCTGTGCACTCGTCCCTATGAAAATTTACCACCACCATTTTTTTTTTTGTCCAGCGCTAGGTGAAGTCAGGAAAATGCTTCCTCCTCCAAAGCCAAATAAATGGAACACATTATATGGAACAAAGCAACAGCCCACATACATATATCATATAATGGCATTGGGTCAAAGGGCATGAGCCCATGGACTGCAGGATCAGTAACCAACCAATCACAAAACTAAATTAAACTTACCAAAATCGACACTAAACTTTCCTAAAATTAATTTACTAAACTAAACTTGCCTACACTATAATAAAACTAAACTCAGTCATGTTATCTATGACAATAAAAGTTTGTCCTGAAGAATGTTGCTTTTATATTTGTGTCAAAATGAAAAAAAATAGGTATAAGTGTTAACCAAATTAAGAATAAAACAACCTAACAACGAGACACAGGGACAGACAATGTTTCAACTAAAAAGCCTTCTTCATGACAAACAAAAGACCACAGTAAACAAATATTACATAAAGAGAAACATGGTTGTGATAGGAAGAAAAGAGAAGGACAATAGCGAATGGATGATGGAGGATGCAAAGATAGGGGAGCATGACAGGGAAGAAGAGGGTTTGAGGAGAAGATAGTGTAAGTAAGGAGGAAAAAGTGCACAGATAAAAGTAAAAAGTGAAAATAAATAAGATATAATACAAGTAAAATTAGAGAATTTAAAATACTTACCGGTATCTCCAAAGTTCTTGGCTTGAAAAGAGGATATACTAGATTATATAGTACAGCAAGGCCAGTTCACACCGGTAAAAATATGGGAAAGACATCCTCTGGCAATTAGAGGTAATAAAATCATAAACATGGTCGAATAGACAAAAGGAGTAGAGAGAACGCGCGGCAAGCAAGAAACTAAGTGTAGGGCAGGGAAGAAAAAGAAACTAAAGAGAGGGGGGAGAAGATATCAGTATCCATGACTCAAATTAACAGCCCATAGAAACAGACAGCAAGAGATAAGAAGAGATGGGGGAGGGGGCTGAGAGAAGAAAGGAGAATAAAAAGAGGTAAATAATGATGCAAGGAAGAAGTGAAAGTGGCAGATCGATGTGGGCCCCAAAATGGAGACACGTTACACAAGAAGGAATGTGGAGGTGGGAGGAGGCCCAAGGGACGCATGGAGGGCATAGCTGGTAGGGTTGGGGTAGCCATCACGGGAAAGAGCGTTGTATGAAGGTATCATAAAAGGAGCTAGATATAGAGAGATGTGGGAAGAAGGTGCCAAAGAGAAGGGCACCAGTGTAGGTGGAATGAGACAAAAAATGAAAGCTGTGGTGGATGGAGGCAGACCCATAATACAACAAAAACATGTGAAATAGTAAGGTGGCACAAGGTAGCCACTTGTACATGACCACTTAGTGCGGGCCATATGCAGTGGGGAGGAAAATGTCAGATCAGATGAAGCGAGGTTCATATCAGTGTGAGACCAACATTACGTTGCAACCCATTTGTAGGTGTTACTCATTCTGCACACTGGCTCAATAGACAAACATAAGAGGGACCCCTGCCTCCATGCTATCCTAGTCGTGTGTAGCAGGACGCTGCAGTCGTGTAACAGCGTGTGTAGTTGGCGCTGCAAACATAGCAAGGTTGTGAGGAAAAAAGTATGTAGTCAGTCATGGTCTTGCGCGAGCAAGGGCCATTAGATGTGGCAACGGGGAAAGGACAAAAGGGCATCAAAGGTTATAACAGAGAAATTAGAGAAAGTAGGATGAGGAATCATAAGGGGAAGAGGTGAGGAATGCATGGGTGAATCACATAATAGAAAGAGAGTGAATGAGGATGAGGGATACAGATGAACCAACAAAACGACACGCCAAACCGCAACAGACCCACACCTAATCCAGCATCACCTAGCAAGGTCCCACGGCATGATAACTCACCAGCAAATCAACCATATGTATTTGGTCGCCGTAACCCCAACCCCTTAATGGAGGCACAGGCCAAACTGCCACATTGGAGTGCAACAGTATACAAGTAGTGGTGAGAAGAAAGATAAATAGGGGAAGGGTACAAAGAAGGAATAAGGAGGCAACAGAGAAGAAGAAGAACAGGAGGACAAAAGCAGGCAGGAGGCTATTGGAAGAATAGCTTATCATTGATGACATGGGGCTTAAGAGTACAGAGATTAAGAGAGTTACTGTTAAAGTGGAGAGCCACTGGAGAAGAGTCATTGTTACGGATGTCATGCAAGTGTTCAGCAAACATAACGGCTAGAAATCTCCCCGTCTCGCCGATGTACATCAGATTGCCTTGTTTGCAAGTAATAACGTACATGACGTTGCGGGAGACACAGGAAACGATTGATGGATATGGAATACAGACTTGGGAAACTGAATGGATGAGGTACGGAAGACATACGGCAAGTGAGACACAGGCAGGATAGGTACCGCTGGACGGAGGTGAGAGCGCACCAGGGTGTCACGTAGGTTTCTGTCTCTGAAACACTAGGGGTGTGGCGGAAAATGACTCTTTAGTCAGGGGGTCAGATGAGAGGATTGAGAAATCATGGAGGAGGATCTTAAGGGCTGGGATGTTATGGGGGTGGAAAGTGAGGATTAGTTTGGGGCATATGGAAGGTGGACGAGTGGTGCGTGATAGGGCATCAGCAATGAAAATAGGAAGGACAGGCTAAAGGCAGAGAGAAGGACATCCTCCAGGTATGGGCAGTGGCAGAAGTTAAGCATCTCATGGGCATGCTGAAGAAAGTCAATCATTCTGGCAGAGGCGACAGAGGCATAGAAGTTGAGAGAAGTGAAGGGAGTCATGAACGAGGGTGAGAAGAGGAATATGGAAGGAAGCTATGAGAGTCGGTAGGTTTATAATGGACAAAGAAACTGGACCAATCAATACAGTAATGCCCAAGAAAGTGTCAGAGGAAGCAGAGATGGTGGAAGTGAATTTAATACAGGGATGGAAGTTACTGATGAATGAGATGAGGGCTGAAAGGTCATCAACAGGCATGTTCGTGAACTCAAAACCATCGTCAATGTAGTGATGATAGAACTGGGGAGACGGACTATGGAAGCTGGAGAAGATGAGGTGCTCCAGATGACTCATGAACAAACAAGCATAGCTGGGACCCATTTAGGTGCCCATGGCTACACCACTGATCTAGTTAAAGAAGGTACCATCGAACTCAAAAGGAGTTTAAGGTAAGAACAAGTTCAGCCAGGCAAACCAGATTAGATGTTGGAATGGTGAGGATGTCGGTCAAGGAAGAACTGAAGGGCTGTGAGGCGTTGTGTGGGATAGAAGTGTAGAGAGACAACGTCCAGGAGAAAGAGATGATAGGTATGATGAGGGAGCAGCTCAACTGATGCAAATGTTGTTAATGTATGCTTGGTGTGCCTGACATACGTTGAGAGCAGTGGTCTCTCCTGGGTTTGTCTATTGAGCCAGCGTGCAGTACGAGTTACGCCTACAAACGGGTTGCGACATAGGTTGGTCTCACACTGATATGAACCTCCACTGATAACACACCAACTAGTCACCCACTATAAACCGACATCCCTTCCCCTTATGCCACCTTACTATTTCACATGTCTTGATTGTAGTTACGGGTCTGCCTGCTTCCACCACAGCTTTCGTTTCTTGTCTCTTTCCACCTACACTGGTGCCCTTCTCTTCGGCACCTTCTTCACACGTCTCTCTATATCTAGCCCCTTTTATAATACCTTTATACAATGCTCTTTTCCGTCATGGCTACCCCCAACTTCCCCAGCTGTGCCCTCACTGCGTCCCTTGGGCCTCCTCCCACCTCTATATTCCTTCCTTGTGTGACAAGTCTCAATTTCGGGGCCCACATCGATCTGCCACTTTCACTTCTTCCTTGCATCATTATTTACCTCTTTTTATTCTCCTTTCTTCTCTCAGCCCCCATCTATTCTTATCTCTTGCTGTCTGTTTCTATGGGCCGTTTAGTTTGAGTCATGTATAATGATTTCTCCCCCCCCCCCCCTCTCTTTAGTTTCTTTTTCTTCCCTGTCCTACACTTAGTTTCTTGCTTGCTGCGCGTTCTATCTACTCCTTTTGTCTATTCGACCATGTTTACGATTTTATTACCTCTAATTGCCCGAGGATGTCTTTCGCATATTTTACCTGTGTGGACTGGCCTTACTCTGTGAGGGTTAACATAGAACAAATATGGAGATCAATTCCCATTGTCAAGAAACAACCCAGCATGCTGGAAATGTTAGTAACATAGAGCAAGTATGAAGATACAAGAGAAATATCAGTAAGTATAAGTGTTATCAAGAGTTTATAAATATTGGTAACACTTCTAGCTTTTTCTGTTTATCTCCAGCTGGAGGTTGTAGGGTGTGTTTCTTAAGTGTAGTTCACAGAAAATATATGGGAATTGAGCAAGAAAAGCATTATGAAACAAAACAGAACAGGAATGGTCAATTACCATGTGTGCTGAAGGACATAACTGAATAGGAGATCGAAGAACTTATGGAGGTGCCTAGAATGTTATGATGATGATCTGATGACTAACTAATCCACAGTCCTACATTCCAACATTTATGTAAAATGAAAAAGATAATTGATATAAAGAGAAATTGATATTCATAGTGAGCAGAAATTGTAGAGAAGAAAACTTTGGTACTGATATTCATAGTCAGCAGAAGTTATAGAGAAATATGAATCCTGAATAGAAATCCTGTGCACATACAGCTGTCAGGTTTGAAGTTAGTAGGTATTGATGTGAGAGTGGACTCTATCTTACAGTGCTGAAAAACATAAATAATTAATATTACTAGTATTAATACTAAATATTTCTATCATCTTACAACCAGCACCTGGAAAAAGCTATCTCTAGCCCTACATAAAGGTAAATGGCATAGCACAGAAAGTTGTGAATAGATTAATATACCTAGGTAGTACTTTATCGCAAAATACCGATGTTGATGATGAAGTGTATACAAAGATCGCCAAGGCAAGCAGCACTTTCGAAATATTGTATGCAAATGTGTGGCGTAGAAATGGCATTAACCTACAGAACTGAGCTGAAAGTTTAGAAATCAGTGGTACTTCCAGTGCTGTTATATGCTAGTGAAACATGGATTGTGTATAGACGTCATTTGAGGAAACTCTATCACTTTCACACAACTTGCCTCAGAAAATTTATGAACATCAGATGGCAAGACAAAATTCCAGATACTACTGTCCACAACAGATCTGGTATCCGTACTTCTCAATGGTGAGCTGGAGAAGGGTACACTCAAAGTGGCCAAAAAAGTGCTACAAGGACTCGTTAAAGACCTCACTGAAAGCCTTTGAAATAGACCAAGTTACATGGGAAAATCTTGCACAAAATAGATCTACATGGCAATCTATAGACAAAAAGGGCACATCATCTTTTGAAAAGGTGAGAAATGCAGCTCAACAGCAGAGAGTAGCTAGAAAGTCACGGATATAACAAAATCCTTTTACAGTGGTCATTCTATGCCTGAACTGTCCAAAGACACTTGCAGCTGAAATAGGGCTTGTTAGCCATTACAAACTCATACTCTTCTTCTTCAGCATTCATTCTCAAACTCCCACTGGTTCTCTCTTGTAGCAGGACAATGGTCCTACTAGATTTCCAGCAGAATGTAGTCCAGAGAATGGAAATGTGTTGTGTTGCCGTTTTATTTGCGACAATGGCCCGATACATCCGTCTTCAGCGGGGAACTCATTGTCAAGGACATAATTCTAACTGAATTTTCAAAAGTGGATGTAACAAATAGTCATCATCACTTGTGATGGGCGAGCACACACACACACAATATTTCTAGATCGTAAGTTATAGCAGAACATGGGCTGCTCTTTTTGTTTGACAATTTCATGATAAGAAATATAGAGGAAAAAAGAGAAAGATGTAAACACAAATTATCTGTAGCTGTGAATTAATCACATACATGATTCTAGTCATGAGAAATATATCTGTAGTTCCTGTTTTTGCATATTATGCTGCAAAATTTACTTTTTTTTGTCTGCAAGATGAAAAAGGTCATACATATATTTGTTGGACACATATCTCATGGACAACAGCTCCATGTATATTATAAGAATACTGGTAATCATGTCAAATGGTAACCGCTGAAGACTGATGTGTCGGGTCATTGGTGCAAATAAAACGGCGACACAACGCATTTCCATTCTCTGGACTACATCCTGCTGGAAATCTAGTAGGACAATTTTCCTGCTACAAGAGAGATCTGGTGTGAATTTGAGAATGAACACTGAAGAAGAAGATGTCAAATGGTAGAATGTCCAAATTATTGTTCCTTTCTTGTATTTGTTTTCCTTCAGTCCCCATCTCTCAAGTGAAGAGAACTCTGTGCTATATGGAAAGTGCAATCACCCAAATGGGCATGGTCATAACTACAAAGGTGAGGACAGATTGATAATATATAAAATAATATCATCCCAATGCTCTGCCTATAATAATAATGAAAATTGACAGAAAACATACATTGAAGCAGCGATCAGTTAACATATTTAACAGAATAATTTTAATAGACATTACAGTGTAGATGACATTCAGAAACATAGACTTTATAGTATCATGTCATTTATCCTTGTCTTTGTTCACTCTGTATATAGGAGAATTTGAAATTATATAGAAATATCAACAACAGCAATTCAGTAAAAACTTGCAACTTTGAATATCCTGCCCCAAACCCAAATCTAAGTATGTGGTCATTAGCGATAAAGATTCAACAGAATCATCATCATCAAGTGCCATCTCCGCAACGAAGGTTGGCTGCAATGTATCTCCAACATCTCCTGTCTCTTGTCTTGGTGGTGCACTCTGCTAGACTGTAACCTGTCCATCGTGTAATGTTACTCTCCCACTTGTATCTCTGCCTACCTCTTGCTCGCTTCCCTTTGACTTTACCCTCAAGTAAGGTCTTCAATAGGGTGTCATGTCTTTTAATGTGTCCAAAGTATTTTATTTGCCTGATCTTTATTTCTCTTAGTAGTTCTTTCTTCATATTAAGTGTCTTTAGCACCTCTTTATTTGTTTTCATCTCTTTCCATGATGTTCTCCCTATTCTTCTATATACCCACATCTCAAAGGCATCAATTTTGTCTTATAATTGTTTATTTAGTGTCCATGTTTCTGAGCCATACATTAATATGGAATAGATGTAGCATTTTATAATTCTCATTTTTAACTTGTTTGTAATTTGTTTAGATATTAATAATTTCCTCATGTCATTGAAGGTACTTTTAGCCATTCCTATTCTCCTTTTTACTTCTGTTTCACATCTGCCATCATTTGTGACTATGTGTCCAAGATATTGATACTGTTTTACTTGTTGTAGTTTCTCTCCCTGTATGTTTATGTTTACCTCCTGTTCTTCTGTGTCTTTGCTGATTATCATGGTTTTTGTTTTTTGAATGTTTATATCCAGTCCATATTCATTACTTGATTTATTGACTTGATCTATTAGTCTTTGTAGTTCATGTTCACTTTCTGCTAAAAGAACAGTGTCATCTGCATATCTAATGTTGTTTATTATTTTCCCATTGATCTTGAGTCCTGGTATTTCTTCTATATTTTTAAAGATAATCTCTGTGTAGATATTAAATAGGCTTGGTGATAAAATGCATCCTTGTCTTACCCCTCTTCTTATTTCTATGTATGGAGAGTAGCTGTGCTCACACCTTATTGATGCAGTTTGTTCCCAATATATATTTCTAATCAGCCTGATGTCTTTTCCATCTATGCCTATTTCTTGAAGACATTTGATTAATTTTTAATGTTGGACTCTGTCAAAGGCCTTGCTGTAGTCTATGAAGCAAATATAGATACTTTTTTGGACTTCTATATATTTATCTATCACTAGCCGGATACTCAGTATAGCTTCTCTGGTTCCTTTGTTTTTCCTAAAACTGAATTGTTCTTCACCAACCTCCATGTCTATCTTGTTCTTAATTCTTTCATGTATTATCTTGAGAAGTATTTTAGTTATATGGCTCATTAGACTTATCGTTCTATATTCTGTACAGTCCACAGCCCTGGGCTTCTTAGGTAGTGGTATGAATATTGATGATGTTAGGTCTTTAGGTATATGGCCTGTTTCGTATATGTCATTGCAAATTTCTGTGATAGTATCTACACCAAATTCATTTAGAGTTTTTATTATGTCTGCTGTTATATGAAGAGCCTGCATCTTTTCCACATTTTATTGAATTTATTGCATGTTCTACTTCTGATTTCAGTATTGCTGGTCCATCATTGTTGTGTATTGTTGGTTTTTTGTTCCGTTGGTCGTCAAACAGTTCTGTTACATAATCTCCCCATCTTGTGAGTGCTTCTGTTTTATCAAATATTATTTTACCATTTTTATCTTTAATGCAGCCACCCCCATTTATAGGATTTTTCTTATTTGTGATCAGCCATATCTCCTTATGCATTAATTTTGTCTTCTGTTGTATGGACATCTCCTCTATTTCACTGCATTTTGTTTCTAGCCATTGTTTTTTCGCTGTTCTGCACATGTTATGTATCTCCTTGTCTATACTTGAGTATTTTGGCGTATTTTTAGCTTTCTTTCTTTCTGTCATTTTCTCTAATATTTCATCTGTCATCCATATTTGTTTGTTCTTGGTATTTCTTGTTGGTAAATTTTTACTTGATATTTGAATACTTTTCTTTAGGCTTTCCCATTTATTGTCTATTTTCTCTTCTGGATTTTCCCTTCTGTATTGTTCCATGCACTCTATCATTAGATGTTAATATCTATTCTTTACATCTACAAGGTATTTTTGTTGTATGTCTTGTTGTTTTAGTGCTGATGCGTCTATCTGTGGTTTATCCACAGAATAGATGAAGCCAAAAAATGATGCTGTGAGAGGAAGGTGTCTGTTGGCTCTTAATTGATATGAAAAGTGCTGACATCATCACTGAGAGGATGACAGACACATGACTGAACCATTCCATAAGAAATTATCATCTTTTTCCCCTAAAAATATGCTCATTCAATAATTGCATAACTGTGACTCTGCAGTAAAGCTGTATTCCATATAGATTTCTTCTTCTTTCGTTCACTTGAAACATGTCTATATCTGTAATTCTGTCTCCTTAATAAAACTCACTGTCTTTTGTAGTTCATACAGTGTCCCATAGAGTTTTGATTCCAGTGTTGTGTCCTCTGGCCAATATGTCTGCCTCAGCGTTTCATGCTCAGAACACTCTTGAAGTATATGTTTGGCACTCTGTGCTGCCTGTCCACATGTACACATGGCCGTGTTGCCAATCTTGAACTTTGTATACATGTGACTGCAGAGTCGGTTGTGTCCTGTTCTGAGACGTAGAATTATAACTTGTTCTGGTCTGTTCATAATATGATAGTCATCTTGTGTTGGTGTTTGTGGCTTTCTTATTGACTTGATCATCTGTTTTTTCTGATGGTAGGTGATTGGTATATCTGGTTGGTCTTCGGCAGCACCTTCCTTAGCCAATTGGTCTGCTTTTTCATTTCCTGGTATTCCACAGTGAGAGGGTATCCACTGCATGGTTACCCTATACTGGTAAGACAATTCGCTACGTAGTTTTTCAAGTCTGTTAGTTTTCCAGACTGGAGAGCTTGAAGCACTGACCTTGCATCTGTCAGGAATACCACAGGCTGTAGGCCAGAGTTGGAGTTCAGCAGTTTTTTTAGCTGCCACACTAATTGCCTGGATTTCTGCATCATAATTATTGCAGAATTTTCCTGTCTGTGTTCTGATTGTATCTCTAGTCTTGTGTGGATATTCTATATATACACCTGCACCTCCATTCCTCATGGCATTCTGTGCTGACCCATCTGTGTATACTCTGACCCATATATCTTGTGGATATTCCACATCCAGGAAACTGAGAGTGACTGTCTTTCGCTGCACACTGTTCTGTTCGTCCTCGCTTAGTATTCCTTTCACATGGGTCTGAATGTATATTGGCATTCCATGTCTTTCACTCCACGGGGTTTGTTCTGGTACAGGCCTTAAGTGGCTGTCAACTTCAGGTAGGTCTGTAAGTTGTCTGCGGAGTCGTTTAGCTTGATGGATAAAGCTGCTTCTTTTCAGTCGTCCGATTGCTAGATTTTGGAATCTTTCCTTCATTGGATGACTTGGCATACACTGAAACTTTTCTGCCTGAATTAGTACTTTTGTGACTCTGCATTCGCCAAGTGTTTGCATTCTTCCCATTTTCTGCATCTCTGCTATGGGTGTTGATTTCATTGCTCCCAACATTATTCTAAGTGCCTGGTTTTGCACTTTATCTAGATCTTGTAATGTGGTGTTTGATGCAGGACACCACGCTGCTGAACCATATTCCAGGTGTGGTCTTATGCCTTGCTGGTAAACTTTACTGAGTATATTCCCACTTGCTCCCCATGTGGTTCCACTTAGTTTTCTTAGGATAGCTAACTTCCTCCTGGCTTTTGTTGTTGTGCGGCTTCCATGTCAGCTTATCATCAAAAGTAACTCCGAGGTATGTTGGTTGTTTGTCTTCTTTCAAGAGCTCTCCATCTATCTTGATATGACCGGCTTTTTGTTTTGGTGAGAGGGTAAAGAGTGTAGTGATGCACTTATCTGTGTTAATGCTGACGCACCATCTATTAGCCCATAAGGTTAGGGCATTGATAGCTCTTTGTATTTGTTTAGTGGCCACTGTCGCATGTTCTTCCGTGCACCAGATCACCAGGTCGTCAGCATACATTGCCACTTTGATCCCATGTGGTAGTTCAGCAACTAGGTCATTGATGTAAACCACGAAAAGTGTGGGTGACAGGACTCCTCCCTGGGGGACTCCATGACGCAGTAGAACTTTCTTGCTCTTGCGACCATCTAATTGTACCCTGGCTCTTCTATTATGCAGGTATGCTTTTACCCATTTGTACATTCTTGAGCTAACCCTGCAATTTCGCAATTTCTTTAGGAGCCCTTCTTTCCAGACCTTATAAAATGCTTTTCTGAGGTCTATCCACGCTGCTAGTACCAGTTTCTTATCTTGGAAGGCATCCTCAATCTCTTGGGAGTGGTAGGTTGCCTGATCTTCAGTAGAGTAGCAGTCTGAAACCTGCTTGCTGTGATACCAGAAGGTTTTCACCCTCAAGGTACCACTGCATCCTAAGATTGATAATGCGTTCCATTGTTTTGCATAGACAGCCTGTGAGGCTGATGGGCCTGTAGTTGGAGACTGTGTTGCCATATTTTCCTGATTTGAGGAGTGGTATCATTATTGCTTCTCTCCACGCCTGTGGTACATTACCCGTGGACCAGCTTGTGTTAAAGATCTGCAGTAGCTTTGCTCTTGCTGCAATTCCCAGGTTTCTAATCATTTCATTGGACACTCCATCAGCTCCAGGGGACTTTTTCATTTTTAATTTGGATATTGCATGCTCCAGTTCTCTCATTGTGATTGGTGCCTCCATGACTTCAGGTATAGGTTCGCCTTGTCCAATGTTTTGCTGGTTCTCTCGAACCTCCTGTTGTTTGTCTGGGCTGACTTTGATGTTGTTGTCTTCTGCAAAGGAATCTGCAAAGTAATCAGCTGCATGTTTACCTGTTAAAATGTTTCTATCTTAATAAAGTGTGATCCAGGTATTTCTCCCTGTACCTTCATCATTTAGTTGTTTTACAAGTTTCCATAATTTCCTAGTATCTCTTTCTAGGTTCAGCGACTCTGTTTTTTCTTTCCAGCTACTCCGTCTGGCTTGTAACTTGGCTCTTTGAAATTTAGCCTTTGTTTGCTGATATTTGTTGTGATGTTCTTGGCTAGGTCTGTTCTCAGCCTGCTGTCTAGATGTTTCCATCTCATTTTGAAGTTTTTCCAGTTCATCATTCCAGTAGGGTTTGTAGTTTTTGCGTGCCCCCCTGGGTATGGTTTTACTAGCAGCATGTAGTATACATCTATTAAATTCACTCACTGCTCTATTGATGTCTTTGTCCAAGTTCATGTCCTTAGCTAGAACACTGGTTAAATGCTGGTAAATTTTCCAGTCTGCCCTCTTATAGTTCCACCTAGTGAGCGTGCTGCTGTCCTTGGTAAATTCATTGTGGATTTCCAGAAATACTGGTCTGTGGTCACTACCCCCAAGTTGCTTTCCAATGACATGTGTGATGTTCCATTCCAGGCCTGGTGAGTGGAATGCCAGATCTGGTGTAGAGGTGGTGTGCCATGCTCTCGAGTAGAAGGTTGGTGAGTCTGCTCGCTGGTTAATAAGGATGAGATTATTTTCATCCTGCCAGCTCTCAAGTTCCTCACCTCTCTAGTCGATATGATCGTAGCCCCAGCTCTGAGAGTGGCTCTTGAAGTCACCACATACCATAAGTCTCTCTTTATCTGGAATTGTGTCTAGTGCCAATGGTTTATCATTTGGGCAGTAGTAGTTCAGGAGATGGAATTCTGCACTGTCTGTTTTTAGGTGGAGCATCTGGTATTCTGCCCCTTCCATATATACTTCCAGCTGACATGCGCTGATATTGTTTTTAACAAGTGTCAGAATTCCACCCTTTCGCCTGTCCTTTCGGTCAGATCGGTAGCACTGGTAGCCTCTGATTTTGAAGGCTATGTCGCTGCTGAGGTGTGTTTCTTGGATACAGCATATATTAAGTTGTTCTTCATTGAGGACATTTTCAAGTTCCAATTTTTTGCTGTATCCATCTCTTTTACTGTTGACACCCTCAGCATTCCAGTGCATTATTTTTATTGGTCGTTTAAAGTTTGTTTGGCCAGTAGCTTTATTCCCTTGCCTCCTGGCTCCTCGAGGAAATTGAGAAGGACTTTCAGTAACTGAGGTTGGGCCCTTTCGAGGTATAGGGCCCGGCACCGTCCCTGCCTGAACGTCCGCCACAGGGCAGGCACCATAACTTTTTATAGATACAGATATGTTTCCATTGTGTTTTGTGCGTGGCATCCTGATTATCTGTGCGCCTTTTGGCTGGATGCCTCCGTCTTCAGCACTCTGCTTACGTGGGCAGGACTATGGTCCTGCTCGAATGGGACCTGCCCGACCAGTCTTAGTTTCCAGCCACTGATGGCTGAACTAAGCCCCATCACCACTGCACGGTGCTGGCCTTGATGGGGATTCCATATAGATAAATAAATAATTGGTTTTTTTAATGTAAAAAAATACTTTACATAGTTTTTACAGAGCTCCTACAACAGAACAAACTGCCATTTCAACCAAAATGTTGCTACCAAGATGGGGACAAACAAAGAAAAGATATAAAAGGATAAGAATTATGTAGTCTTCTATCACTTAACAAATGTCGTTATCAAAATTGGGACAAACAAAGAAAAGGAAACCACTATAAAAGGATAGAACTACATAGTCTTCTATAATTTAACACAAATAAAAACAATGTATGGTAGATATTTTTATTATAATTGTTTTTATATTGTTCTACCTATATGGTTTATGGTTTTACTGCAGTCTTGCATTCATTCAATTTTTATAACTATTTCACTGCAAGATTTTTGTTTTCTCATTTTCATTTTTACTGTCATATCTGTATTTGTTTACCTAACATGCCTATCTTAAAAATTCACTAATCTATATGCCATGTTTTCTTGTAATCTAACTTCTCATCCTTTTTTGTTTTGTTTACCATATTGGTTTTTTTCTGTTTGTGTTACATTATAGAAGACTGCATAATTGTATGTAGTCTTTCATATTGGTACCCTTGTCTTTGTTTGTTTGTCCATATCTTGAAAAGACCTTTCATCAAAACATCAATCAATAATGTCAGACGTAAGTGAGGATGATGATGTTAACACTGAGGTATATGAGTTATGTATATATTTAATTATTATTTTTAATAGAGGAATTGCCAAAATCTTTTGGAAAGTCTATTTTAGTCATGTTTCCATATTTTTTGCATGTGATTAACTTTAAAATGTACACGATCACCTTCAATCACCCCACATCAGTAGTGAAAAAATGCACAATTTTGTTTACATACACTGCAATGTACAGTAATCAAAATAGCAGCAGAGTGGAATCCTTTGTAATGCAATATGAAAATATGGGATCTCCCTAGTGTAGTGGTTAAGATGTTCACTTTGTGTACTAGAGGTCATGGGTTCAAATCTGGCTAGTTTCATCTTGTTTACAAGGTGGATTTTTTCAGAGATCCCTGTGGATTATCACAGAGTTATGTACTGTGGCATGCCACTTCGTCGAGAGTGCCAGAGTACCTATTGGAAACAGAGTACAGCTAGAGACATGTTTAAGCTATCTGATATATCTCTGCAACATCATTGTCTTTGGCGCCCTCTTTCCATGTTGCAGGTTACTCTGCCTTAAGCTATTAATCTTTCCATGCTATGTTTCTTAATATGACCCCAAAAACTAGCTTTCTTATTAAGATGTTGGTAAGGAGCTAGCCCTCTTCGATGTTTAATGATCTTAACACTTCTTGATTTGTCTTTTTTTTCTGTACATGGTATACATAAAATTATTCTTAACAACTCATTTCGAAGGCAGCAATTCTCTTTGCTACTGTTTTATTTAATGTCCATGCCTCGAAACCATATATTGCCACTGGAAATACGCATGTTCTGATCATGCATAGTTTGGCTATGCTGCTGGTACCTAGAAATTTTTGTTTCATTTTTGGGCATGTTTAAATGTTGCCATTGCAATTCTTCTCTTGATTTCAACAGTGCAGTTTCCTGAGCTATTTATATTTGTGCCCAAATACTGGAAATTTGTTACATCCTCTAGTTTAAAATTATTATCTTTGGTTGTACTTTCACTTTATCCGTTGTCATAATTTTTGTTTTCTTCATATTTAAGAACAGGTTTTGGCTTCTCATCATCATTAAGTGCTGTCTTTAAAATAAAGGTTGGCTGCAACAGACCTCCAACATATCCTGTCTCTTGTTTTGGGGGTGCACTCTACTAGACTGTAACCTGTCCATCTTGTTATGTTACTCTCCCATTTGTATCTGTCTACCTCTTGCTCGCTTCCCTTTGACTTTACCCTCAAGTAAGGCCTTCAATAAGGTGTCATGTCATTTAATGTGTCCAAAGTATTTTATTTGCCTGATCTTTATTTCTCTTAGTAGTTCTTTCTTCATATTAAGTGCTGTTAGAACCTCTTTGTTTTCCTCTCTTTCCATGATATTCTCCCTATTCTTCTATATATCCACATCACAAAGCCATCAATTCTGTCTTCTAATTGTTTGTTTAGTGTTCATGTTTCTGAGCCATACATTAATATAGAATAGATGTAGCATTTTATAATTTTCATTTTTAACCTGGTAATTTGTTTAGATGTTAACATTTTCCTCATGTCATTGAGAGTAATTTTAGCCATTCCTATTCTCCTTTTAACTTCTGTTTCACATCTTCTGTCATTTGTGACAATGTGTCCAAGATATTGATAATGTTCTACTTGTCGTAGTTTCTCTCCATGTATATTTATGTTTTGCATCTGTTCTTCTGTGACTGTGCTGATTATCATGGTTTTTGTTTTTGAATTTACACATAAACACCAAATACATACTACAGATACACAGAAATCTAGCAAACACACAAATACCAACTATTAAAAGAGAGCACAGAAAACAAACAATTGTAAAGATGTGAACAATTTTTTATGTTGATACATGTATATATATCTATAGGTACGAATGTTTAGGTTATTGTATGTTTTTATGTGAATAAATTATTTCTGTGAATGCCTGTAAATATTTTTATGTAAGTGCCTGTGCATGTACCTATTCTTATGTACACCTATTCTTGTGTGAACCCTTACTTGTTTGTGGATCCATTTACATTCTTGTGCATTTTGTGTGGTCATCTTTCATACATATTTCAAAGATATGTGTTTGTATATGTATTTCAGATGCGTTTGTGTGTGTGTATATATATATATATATGTAAATATGTTTATATTTGTATATTTATATGTGTGTATTTGTATCGTTGTATACTTATATGTGTATATATTTGAATATATATATACTAATACACACACATATATATATATATATATATATTATGTGTCGTGTATTAGTATATGCAGTGTTTATTACCAGACTCATCATAGAGTCTATGTCTATGGATTGCCTCCCAGCAATAAATTCCCTTTCTTCATATTCTCTTCCCTTCCTTGTTTATTTCTCCACCTTTTCGACATCGTCACATCATTCTTGTCCCCCTACTCTGCATTTGTATTTCTCATTTTTTGCTTCCACTTAAACTGATATATTATCCACTAATTTATATCTATTATAATTACTATTATAATATCTATTACATTGATCTTTGTCTATCCCTGTCTTACAATAGTGTGCACATTCATGACCACATATTGAATGCACTCTTTTCTGTTTCTTGAAAAAGGTCCCAATAGGACCGTAACGTAGAAAACTTTCCTTGTTCTGTTTTATTGTTAGCTTAGCTATTATTTTTTTACTAATGATAGGTAGGTATTCTTTGGTAACCATTTTACTTCATTTTGTATTTCATGCTTATATAATATTCAGTATGAATGTCTATGAATACTACTAATCAAGAGTTTTCCCTCTTTATTATCTCCACAGTCAAAGTGACTCTCAGAGGCCCCGTAAGTTCTTTGTATTATGTAAAACATTGAGCCCCAAAAAACTTATACTAAACATACAAGTTTTTGAAATAAGCAATGGAATAGAGAAGCATTGCTTTACATAAGATGTATCTGTTCTGGCAAATATTATGCTAGCTTAAAAATGTGTAAATGTTCTTGTCATACAAAGTGTTGATTAATCACAGATGACTTAATCATTCTGTGTCTTTTTATCATGTGGGAAAATAAGTGCTATAGTGTGATTCATAATGTTTTTGCTGTTTCAAAATTTGTAAGAGTCAAAATTTATGAAATATGCTTTTTATTAGTCCCAGTGACTGAATACACATATTTTTTTTTAGTTAGAATGAACAACAGATTTTCAAATTTTTAAATTTATCTATCTATACGCTGTAGCCCTTGTTTGCCTTGCGGCAACAGGGGTAGAAGAGTTCTCTGGAGACAGCCTTCTTGTGTGCTGTTTGTAAGCTTGTTCCTGTGGCTTCTTTGATTTCTGTGATCCATCTTTTACCTTTTCTGCCTCTGGTTTTATAGCCGTGATGTCTATGTGTCGTGACCATCTGTGACATGCTGTCTGTTGATAGTCTGGAAGTGTGTGAAAACCACTTATCTGACTGATGCTATCGTTTCTAATTCTATCTCTTAATGACACTCCGAGTATTCTTCATAGACATGTCATTTCTGTTGTCACTATTTTTCTTTTGTCTTGTGCTGTCATTGTCCAGGTTTGACACTGGTAGCACAGTGATGGAATAATAATAGTCTTGTATAATGCAACTTTAGTGTCTATGCTTACATTTTTGGTCTTAAAAATACGTGTCACCTGTCCTAGGATCTGGTATGTTTTGTTGCATCTATTTTGTATCTCTTTACTGTTGTTCCCTTCACTTGATATAATGCTTCTGAAGTCAGTGAACTCCTTTACTTGTTTAAGGTGTTTATTATTGATGGAAATAGTGATATTTCTTTCTTTCTTTGCTATTGCCATTATTTCGGTCTTTTCAATATTAATCTTCATATTGAATGTTTGACATGTTGTGTGGAGTCAGTTCAAATGTTTTTGCAATAGTTCTTCTGAGTTGCTATTAGTACTTGGTCGTCTGCAAAGAGTAGTTTGTTCAATTTGTCTTTCATGTTATCTTCTTCGTTGGTACTTGTTAGTTTACAGATGTGGTCGATATATGTTATAAAAAGTAGAGGGGATAGGACACACCCCTGGCTGATTGGACTTGGGTATATTGATTAAATAGTTAGTTAGTCGTCGGATCATCATCACTGCAAACTGGACAAATCCATAGTTGCTCCGATCTCTCCTTGAGTGTATCCGCCATCACACTTCTGCTGACAGTACCAGTCCTATGCTGGTTGACCATCATTCTTCTGCGCCCTCCAAAATTTTCACCTCTAGCAACACCACATTTCAATCCCTGATCTTTAATCCTAGCCATTGAAAAGGAATCATCATCCACATTAGTCTCACTCTCGCGTGTTATATCTCTTGCGGAGTTCAAAATGTCAGCGCAATCCATTGCCCCATCGCCCTGTGCCACAATCGCACACGATGCCAATTGATCCGCTCTTTCATTGCCTTGAACGCCCACATGTCCCGGCACGAAAATAAATGTAAACACTTTCAAGCTCGCCTTTCTCAAGGCCTCAATCCACAGTTCGCGAACGAGACCCACTTGTACCTTCTTAATCATACTCATAGAGTCACTCAAGATGCAGACCTGCTTTACCTTCTGTGTGCGTAGCCACTCAAATGCCTTGGTCACCGCCATAGTCTCCATGGTCATTGATTAAATGTTTAGCATATATTGATTAAATGTTCTGGTACTACGTATATTGATAGTATTTTTCATAGTTATCTTTCTATCTGTTAAAGGCCTTTTCTTGGTTAACGAATGCGATGTAGAATTTTTTTTTTTTTTTCTGTGACTCTTTCTGTTAGTTGTATAAGTGTAAGCATCCGTGGTGATTATGAAATTAAGTAAACAGGTTACTGACGATAACTAACTATCAATATAAAATAATCAGAAATAACAATACAACATTGAACAAAGACAATTATTGATGTGTTGGTACTATTAGGACCTTTATCAAGAAACTAAAACCAACTAAGATTACACAACTATAAAAAAAATCAACCATAAAAACCTAGGCAATGGCTCCCATACAAGAGATCATTTCCAAAATGGCGGTTCTATCGTGTCTTTCAATTGAGGTGCAAAATGATGCTTTCAATATCTGCAAAACTAGTGCAATATTGACAGAAAAGACAGAAAAATGTAATGGAAACCCTAAGCACAAGATGACAAATGCAAAAACAATTCATGATGGCAAGAATGGGGAGGGAGGTTTAAGGGGCAGGAGATAAAAGGGGAAAGGATAGAGAAAGAGATTAGTAAATAGGGGGGTGGGGCTACAAATAGATATGGAGAACACAGAAATGTGCAAGGACGAATAGCAATCAACAGCACATGGGATAGATCCATATCAAAATATACACACACAACCACACAATTAAACAAATAATATATACACATTCCATTTGAATAAGCACAAATATCCAAATACAGATATCTGAAAACAGATATATATATATATATATATATATATATTTATATTTTATTTGTATGCCTTTCCATGACTCATCTCTGTTCACTGTGTCAAATGCCTTTGTGTGGTCTACAAATGATATTTTCTATAATGATAACGATTGTTATAATTTATTGTGTTTGTTATTTATTATAAAATATAAATGATTGTGTTTGAGTTTAGTTTTTATAGTTCATTTTCTATTTCCCTAGACTGTTTTGAACTGTAATTGTAACTAATGATCTCATTAATTTTTTTCAAGGTTGATCCTGTTACAGGAATGGTCATCAATATTGTGGACTTGAAAAAATATATAGAGGTCAGTTTAACATTTTTAGAGGTCAGTGTTCTAAATGTAGGCCTACCATCTTCTATCACACATCCTTAACACTCACATTTATGTTGTTGTATTATACTTACTGCTAAATTTCAGTCATTTCATGAGATTATATTATTAGACTGGCATACAATACCAGCCACTGTGTTATATGATAGTACAGTGGAATCCTGGTATAAGAACTTTATCCTGACGGACCAATAATATATGTATGTAATAACAGAAACTCACTTTAACCAGTATAAACAATAAAGAATAAATATAATTGGGTATTTTGAAAAGTGTTTTTAATAAAAGGAAATTTGTATGCAACATATTGAAGAAACAATAGAATGTGACATAATAATAATTATAAATAAAACCCTTAACCCAGCAGGCTCGTAGGGGCGTCACATTGAGACATTTAATGCAGAAAGATATCTATGCCAACTGTTAAAATGGGTGCCTTATCACCATTATTGTTTATCATTTGTACAGAGAATATTACAAAAGCAGTAGAAACACCACTAGACACTTACCATCCAAATGACATAACTGAACTACTCTTTGCTGACGATCAGTACCTACTCCAAAGTTCATGTGAAGAGCTTCATAACCCTACTCAATAGCAGCTGCCTCAATCACAACATAATCAACACAGAAAAAAACAGAAGTTATGTCTATAGGCAGAAAACCCAATACAATCAACATAAAAATAAATGATCAACTACGGAAACAAGTGCAGGAATTTAAATATCATGGGAGCATTTTTACGGCCGTGGAATAATGGACAGAGAGCTTGAGACAAGAATTCAAAAAGCCAACTTCGTAAATTATGAACTTAAACTAATTTTGAAACACACATCTATCCCGTTGGAAACCAAAAGGCAAATCATAAATTCAATATTCATCCCAACATTATGTTTTCAATGTCAGACATGGACTTACTACGTGTGAAATTAGATGTCTAAGACAAGCAAGAAAACAGAACAAGAAGAGATCATGTGAGAAATCGCCAGTGTGTTGCCAGGGCCCAAAGGGGGAGCAAATAATAGCAACATTGTTTACCTTCCATGCATGTTGTAAAAGGCAACTAAGGAGGTTATAGGATGGAGTTAGCTGTCCATCCCATATAGGGTCAGTGACCCAAAGCCATGCTGAAGTCGGATGTGCCAGACCAGATATTGCAGCAAATGCTGTAAACCATGACACGATGCATTCCGATCTCCGGACTACATCCTGCTAATCTGCAGGAGTTTGAGAAAGAACGCAGAAGAAGAAGAAGAAGATGTGAGAAATGCGGAGATTACAAGAACGTAAATGTGAAGTTAATTATAAAGGTTACTGAATATAGCCTAACTATCAATATAAATAAATCAGAAATAACAATAGAACAAAGACAATTTTCAACGTGTGGTCCTATTGGGACCTTTGTCAAGAAACAAAATCCAATTAAGACAACACAACTATAAAAATACAATAATGCCAAGACTTGGACAATGTTTTCCCTACAAAAACCATAAACATAGGACCAATGGGACCGACACATTGAAAATTGTCTTTGTTCTTTGTTTTATTGTTATTTCTGTTTGTTATGTTGATAGGTTATATTCAGTAACCTTTATAATTAACTTCATATTTACGTCTTATTTGTCTTGTTACTGTGGCACTTGTCGGACATCCTCCAATATTTTGGTTATTTATACTTATAGATTACAAGAACTGATGGAACAACATCTATGGTCAAATATATTGAAAAACAGAGATTGAAATGGCTTGTCCACCTAATGAGAATGAACCTTTATTGAATGAACCTTTATAGAGAATGAATCTTGCCAGCTGCAAGAGCATACAACATGAAAATGGAAATAGCAAGATACAGAGGAAGACCAAGAAGAAGGTTGATTGAAGTAGTTACCAACATTCTGACACGGCACAGTATTGCTTGCATATCAAGCGACCAGATGTGCAATAGCCAGAAAACCAATCGTCATTCAATCCTCAAACCTAACAGCATAAGCAGAGAAAAGACAATAGATAGATAGAACAGTGATTCTTGTTGACCCACTAATACATTAATTCTATCATGCACAAACACACTGGTGTTATGATCTCTGTAACAGATACCCATCTTATGTCTATAGTATTTGTTTTCAAACACTTGGAATTTTCTAAGTCTGCAGTTAGAGTCCAGGTCAAACAGCCATATAGAAATATTGACAGAAGCAATGATTTATATAAGATAATCTTAACATGGGTTGGTGATCCTGCTTTTTCAAATTATTGTTAATCCTGTAATGGCAATCATAGCCATTGTCAGTTTTCTCTTAACTTCAGTTGTTCATGCACAATTACAACTATCTGAGCTCCCAGAAAAGTAAATGTCAAAATCTTCTCAAGCCTTCGATTGTTAAGATTATATTGATTGGGACTACCTTAGTACCCCTATAAACCAAAGTTTTACTCTTATCTGCATTGATCTCCATGCCATGATTTGCTAGATATTCCAGTCTTGTTAACTCTTGTAGTTCTGCCTCTGTTGTCACCATCAGATTTGTATCATCAGCAAAGTGAGATTCAGAATTTGACGAACTCTGATCGATGTTGTTGAATGGAGTTCCTCTAATACTTCTCTCATTATTGCTTCTAGGTAAATGTTAAATAATGTTGGTGAAAACATCATTAGTTCTAAAAAATTCACAGATTTCGTTGCCTAAGAATACAGCACTTTTTGTTTCTTTATGTAGTATCTCTATGATGTTGATGATATTGTCAAAATTAAACTCACTCATTCTACAGACCTGTATGCCAAACATGGCTAAAAGCTTTGGTGAAATTAATAGTTATGGAATATATCATGTTTATATTGTGCTTTCACTTGTTAGGCATAAATTGAAAATGTTTTCTGCTGTACTTCTGTTCTGAGTCTGGCATGTTCTTCTGCCAAGAATTCTTCCACTTTAAGTTTAAATCTATTAAGTATAATCCTCAGCATAACTTTACTTGACTGTGTAATGAGACAATTGTTGGTCAATTTTTCATAGACCAAATCTTTCTACATGATGTTCGTCCATAATTGACGATGACAAAAAACTCAACCATAATAATAATAACAATAAGTAATAAAAATAATAAAGTTAATAGTGCGTTTTTCAATGACTAACAAATCCAATGCGCGCACAAAATGTTCTTTTACAGAATTGACAACAATAGAGGGTATCTATGTGAGGTTGAGATGTTTTTTCTTTTCTATGCGCCCACTTCTGTCTTGCAGTATCTTGTCTGGACTCTTCTGTCGCTAGTGCTCCATTCTAATGCTATAACGCCTAGCAGTTCTATCCTGAGCGAGGCTCTCCCAAGCGCCTACGTCAATGTTAAGATGTTTCAGTGATAATATATTATTATATCTTTCTACATATTATTGTCATGACATTGTTATCACTTCTTCTCCTCCATGTCTTAGCAATTCCTCTGAAATGTTGTCAATTCCTGAGGATTTTCATTCTTTTGCTGAATAAATTACTTCATCTCTTAATATGTTACTGTCTTGTACCTCTCTGTTATTTACCCAGGTATTGTTTAGTATTTCATTATTTGGTACATTTTCATGATTATATAACTCTGTACAATATTCTATCCATCTTATCAAAAAATGTTCTTTTACCGGTATATTGTTTCATTTTTGTCTTCTATAATAGAAATCTTGGGTTTTCTTTGCTGTCTGATGTTTTTAAAAAGGTTTCAAAAGCTTGTTTTACCATTATCCTGTGACATGTTGTTAATAGGATAATGTGATATTAGACAAACGTTAGACAATAGAGGGTTATAACACATTAGAGAAATGTTAAAAACAATAGAGTGTTAAGCACATTATATAAATGTTAAAGAGATAATAGAGTGTTACACATCACATTAAAGAAATGTAAGAACAATAGAGTGTTATAGCATCTTAGACAAATGTTAAATAGACAATAGAGTGTTACAGCATATTATACAAATGTAAAGAGAAACTTCTATGATGCACTTAAAACGTTATATGGTCAGATATCGTTAGGATCTTTTCCATTCTCATTGCAAATAAAACACAATTAATCGTAGAGAAAGATAAAATTCTGCAGCCTGGGTAGAACACTTTGAGCACATTTTGAATAACCCATCATCAATAAATGAAGAGACTATCAACTGACTACCAAAGGTTCCTCTCAGTGAAAATTTGGTGACATCCCTACTTTAGAGGAAACTCGTAAAGCAGTTCATCAGCTTTCTAGTGGAAAAGCACCTGGCTCCAACTCAATACCAATCGAAATATACAAATATGGTGGTATAAATCTTGCTTCCCAAATATACGAAATTTGAAACATGTCTAGTATATTGTCATCTAGTTTAATTAATTCTGTCAGGTCGGTAAAGTTCATGATTTTCATGTATCAGTGGGACTGCTAATATGGAAAATATAAAATAAACACACACATAAAGGACTTACAGTTTCCTGATAGGCCTAGACTAGACCTAGTCCACTCACAGAGCCAAAGATGGTAACCAGAAAATCCAGCTCCTCAAATTCTTGTCACTACTGCCAGCATTTACATCACTATTATTATTATTAATAGAAGGTGGTACTGCTAGTAGAACATAATGGAAAATAATACTCACGTGTAAAACAGGTAATGAAGTCCTACTGAATGATGACTAAAACACTACACACTATCACTAACGGATGTAAATATGGTACATATAACAAAACAAAACACAGAATATAATCAACAGATGACAATACACAGGACATGTGTTTGACTTTGTCCTGTGTATTGTCATCTGTTGATTATATTCTGTGTTTTGTTTTGTTATATGTACCATATTTACATCCGTTAGTGATAGTGTGTAGTATTTTAGTCATCATTCAGTAGGACTTCATTACCTGTTTTACACATGAGTATTATTTTCTATTATTATTATTATATATTATCAAGATTTCCATTATTATACCTTGATCTTTGAGATGTGGGTATATAGGAGAATAGGGAGAACATCATGGAAAGAGAAGAAAACAAATAAAGAGGTGCTAAAAACACTTAATATGAAGAAAGAACTACTAAAGGAAATAAAGATCAGGCCAATAAAATATTTTGGACACATTAAAAGACATGACACCTTATTGAAGACCTTACTTGAGGGTAAAGTCAAAGGGAAGCGAGCAAGAGGTAGACAGATACAAGTGGGAGAGTAACATCACAAGATGGACAGGTTACAGTCTAGCAGAGTGCACCACCAAAACAAGGAACAGCGGATGTTTGAGATCTGTTACAGCCAACCTTCGTTGCGGAGACGGCACTTGATGATGACCTTGATCTACAATAACTAACACAATGAAGCATTCAAAATCTCCTTCGATCGAATCAGCATCCAAGAAAAATAGGCCTACATCAACAATGACTTTCCAAAATGAAATAAACAATGTGACTTCCTGTAACATTAATAGACCAAATATAATTACAGGTCTTTCAAATATTGCTGAAAAATTCAGGGACAATCACTGTAGCAAATAGTTATTACAAAATTATGACTGGAAAAGATCATGTGAGACTTTTTATTGTGACAACAAATGGCTAATTGGAATGTGACATATGCCGCCATTAGAACAGGAAATATGTGACATATGCCTCCGGCATGTTTCTGCATGGTTAAAGAAAATTTAGAGACAATAGAGTGTTATAGCACATTATGAGAGACAATAGAGTGTTATAGCACATTTTACAGATGTTATAAAAATTTGAAACCATGTGACTGCAACATCGACAAAGTTGCTTCAGATGTAACATGGTTATCTTCTTCTTCTTCTGCATTCGTTCTCAAACTCCTGCAGATTAGCTGGATGTAGTCCGGAGAACGGAATGCATTGTGTCATGGTTTACAGCATTGCTGCGATATCTGTGCCTTTTGGCCTGACACATCCGACTTCAGCGTGGCTTTGGGTCACTGACCCTATATGGACAGCCAACTCCATCCCATAACCTCCTTAGTCGCCTTTTACGACATGTGTGGAAGGTAAACAGTGTTGCTATTCTTTGCTCCCCTTTCAGGCAACACACGGGCGAACATGGTTATAATATAATAAACGCCTCTATGTTGCCGGGGCCCGAAAGGAGAGCAAAGAATAGCAACACTGTTTACCTTCCACGCATGTCGTAAAAGGCAACTAAGGAGGTTATGGGATGGAGTTGGCTGTCCCATCCCATATAGGGTCAGCGACCTAAAGCTATGCTGAAGTCGGATGTGTCAGGCTGAAAGGCGCAGATATCACAGCAATGCTGTAAACCATGACACAACGCATTCCGTTCTCCGGACTACATCCTGCTAATCTGCAGGAGTTTGAGAATGAACGCAGAAGAAGAAGAAGAATATAATAAAGAAGCATTGAAGGTTTATTTATGGGTATGTGTTATCTGTGTTTGCAAATGGTCCTTATGGTACTTAGACCTGATGCCATGTATTAATGTTATGGTCATCGAAGAATTTACATACCTGTGCAGTGTGTGTGTTGTCTGTGTGTTTCGATTAACCAGTCCCTATTCCTAGTACCTTGGGAAAAACATGTTGGAAGTCTTGAGTAATATTGCATTTTTTTTAAGGATGCAGATTGGTTACATATGGAAAATGTGTTTCCTCAAATTGTGAGGCAAATGGCTGCCATCTGAACGGACCAGTCATACGTTCATTTTTTTAGTGTATGACTTGAGATAAACCCTTAGCTAGCTCCTACACATTGCTGAATCTTTTCTTTTCTGTAGGATGCAATTATGTCAGTGCTAGACCACAGAAATCTGGACAAAGATGTGCCCTTCTTCAAAAGTCAAGTTAGGTAATTATGACACGTAACATCATTCACATCAGACAAAATATCTTCAAATTATCTAGAACAAAACTACATTAGTACTACAATGGATACCAGCTCACTGTGGAATTCCTGGAAACAAAACATCAGAAAAATTGGCAAAAATAGGAGGCAAACTTCCTCAGAACCACATAGCTCAAAGCTTCAGGGAAGTATAGTCTACTAAAACAATCTATGCAACTTCAGTGGAGAGAACTAAATGGAAACTATAGCCCTGAGCAAGGCAACATTAACAAATTGAACAGAAATGAACAAGTCATGATATTTTGACAGAGAGTGGGACACTACCATCTAGAAACACACTTACACCGAATCATTTTAAAGCTTAAAGAATAGCAACGCTAGAGCAACAACACACTAATCAGAATAAATACAGAATTGTCATAGTTTCGCTATTCACAGAATGAAAAAGTGGCCTACAGGAGCATCTCTGCAAAGCAGGTTGTTGGGAACTCAAGATGACCTGAAACATACAGCTCTGTACATGATCAGTATCAGACTGGATGTTTGACAATTGATCACAGAAAAATACATGTATTTTTATTATTTTATTTTTATTATTTTCTGATATTCCCTGGATATTCTCAACTTCTTGTTAAATGTTTATGCACATTCACCTACAACATTCACCGTCTTCAATTGTAGGCTAGTCATTACTTGATCTTCTATCTTATTTGAAAGATAACAAAATCTATATTCTATAATCATGCTAGATAGGTGCCAAGGTTGGACACACACACAGCAGATATAGAAAAGCATACATGCCTTTTAACACAAAACCTATGGATAGTTTCTACAGATTTGCTATAGAGTTCAAATAATAAATGAATATGTCAGAAATACTATTAATTTTTATATGATATAGAGTTCGGACATTTCATTATTTATGAGGACTTAACATTTTCTGTCGCTAAGGAAATTTTCTATGTATTTGAATGCCAGTTGCTCTTATTTTATGCAGCACTCCCTCTCTCCAACATTCATCATAGGCACGTGCTACATCTAAGAAAATTGCCAGTTTTGGCATTGTTTTCAAAGCCCTTCTTCGCCTTGTGCTCCAAGTTTATGAGTTGATCGATGGTGCATCTGTTTTTTTCTGAAACCTACCGGTACTTGAGTTGGGCTGTAAATATTGTGTTTGTTGAGGTGAAAGATAATTCTTCTGTTGACTATTGTCTATAATATTTTGCCTAGGTGTGATGTCAATGATATTGGTCTGTATGAGATGACTTCCTTTGGGTTTTTGTCCGGCTTTAGTATCGGTATTATTGTTGCTGTCTTCCATGCAATTGGAATATTTTCAGTTTTCCACACGTCATTAAATAGTTGAGTGATTAATATTAGGATATTTATAGGTACATGTTTTAAAATGGCATAACTTAGTATATCTGGACCTGACGCTATGTTTGATTTTTGGCTCAATGCTGAAAGTACTTCCTCGTGCGTGATATCTGCATTTATGTTCTGTGCTTCGGCTATGGTCTTACTTTCCAAATTCAGTTTTTGCAGCATATTTTTACTTCTGAGTATTTCTTGCTGGGATATGTTTGTACATATGACTTTTGTTCCATGATTAGAATAATGGAGCTTGGTTTGAAATGTGGTGTCGCTAGAAAGGAGAGTTTTCGTGGGCGAGAAAGAATGATGGTCAATCAACGACATACTGGGACCGTCAGTCAATGTGTAATGGCGGATACACTCAAGGAAAGATCTGAACACCTATGGACTTGTCCAGAGTGCAATGACGATGATCCAATGACTAACTAACTAACTGTTTGTACATGCACTTACTGAATAGAAATATTCTACCAGGGCGTCTGCATTTTCATTTTCTGTTATGGCTGAGTTGTCATTTAGAGCGGGAATCTTTGTTCTATGTTTGTTGTCTAAAGCATAATGTCTGGCAAAAATATCTCCAGTGTGCATCTTTGGCTTTTTATATGGTTTTGTTTGTTTCCTAATATTCTTGTAGTTTAAAATATTTTCTTCTGATTTCCTCTTCTGATGTGCTCTATCTCTGTCATACCATTTCTGTACAGGTTTGTGTCCACCAAGGGACCGGGTTTCTAATTTTCTTTGCCTTCATTTTATCTGTGGTGTCTGTTTCTGAAATATGAAGCAGCATGTTTGTGATTGGTATATATTTGGAGGTCACTTTAAGTATTTCGCTGGTGAGAGATTCTGCAAACCCTTCCGTTGTGTCTGTCTTTATCTTCTTGTTCATGCAGCACAATGAGTTTTTGAAATCTTCCCAGTCTGCTTTTCACAGGTTAAAGGAGGGTTGTTTATTCGTGGAGTTTATTTCCATTTTACTTTTTAGAATGATTTTAATTGGTAAATCTGATCCGCATCCTCCAGAGTCTCTTGTTGTGAACTGTCTAGGTATGACTATACTCAAATCTAGACATGAGTCTTGGCTGTTCTCAACTGGGTTGACTCTGGTGGTTGATCCATTGTTTAGGATGATCAGATTGTTCTGCCCACAGAAGTCTACTAACCCATCACCTGCCAAACTATTTTTATGGCTGTCCCATAAATAGTGGTGTGCATTAGTCACCAATGATAATGGTGTGGGCTGTGATTTTATTTGTTAATTTCGCCAGGTCAGAATTGGTAAAATGTCCTCTAGGGCAGTAGAGGTTTAGGATTTTGATTCCTTCGCTTCTACTTCTTATAGTTACTCCGATTCCTTCCAGATTGGTGGTATTAATTATTTCCCAATCGTTTACAATATATTTATTATGAATTATAAAGGCTACACCTTCTCTCTTGCTATCTCTGTCGTTCTGGAGAATGGTGTGGTCTTGAAAATAAAACCCTGACCTCTTTTGAGTCTCATTTCTTGTAATGCATATATTATCATTTCTTCCTTGTATTTCTCCATCATAGGAGGGAGGTTTAGAACTGCACTCCTACAGTTGTGTTGAATTATTTTAATGTTCTCCCTTTTTGGATTTATGATTTATTTTGATATTTGTGGTATATTTAATTATTTAAGTTTATTTAGTTTTATTTTGTATTGTATTACCTTGTCCCTTCGTCTGAGCTCTTGTGGGTCGACTCGTATCTTTACTTGTGTCTCCAATTACGCTATGAGATTTTTTTAACCTTAGGCACGCTGTGTTTACAATTGTGCTATTTCTCTTTTGCCGCTGAATTTGTTTTTTGGAATGTTACGTAATCGTCGGTGGCTGGTTTGAAATTGCTATAACTTTTTTGTTGTTACAGATATTTAAATAATATTTGCACATATAAATAAAGAATTAAATTCTGCATATAATCGTGTAAGTGTTGTTTGTGTGATACGAGACGTGTGAGAAAGTGATAAAGACAGATTTAGACCTATCTAGATCTAGGCGTACCGTATTTTTGGTTGATCGACAGCTGTGATATCTGTTGACTATTAAATATTTTACATAATGGAAACCTCGTGGTATATTTTAAATAATGTATTTGAAGAACTTACCTCTCAAGTTTTTCACTTTTCCATCTGAATAAATGATGATTTCATTGAATATACGATGAACGAATAGTATAATAAACTTGATTCACTGTCATGTCCTTCGTTGCAAAGCCGATGCTTACAGATTGCTCGTATTTCCATTTCATAATCACATTACATCATATATCGCCATTTTAACAATACAAACAGTAAGTGAGATACATTTTCTTCTCAATGTTGCCAAAATATTCTGTCAAAAAGTAATAAATCTCAATTTTTTTCGTTTATTTCGGGTTTAGCGAACCGGGCGTTGGATTTCGCCATCCGAAATCAAGAAATGACACAATTTCGGCGAAATGCATTGCCCGAATTATAAACACAGCATGCTAAAGGTTAAGGTCTACAACTCAAGGTTGATTTGTTCTTTCCAGGATTCGATATCTTTTTTATCTTTCGTTCTGCTTAGTTCGTTCCTAGATTCCTCTTCTTTATTGATTTTGTAAATAGTTTCTGCTTTTTTAATTAGCACTTTGCTGACCAATTTCGACGCTAGTCGAATTTCAGTTACAGAACCTTGCTGACTAAGTTCGATGCTAGTCGAATGCGCTATGATAAATCAGAAAAATGGGAATACCCAAAGCAATAATATGCTAAAAAATATTGTTTCCAGGAAATTATTTTCCGTAAAAATGGCGGCACATCGGGAATAACGATATAGACATCGTAGGTGAGTTTTAATCTAGAAATATCGGAAATTTCAAAGGAAATATTGTATGATATATAGAAATTAATGTAAATCTAGGCCTAGCATTATGATAAGTAGCACTGTGCACTTGAAATAACTCTGGAGCTCTCAAATTCATTCAGAAAGTGCAAACAGTCGTTAGAACACATAGAAAGTTTCAAGGCTTTCTTGCGCTAGATACATTTTATAAAAATTTTTAAAGATGGTGATGTCAATGTATAAAATTTTGCGTGCACCCTCGGTAATGGCGGACAAGTATGCTCTGGATTGCTGGTGAGCAAAGTGTTAACTCTTCCATGTCTTGATTTCGCACAGTCATCATCCCAGTTGAGATCAAATTATCGTAGACTATGGCAGGCAAATAACATTACAGAAGGAATGTTTGGATACTTCACAATCCTAATTTAATTCTTTGACCTGTCTTTCCAAGTTGGAGGGTCCGTACAAAAGTAACAATTGCCAATATGATCAGTGGGCTCTTGTGTGCCTTTCATCACTCATTACTTTTTAAGATTTGTTGCACATGTAATGCAAAATATGTGTGGCTCTAAGCTTTTATTCTGATCTATTTTGCAACCATTGTACAAATTTTAGACTTTCCTAGTGATTAAATGTGTTTTAATTTTGAGAAATTTGTTATAAATGTATGCGTGTTAGAGGGATTCCACATTGTACACAGCATTGGTGTTTCAATCACAAGGTCTTTATCAAGATAAGAATAATCATAAACAAAACTATATCCTAATATAGTTTTATTTTGCAAACCTATTTTGTGAAGAAAAGGAATGTTCATGATATCAGCGAGGATATTCACTGTAAGTCTTTTTACTAACTGTAGTCAATTTATTTTTCAGAATAGAACAAGAATTGTTTTGTTATAGGCTTTATAATTTCTATTTATTTATAGTTCCATGGAAAATATCACAGTTTTCATCTGGGATAGCATGAAAGAAAAGCTTGGAGATCTACTGTATGAAATCAGAGTGCATGAAACAGATCATAATGTTTCTTGGTACAAGGGAGAAAAGTCCATCTAATATTATATCTGTAATTTAAGCTATATCATGATTTATTAAATCTGTGATTGAGGCATCAATTTTTTTTCAACATTTGTGTATATATATATATATATATATATATATATATATATATATATATATATATATATATATATATATATATATATATATATATATATATATATATATATATATAGTATGAATTTTCATTGCACTGTTCATGATATATACAGTCCAACCCTATTGTAACAACTTGGTCCAGATTGGCAAAATATTTGTAATAACAAATCCACTATTGGTGTATACACCGTCTTTTTTTTAAATTTTGAAAAGTGCTCTTAATATAGGGATATTTATTGTAAAATGGTGCACTATGGTGGGATTCTATAATAATAAATATTATATATAGGAGATAATTCTAGGGCTATTATTGAATATCTACTACTTTATTAACTCTAATTCAGAAAATAATTGCCTTGTTGGCATGGAATTAGATTTTAAGCACATAAATATCAATAACACAGTGACCAAGATGGTGGTGGACGGACAGCAGAGAAAATTATTTCGCTGACAGCTTGCAAATATTTATGCAAGTCAATACTAAGTGTATTTGTTAGACCTATGTGATATAGTTCGCTCATGGAATGAGCATTGTGGTGTTACATCAACAATAGCATGTTCGCTTTTTTGTTTTATGTGTGATTTGGGAATGTGAACAGTACAATGACGTAGACTGCGTGACATATTTGTTTCAAAACATGGCAACCAAAATGTTTGTTATTCACTGATTATTAGGTTCAGGATGAAAATTTGTTAGCTCAAAAGGGTACTTTATCTTAGAGAAGGATACTCCAGCTTACCGCTACTGCCTTGTAGGCTAGGTTCTGGTCACTGCGTGCAAGATCCCATCAAGGTAGGGTTAGCTGATTTATCTGGGGATCATTAAACTCTTTAGTTCAAGCACAAGGAGTCTAGATGAGTTAAATGGAAAACGAATCAAGCTGGCAGATCATGGATTGCAGAGCCTAAAGAAACTGCAAAGAGTATGTGAATTTGAAGAAATAGGAAAGGGCAGTGAATGTGTAGAGGTAGACACTGAGAAGAAATTACAGACTAAAGTAATAATACAACTAGACAAAGTGTGTCGAAAATGTATGGGTATCATGGTCCAGGATACAGTGCATGAACTGGCCCAGCTACACTCGACACCACAAGACATAATTATATACACAGATGGCTCAGTTAACAGAAACACAAATAAACGCTGTTGGGGTTTTCTTGCAGAAACGGCATGAAGTTGGTTGAGAAATCTTCAGCATATCCCACTGTCACATAAAGAATGCAATGTTAAAACAACTACAAAACACATGCGGCACAAAACATCCCAAGAAAGACAAGAAAACATCATGGTGGAGTGTGGAGATACAAAAAGTTGTACAACAGAAAAAAATGGTCCAAACGGCTAAAATCCAAAAAATCATGATGACTATCTACAATATCGACTAGCTAGAATAAAAATGCCAAGTGTGTAATCAAAGAAGAAAAAGTTAATTCATGGAACAAGTATGGAGAACATTTAACTGACATGTAAAACAAACCCAAGATAATTTTTCAGAAGTATTAAATCAATGCGAGTGAGAGAAGATAGCTATAATCCCATAACAATCATCAATGATAAAAATGACAAACCCTTAGTGAACAGCATGAATTGGAAAGCAAGATGGAAAGAATACTTCCAGAAATTATACAACCCAGCAATAACAACAGAATATAGGCCCACTAGTGCTCAAAAAGATATAGAAGCCACAGAACCGAATATACTAAATCAAGAAATAGAAGAAGCCTTAACCTTTAGCACGCCAGATTAAAGAAACAAAAAAACTTCCCCTTTACTGCAAATGTAGATTTGCAGTAAAATCATTCTTTGAGCATAGGCCTAGAGTCATTTTTGGTGCCACTTCAACATATTCTATATAAAACATCTACAAGTCCCCAAACCAATACAGCATTCTGTATGTTCACTGCTGTGAAACTAAATAACCCAATAATTCGTGATTCAAGTCACGATTCAATGTTATTTTATTCAAAATACGATGAAACAACGGTCTATAAACCCGATTCACCATCATGGCATCATACCGGTGTGCAGATGTGGTCAGATTAATTGGTATACAATGTGTAACTGCTACATAGACATTTTTCACAATGAACATGATGGACGGAAATGTACCGGCTTCAATTGCGCATGTTTCCCCGAGTATGTGCATTGACCAATCAGGCTCTGGTACATCTATTTAACATATCTCATTGGATGAATACTGTTGACAACGGTGATAGCCGCCATTAAAATTTTTGTTGCCAAGTGTTTACAAAAGCGTCTTAAAGGTTAAAACATAGCCAAAGTAATAAATCACCAGGAGAGGATGGTATACCAAGCAAAGCAATAAAAGCGTGTAGACACACTAGGGTCCAGTGGTTAGCCAGATTATTCACAATAGCCTGGTCAGAAAGAAAAGTACCAGAAGACTGGAAAAAATCAGTAATTGTACCAATATGGAAAAATATTGGTAGTAAGAGAGAGTGTGAATCATATAGAGGCATCTCCTTATTAAGTCATACAGGTACAATCTACGCAAAAATAATGGAACAGAGAATGCGATATATTGTAGAACCACAGCTGAGTCCCTCCCAATTTGGATACAGAAGAGGGGCACGCTGTACAGATGCACTTTTCACACTGAGACAACTGAGTGAAAAAGCAATCGAATACAATCAAGATTTAAACACAGTATTTGTAGACCAGGAAAAGGCATTTGACAGAGTAGATAGAAACATTCTATAGTAAACCTTAGAAATTTATAACATCAGAGGACAACTGTTAGATAATATAAAAGAAATATATCAAAAATGCCAAAGCTCAGTAAGAACAGATGGAATGACTGAATGTTATGAAACAAGATCTGGAGTAAGACAAGGCTGCATACTTTCACCCCTATTTTTCAACATACACATGGACAGAATAATAAAAGAAGCTCACATCAACAAAGATAAAAACATTCAAATAAACCAGATGAAGAACTTCATAATGAAATCAATGAACTATTATTTGCTGATGATCAAAGTTTAATATACAAAGATGAGGAAACTTTACAAAATCACACCAATGCATTGCTATTAGCATATCAGAAGTACAACAAGGAAATAAATGTACAAAAAACAAGTTATGAAAATTAGCAAGTCTGCAACACCAATGAATATAACAATAGATAACACCAAAGTGAAACAAGCCAAAGAATTTAAATATCTAGGCAGCATTTTTTTCTGAAGGTGGAAGACTAGACAGAGAAATAGAAACAAGGTGCAAGAAAGCAAACACAGTGACTTACCAACTTTCACCATTACTTCTTCATCCAAAGATCAAGATGGAAATTAGAAAACATATAATATCTACAATTTTTATACCAATACTCTATTACCAATGTCAAACATGGTCTTTAGCAGCTTCGCAGCAGAGAAAAATCGTTACATGTGAAATGAAGTGTCTGAGAAAAGCTGCAATGGTTACCAAACTAGATAAAATAAGAAATGAAGAGGAAAAGAGTTGGTATAATATCATGTATTGAACATATTAAGAGACAGCAAGTAATATGGTTCGGTCACCTTATGAGAATGAACCCAAACCACATACCGATAAGAGCATATAAAAAAGAATATCCTGGTGTAAGGCCAAAGGTAGACCATGAAAATGGTGGATAGAAACATGGACTAAATGCAACCACGGCAACACATCTGGCCTTGGAACGACATCTTAAGCTCCTACTCCTACCCTTAATGGCAAGTGTGAATGCGATCAACCATCATTCACCTGAGGATAGACATAAAGTGAGTTACAACAGCACTTAATTAGTTAACTGATACATCAACACACGCGGTAATACAGACTCTAAAAGCTGGCTGAGAAAAGAATGGTGGGACTTATTGAACAACTCAATTGTCCAGAGCATTACATGGATATAATGCCCTGGTCATGCTGGGGTCAGAGAAAATGAGAGAGCCGACTTATTGGCAGGCAATGCGGTGATAGACGGCACAATGCTGAGGAGAGATAACGCAGACTTGATCAAGGCAGTAATAAATTCATTTCAAGATGAAGATGATGTCAATGAGGCTGAGAACATACACATACAGAGAATGTTAGAAATGGGAATATCTAGTGGGGAGGGTATGAAAAATATATATTTTTTGGAAGGCCCCGAAGATCTCACAGTCAACACCTGACCGGGACAATGAGTCTAAATACACTGAGATGACTGCTGGAATGCCCCACGTGCTGTGAAGCTAGCTTCTAATCAAGAATCAAGAGAATCTGGGGATCATCTTTCTAAAGCAACGCATTTGACTTTTCCGGTGATTCTTATTAGGCTTTCGACACAGATTATACACAATGACCAATGAACATCTAGGGAAAAGTCAAATGTGTTGAAGGATGATTCCCAATGAGCCAGCAGGTCTTATAATGTCGGTAGTCATCAATTGTTGTTTGTTTTCACTCTCTGACAACCAACATGAATATTCATGTGATTTCAGCTTGGGGATGTAAATATATGTTGTGCCACTGTTGTGCGCAATGCACATTCGATTTCGGCAAAACTGGTTGTCAGTTAAAGGATTCCCCCAAGTCATCTCCTACCCTCTTCAATGAGAAGCATTATCTTTTACAATACGCTGAATGTAGTACATTATCTTTTACAATACGCTGAATGTAGTACATTATCTTTTACAATACACGCTGAATGTAGTACATTGACAAACAGTCATATGGATGCTTTCTTCTAAAATGAAGCAATTTGACTTTCTCTATGATTTTCATTGGTCACTTTGTGCCAACAGTCAAGGAAAAGTCAAATTGGGTCATTTTAGAAAAAAACACCACGCCTTGCCCACCCCACAATTTTCAATGCTTTGACTGATGATTTATCACTTGCTTTCTCTCTCCACTTTAGAATAAAACATGTTCTTCAACAAATCTAATATTGAATGAAGGCTTTATGCAAACACAAGTAGCAAGTTTATACTTCTTACCTGGAACAATTGATTTAAATAGTGAGTTATACAGGGATATTTGTTTAGATACATACGCTATAATTTTTTATTTCAAAATTAACATAGAGGTAAAATAATTTGGGATGATTTTTTAAAATGTCATTAAAAAATATGTTAAAAATGGATTCGTTGTAACAGGGTTCTACTATAATAGGAAATACATGGCTCTAATCGACATTCTAGTCAACTATGGACATAGAAAAGCCCATATTCACAATCAGATATAATATATTTATGTTCAATAGAAGATTTAAAAACTGCTTGTGGTCTCATTGGTCAAAACACAACCAAGCGCAGATTGCGATAGTGACCATGTTCCTGTTGTTCAGAACTACCGTATCAGGAAAGATAATACCACAAATGAAAATCTATTAACAAAGATTTACATGAACAATATAGCAGTACATAATAGGTACGATTTCATAGAAAATAGAAATCGTTGATGAACAGTGGATGATTTTAAAAGAATATATATAGCAAACATCTACAGAGATCCAAGAAACATATGTTAAAGTTTATGAAACAAAGAAGAAAATTGAAGGCTAACATTACAGAATACAACAAGATAATTAAAGAAATTAAACATAAATGCAACACGGCTAAGGAGGAATGTTTAAATTCAAAATAATGTGACATAGAAAAATATTGTGGAAATATCAGGGATACACATAAACAAATAAATGAACACCAACATGACACTTTATGTGATTTCCACTGTGGAGCATGAAATAAGTTGTGCCATCAGTACCACAGTCGAGATTTTGCCTCTCCCCCCCCCCCCAAGGGTCCAGTACATCCATTGTTATCTAACACTCAGCTCAGTGCGCAGGTAAAATGATCAGGGAGGAGAGTGGTGCCTTTGCGGTCACTATGAGTAGTAAGACCATGGAGACTATGGCGGTGACCAGGGCATTTGAGTGGGTATGCACCAGAAGGTAACGCAGGTCTCCATCTTGAGTGACTCTATGTGTATGATTAAGAAAGTACAAGTGGGTCTCGTTCGCGAACAGTGGATTGAGGCCTTGAGAAAGGCGAGGCTGAAAGTGGTTATATTTATTTTCGTGCCTGGACATGTGGGTGTTCGAGGCAATGAAAGAGAGGATCAATTGGCATCATGCGTGATTATGGCATGGGGCAATGGATCGTGCTGACGTTTTGAACTCCATAGAGATATAACAAGCGAGGGTGAGACTAATGTGGATGATGATTCCTTTTCAATGGCTAGGGTTAAAGATCAGGGATTGAAATGCGGTGTTGCTAAAAGTGAACATTTTGGAGTGTGCAGAAGAATGATGGTCAACCAGCATAGGACCGGTACTGTCAGCAGAAGTGTTATGGCAGATACACTCAAGGAGAGATCGGAGCAACTATGGACGTGTCCAGTTAGCAGTGATGATGATCCGACGACTAACTAACTATTGATTTCCACTGTGAAAAATGTATGTATTTTGTATATTGTTCAGAAATGTTGCTAATAACATGAGATTTTTAGTTGCAGTGTTACTGAACCATTGTAATAAATTATATTAGTCAAAGCTGGTCAGCAAAATGTTAAAATTATATTTCCTTAGATCATTTGTCTGGTGGTGGATGTCTAGTCTTTTATGTATTAGGCTATGGTGTATATATTAAAGTCAATTCATATCATCAACATGTAAATGTTTTCCTGTGTTCGAACTTTGTACAATTTAGCTTTGATTATAATAGAGGCTACATGATGTTGAATGTCAGTTCATGTACCTGTATAACTTGGTTTTTGAATTACAGTAAGTGCGCACTTGCAAAAAAAATCCAGTTATATAGAACATAAGACATATATTGGTTGGCAGAAAATACACAAGCTTGCAAGTTACCAAGAACCATTTTTGACTGGTGAAATGGCATAAAGTCATTTTGGTTTAGACATGTAACATGTATGTAATTGACATATAACTCACTTTCTAAAACAATTTTGGAAGAAATTGTTGAGGATGACAAGAAGTAACCCTCACAAAAAGTCCTGTTAACATCATTAAGGAATGGTGTGGGCAACATTATTCAACACTCGTCTAAATGGCTGAGGACAAATGTGTTTGGGAGCTTCTCCCAAGCATAGTGGTTATGCTGTTCGCATTGTGTTCAAGAGGTCATGTGTTCGAATCCGGCTCATGTCGTCTTGTTTACAAGGTGGATTTTTTCGATCCCTGTGGATTATTGCTTGAAGCTACAGAGTTACGTGCTATAAGTAGTACTCTCGGCAGGCGCCGTGCCGCTTCGTTGAGAGTGACAGAGTACATATTGGAAAATGAGTACAGTGAAGTCAATCCTCAATGACTTTTGAACCTTTATTTGGGGACCTTTTGTGCTGATGTCTCCAATGTGACATAGCTGCAACCCTTACGGGTTTGATTAAATATGATTAGTCAAATCACATTATAACTGGTTCAACCGACAAAATACGTATGTAATAACACTATTCAAAACGATTATTATGCCAACGCTGTGCTACCAAATCCAAACATGGACAACGACAGCACGAGACAAATGTAAACTTGTGACAGCTAAAATGACATGCTTATGCAGAATCCTAGGAATATCGCTAAGACAGAGTGAGAAATGAAGACATTAGGCAAAGAACTGGCACTGCCCCAATCTTGGAATATATTAAGAGCCAACAGATCAAATGGTTTGCACACATCAGCAGACTACCATCAGAAAGCATACCACAGCAATCTATGCTACACAGATACAGTGAAGGCAGACCTAGAGGTCAACCATGAAAACAATGGACCACCGAATTAAAAGAGGCGACAAATTCCACAATATACTCAGCACACACGAGGGCCATCTCCAGAGAACTCTTCTACCCCTGACGCTGAAAGGCAATAAAGGGTTTAGCAAATAGATAGATATATAGAATAACAGAAATTTGCTATATAGGCCTACAGTACAAACAGTATATGGCCTTATTTGTCTTGACAGATGGTCTGAAGCAAGACTGCATCAGATTGAGTTAATTAGGCACAAGCCAAATGTCTTTTCATGGCTAAATCTGCCAATTCATGAGCTGTTTGGTTTGTCAAATAATAAGAATGAGGAAAATGCCACTATTGGACTGTTGCACCTTATGTCTGAACCTTCATTCTGCTCTGCTCAGTATTGAATTCTCAAGTCTTAGCAACATGTACAAGCAATAAAGAATAAATATAACTGGGGCTTTTGAAACGTGCTATTAACCTTTAGCTTGCTGTGTTTACAATTCAGGCGACACATTTAGCCGAAATTGTGTCATTTCGGATGGCGAAATCCGTCGCCCAGTGCGTTAAAGTCGCGTTAAACCCGTATCCAAAAAAGCCAGATTTGTAATTTTTGAGTGGTAACTCAAGTAGATATTTTATTTAGCTTCCTGTTTCTGTGCATAAAATGGCGTTAGGAGACACCGTGTGATTATGCAATTGAAATCAGAGCAATCTGTAGTCATCGGCATTGAAATCATTATTTATTCTGAATTTAAAGTGGAAATCTTGAGAGATAAGTACTTCAAATAGATTAAATAAAATAGACCACAAGGTTTTCATTATGCAAAATATATAATATTCAACAGCTTTCGATCTATCAAAAATACTATAGGCCTAGATCCAGATAGGTCTAAATCTTTCTTTATCACTTTCTCACACATCTCATATCATACAAACAAAACTTACACCAATATATACAGAATTTAATTCTTTATTTATATGTGCAAATATCATTTAAATATCTGTAACAACAAAAAAGTTATCACGATTTCAAAACAGCCACCAACGGTTGCGCAACATGAACTCCGCGGCAAGAGAGAAATTACATAATTGTAAACACAGCATGCCTAAGGTTAAATAAGGAAATTCATTATTACAGGATGTGCTATTGAGGGATTACACTATTATAATTTAGCTTGATTATAAGTCCGGCTCTGTGGCAGTGAGGTATAGAGTGCATCTGTGATGACCCAGGTACTGAATTAAAATCTGGCTGAAGGCAATTGCACATCCGAAAAAGACAGAAAGTGATGGCAAACTACTGAATGTATTTATATTGTCTAGAGAATCACTACAACCAAAAAATGCTGGGTTTATGGCCACATCCTGAATAGGATTTGCTAACAAAATTATGGACTACATGTTGCTGAGTGTTAGATCATGTACAATATCTTGATTGTCTCTTGTTGCTATTTTTGTTAACACATTCCTGACCAATTTCGACAATAGTTAAATTTCCATTACAGAATCTTGCTGACCAATTTCGACGATCGTCGTTAGTTCTATGATAGATCGGTAAAACTATGGTAAAACAGTAATAACGTTTTAAAAATAACGTTTCTGGGAAATTATGTTGTGTAAAAGTAGCTGCACTTTTGGAAAACAGATATAGACATCACAGATTAGTTTTTATCCTGAAATATTGGAGATTTCGAAGGTAATATCGTATGATGTATAGAAATTAATGTAAATCTAGGCCTATCATTACGATAAGTAGCATTTTGCACTTGAAATAACTCTGAAGCTTTCAAATTCATTAAGAAAGTGCAAACAGTTGTTATAACACACGGAAAGTTTCAAAGCTCTCTCATGCTAGTTCGATTTTATACAAATTTTTAAAGACGATGATATCAATGTATACATTTTTGCGTGCACCCTCAGCAATGGTGGATAAGTACACTCTGGATTGCTGGTCAGCAAAGTGTTAAATGATAAATAATTGTAACCTTCCTGTGCATTTGACTTTTGTGAGTCATTTAACCAGTCAAGGACAAAGAGTTGTTTGTTTATGTGGATTAAAATAGATCACATACTCTAACCCATTCAATCCCTTTCTCCAGAAATTTCCCACTATATATTCATTCCCAAATAAGCTGTTCTCACCCACTTGACACATAGTTTTTATGCTGATAGACATGCTAAATTTAACCCTGATTTGATTACCATAATGCTGGCTTCTAGTGTTGTTTTCCGATCCTTTCTAACAGCTGTTGTTTCCAAATTGCGAAAGGTTTATTATGACCTTAAATTTTCATCAAAACTTGGTAAAAATGGACCTATGATTCAGATGATGTCGATAAGCAATTTTTTAAATGAAATTTTAGAGAATGTGAATGAATCAGATGATGATGGAGATTAGTTGAGTATTTTGAATTTGAAGTAGCAACAATCATCGATCTGTAGTGTAGGCCTAATTAATTATGTGCGCTGGCTTTCCCCCTCCCCCACCATAGACCTGGTAATGATTGATAATAGTCAACACACAGCTGATCTATGTCAATACTGATCAATTTCTTGAGAAATCTGGTCATGCAAACGACATTGATCGAGATTACTCTGCTTTTGAGACTAGGCTGTGTTTTAACTATTGCTACGTGAGTCATTCTTTGGGGAGTATGAGTAGAATTTTGTATATGCAGGTATCAAAATTTTCAAAAAAACAAGATCCATTTTGGAAACCCGTTTCACCAGATATCTAGGGCTGTTGTTTATGTGAACTAGGCCTATATGTTTGGAATAGTTAACTGTTACAGAATGTTGTTGTCATGATATGTAAGGCAGATTTGCAGCTTTCGTTTTAACATTTATCAACAAACAAATTGACACAAGTAAATGAAGCTGACATGAAACTGGTGCAAATTTTTCTTTCCTGTCGCATGTTACATGACAAGTACACTTATCTTACATGACATTCACAAAGATATGTTCACAGATCAGCACCTCTTCCATTTATCTGTTAATTGGCCTTTGAATCATAGAAATTGTATGCAAATTGTATTTTATATTAATTTTCTTGCACAATCACTTCTGATTTTTGTGGTGTTATTCCTCTTGTTCTGGGAATGAAGCCCAGAGTTTTTCCTGATTGGCCGGGATTGAAAGAGTTAATCAATATAGATTAGTGCGTAGATTGTTCATCTCCAATAAGCTTTCCATTTGGAAAGCAAAAATAGTTGTACAAGTTATCTTGTGTATCTGTATAAATGTTCAAGTCACTTCATGTATTAGTTGCAAGCTACCCCATATAGATGGTCATTACAAACCTAAAGATATCAATATCTCATATTCAAGTTGGAAATGGAACTGGTTAATACTAAAAACATGTAAATATTATTAAATAAAGTCTGTTGTCATCATTTTCTCTTATGCATCCTTTCTCTGGTTACTTTCTCTTTCAATGGATGTGATACTGTAGGTGTTTGGCTATTTTTATCTGAGTTCTCACCAATTTCTGAAAATAGAGGAGAAACATAAACATACTTTCGTATAGAGAAATAGTACAGTCAAATTCAATTATAGGAACTCGGTCTGGACAGAGACACTATGTATGTAATAACAGAAATTTGCCATATACTGTATAAACAGTAAAGAATAAATATAATTGGGGATTTTAAAGTGTTATTACATATGGAAATTTGTTATAGAAGGTTGTACTATAGAGAAATTCCACTGTACTATTGGTCAGAATTTGTGAACACAAAATTTAAGTGCCCATTTTAAAAGTCCACAGTATAATTTTTCAACCTGGCATGGACTATTGATTATATCACGTGTCTGGACCTATCACGGTGCTACCTAATGATCTTGGCATTCTCCTAAAGAGGACTGGTTGATCTGTTCTTGTCTTTGTTCTGAGGACTTTTTTTTTAGTTTGGTCTTAGTTCTGAGAAGTATTTCATTGGTGTAGTTTGGTCATAGTCCTTAGAAGGGCTAGGACTATATTGGTGTAGTCTGGTCGTAGTCCCGAGATGTTATTGGTGTAGTCTGATCATAGTACTGAGAAGGACTTTGACTGATCATAATCTTGAGACATTGGTGTCGCCTTGTTATAGTACAGTGACTAAAACAATAAAATCCTTCTCAGGACTATGACAAAACTACACCAATAATGTGTACACATGTGCAAACATACCATGTGATATTCTGCCAACTTTCTGTTTACTTTTGTTTCTTTCCTAGCTTTTTTCATGGTTGGTTGATTGCTGATTCTTTGACCCTTATAGGCTCATGCCTTTTGACCCAATGCCATTGTGTGATATGTGCATGTGTTATGAGCTGTTGTTTTGTTCCATATAATGTGTTCAATTTATCTGGCTTTGGAGGGAGAAGCATTTTCCTGCAATCATCCAGCGCTGGGTATTCAAAAAGGTGTTGGTCAACAGTTTCATAGGGATGAGTGCACAGCCGAAACCCTGGAGTATGTTGTGGTTGTATTCTGTTTAGGTGATTGTTAAGCTGTACAAGTTGTGTGTGCATTTGGAAGATGATACTCTGGTCTTTCCTTCCCAGGAGGTTGATGTTGTCTTTAGGATGGTCATATATCCGCTCCTAGTGTTTCCCATGGCCCATCTGTTCATCAATTTTCCTTGTTCACATATTTCAACATCATTTTAACTGTGTGCATGGTTGTTTCTGTATAAGGCTGTCCTCGTTGTGCTACCATCTTTGCAAGTCTGTCTGCCTTGTCATTGCCAGGTGTGTTTGAGTGGCCAGGAATTCACTGCATAACAATGCTGAGTTCATAAGATGTAAGCAGCTGGCTGGCATGGCGATATATTTCAACTAGCTCAGGCTTACAATGTCCATCACATTCTAGTGCTTGAAGAGCGGGCATAGAGTCTGTAAAAATCACAATATTTTGGACTTTTGATTGAAAGACATCAAATATGGTCTTCAGGTGGTACAAGGCAACTTCTAGTGCTGTTATTTCTGCTTCATAGTTAGAACATATCTCCCTACAGGCATCAAACAACTCATCAGATGTTTTGTCTGGATATTCTATATAGTTAACCTTGGACACTCGCCAATGTGCATGGAAGAGTAAACATAGCGCACTTGCAGAGTGGCAGAAAGCAATTTAAAAAAGTGACAGCACAGTCAGATCTTGTGCAATTAAAACAGACCAAAGACAACAAGGTTCAAGAATTTAAAGATATTGCTAAAGCTGCTAAGGAAAAAAAATGGGAAGACTTTTGTCATGAGATTGCAAAAGAAAGGTCATTAAAACTGTTCTGGCGCCTGCATAAATCAATGAACGACCCAAGGAAGCGTATAACAATCCCCAATTTTCAAAGCACAGACTTAGTATGGCAGAAGACAGATGAGAATAAGGGTGCAGCACTGCTGGCTCATTACAAGGCACAAATTGGTCAGAGGAATTTTGGGAATTACAATAAAATCATGAAAACAGTCACAGACATGTGCAAGGAGCAAGCATTGGAAAGCGATAATGTAATTACTCTTGAAGATATTACAGCCGAACTGAAAAGATCAAGAAACTCTGCGCCAGGACCTCACAGCATTAGGTACGATGATATCAAAGGCAGGTCAGACGAGGACCTTAAGGAGCTGGCAATGTTTTCAACAAGAGCCTAGCGAACGGCACAGTAGAGAAGGACTGGGTGCATAGTTACTTGATCCCACTACCCAAGCCTGGCCAGAGTCATGCTAAGATACAGGGTTTCAGACTCATAACCATGCAGAATACGATCGGCAAGTTGTTAGAAAAGATTGTGGCGTGGAAATTGTCCCTACATCTAGAAAAGAATTATAGACTACCATCAACATTGGGAGGCTATCGTCCAGGTAAGCAGACTTGGCACAATGCCGCCGTGTTTGCGCAGGACATTTTCTAAGGTTTTGATGAACGAATGGAGACGTGTGCTGCTGCAATAGACCTGGAGGATGCTTATAACAGAGTGCCCTTGGATTTCTTGATGACTATAATGCTGCAACTCCAAGTAAGTCCATTTGTTTTCAGGTGGATTGTCTCTGCACTTTATCAGAGACAGGTTGTTCTTAAGTGTGGGAGTTGGTTTTCATCACCAACAGTCATAAACCCAGGATTACCACAAGGGTCACCTCTGTCCCCAGTACTATTCAATATGTATACAGTTCAAATTACAATCTGTCAGATTGCAGGACCAGGGAGAACCATGTCTTATGCTGATGACATTTTGGTATATAGGCAGGGCAGAGATAGAGAAAGAATTGCCAGAAATTTGCAGAGGGAGCTTGATCGTATAGGAGAATGGTGCAGTAATTCTGGAGCTTTTGTTAATTCATCAAAAGCATCGATAACATGGTTTTCCCAAAATAATCACATAGTGAACACGTCCACGCCATTGGTTACTTTGAGAGGGGATGTCCTCGAGAGAACCAGCACAATTAAGTACTTGGGGGTCATGTTGGACCGAAGTCTGAGTTTCAAAGATTATGTTCACCACATAATTGTAAAGGCTTATAAAGGTCTTGCGGCGATGAAAGTTATGGCTGCTGCTCAATGTGAACAGAGACTGCTATTTCTGCTGTATCAGGGATTGGTGGTGGCGGTGGTAGAGTACGCACTGGCAATTCTGACACTGAGACAGACTCAAACAGAAAGATTGGATAGAATCTAGAATGAGGCAATGTGAATCATTTTGGGGTGATCGAGTAGATATGTGATACCTACTTGATTGCCCAACTGTGGAGCAAAGAATTCAAATGTGGAGGGCGCGGGACTACCTAAAAATTACCGCTGATAAAGAGCACCCTCTACACCCAGAAATTATCAAAGTAAAAGGCGGTCGACTAAAGAGAGGAAAGTCGTGGATGGGGCGCGCAGAGGACATTATACAGAGAGTGTGCAGGTTGGACGATGTACTTCCTGGTGCCGAATGGAGTCTGGCACCCTCGGATTATCCAACAGCCTTCGAAGGATTAATAACACTCAATAGAGAGTGCAGGGAATGGTGTCCGACAGTGTTCGAGTCGGAGGTGCTCGCTCTGATCAGTGAGAATTCCAGGGAAGGTGATATAATTATATATACAGATGGGTCGGTTGAGAGACACATCAGGAGTTCCTGGGCTTTCAAGGCTCAAAGGTGGGGAGAGACTATCAGAGAGGAAAGTGGTGCTTTCGCTCAGACGACAAGCTTCATGACAATGGAGATTCTGGCAGTGACCAAAACTTTGCAATGGGTCTGCTCACAGACCGTCTGCGAGCACACCTGTATACTCAGTGACTCCATGAATATGATTGTGAAAATTCAGGCGGGGTACGTTTGAGAACAGTGGCTGGATGCAGTGAATAATTCCTGTGTGTGTAGAGTGACTTTTATTTTTGTGCAGGGACACACTGCTACTACGGCTGTTGGTGGAGCGATAGATCGGGCAGACATTTTGAATGCCCTATGGGAAAACGCACTAACAAATGACTGTACAAGTGACAATGACTCTTGCTCCATGATTCGAATAAAGGAACTTGGTTTGAAATGTGGTGTCGCTAGAAAGGAGTTTTCGTTGGCGAAAAAGAATGATGGTCAATCAACGACATACTGGGACTGTCAGTCAACGTGTAATGGCGGATACACTCAAGGAAAGATCTGAGCACCTATGGACTTGTCCGGAGTGCAATGACGATGATCCAATGACTAACTAATTAACTATTCTATATAGACACCATAATCTGCTTTGATGGTGGCTTTGAAAGCAGACCCATCAGTATAGACATGAATCCATTATTTTGGGTAGGTTTTATGTGTTTCTTTCATAAGACTTACTGGGTCGGAACTTTTCGTTGCATTATCTCTTAATTGTGTCTTGATTTCTGACAATTTAAAACCTTTATGTAGTGGTAAACATTTGCTACTCTTTGCAGTTCTTAGCTCTTGTCTGGGAGGTGATAGCTATCGTTTATTTCATTGACATGGCTAAGGACTGACTTTTGTTTTATTCTGTGATTTGGTTGCCAGTTTTCTACAAGTTGTTTATTTGGGTGGTCTTTGTTCAATCTTTTGCTCTTTCATAAGCCTCCATTGCAGCTATATCTCCCAGAATCTCAAGGGGCTCTACATTTATATGCATTTCATATGCAGCCGTCGGTGTAGATCTCATTGCTCCACTAGCATTTTTCATCATTTATATACTCTTCCTAACTTCCAGATTTATCCCATCTAGCAATAATTATTTGAGCGCTGACAGTGCCGTTACTTAGCCGTCATGTTTTATTTTGTGTTTTTAATAAAGTGGACAGTGCTGTTTCTTACCCGTCATGTCTTATTTTGTTCTTAAAGTGGACAGTGTTGTTTCTTACCCGTCATGTTTTATTTTGTGTTCTTGATAAATTGAACGAACTACTCTTTGCAGACGACCAAGTACTAATAGCGACATCAGAAGAACAATTGCAAGAACATATTAACAGATTCCACACAACATGCCAAAAATTCAACATGAAGATTAATATTGAAAAGACCGAAATAATGGCAGTAGCAAAGAAATATCACTCACGACATCGATCTGTATGTGTTATCACTATCGAGGCCAGCACCATGCAGTGGTGATGTGACTTAGTTCAGCCATCAGGGGCTGGAAACTAAGACTTGTCGGGCAGCCCACTCGAGCAGGACAATAGTCCTGCCCAAGTAAGCAGAGTGCTGAAGACGGAGGCATCCAGCCAAAAGGTGCACAGATAATCAGGATGCCATGCACAAAACACAATGGAAACATGTCTGTATTTATAAATAGTTATGGTGCCTGCCCTGTGGCGGACGTTCAGGCAGGGATGGTGCTGGGCCCTATACCTCGAAAGGGCCCAACCTCAGTTACTGGAAGTCCTTCTCAATTGCCCAGAGGAGCCAGGAGGCAAGGGAATAGAGCTACTGGCCAAAAACATAAACGACCAATAAAAATAATGCACTGGAATGCTGAGGGTGTCAACAGTAAAAGAGATGGATACAGCAAAAATTTGGAACTTGAAAATGTCCTCAGTGAAGAACAAGTAATATATGCTGTATCAAAGAAACACACCTCAGCAGCGACATAGCCTTCAAAATCAGAGGCTACCAGTGCTACCGGTCTGACAGAAATACAGGCGAAAGGGTGGAATTCTGACATTTGTTAAAAACAATATCAGCGCATGTCAGCTGGAAGTATATATGGAAGGGGCAGAATACCAGATGCTCCACCTAAAAACAGACAGTGCAGAATTCCATCTCCTGAACTACTACTGCCCAAATGATAAACCATTGGCACTAGACACAATTTCAGACAAAGAGAGACTTATTGTGTGTGGTGACTTCAACAGCCACTCTCAGAGCTGGGGCTACAATCATATCGACAAGAGAGGTAAGGAACTTGAGAGCTGGCAGGATGAAAATAATCTCATCCTTATTAACCAGCCAGCAGACTCATCAACCTTCTACTCGAAAGCATGGCACACCACTTCTACACCAGACCTGGCATTCCACTCACTAGGCTTGGAATGGAACATCACAAGTGTCGTTGGAAAGCAGCTTGGGGGTAGTGACCACAGACCACAATGAATTTACCAAGGACAGCAGCACGCTCACTAGGTGGAACTATAAAAGGGCTGACTGGAAAATGTACCAGCATTTAACCAGTGTTCTAGCTAAGGACATGAACTTGGACAAAGACATCAATAGAGCAGTGAGTGAATTTAATAGATGTATACTACATGCTGCTAGTAAAACCATACCCAGGGGGGCACGCAAAAACTACAAACCCTACTGGAATGATGAACTGGAAAAGCTGCAAAATGAGATGGAAACATCTAGACAGCAGGCTGAGAACAGACCTAGCCAAGAACATCACAACAAATATCAGCAAATAAATGCTAAATTTCAAAGACCAAGTTACAAGCCAGACGGAGCAGCTGGAAAGAAAAAACAGAGTCGCTGAACCTAGAAAGAGATTGAACCCGCAAAACATTGGACAAGGAGAACCTAATCCTAAAGTCATGGAGGCACCAATCACAATGAGATAACTGGAGCGTGCAATATCCAAATTGAAAATGAAAAAGTCCCCTGGAGCTGATGGAGTGTCCAATGAAATGATTAGAAACCTGGGAATTGGAACCACATGGGGAACCAGTGGGAATATACTCAGTAAAGTTTACCAGCAAGGCATAAGACTACACCTGGAATATGGTTCAGCTGCATGGTGTCCTGCATCAAACACCACATTACAAGTCTAGATAAAGTGCAAATCCAGGCACTTAGAATAATGTTAGGATCAATGAAATTAACACCCATAGCAGAGATGCATAAAATAAGAAGAATGCAAACACTTGGCGAACACAGAGACACAAAAGTACTAATTCAAGCAGAAAAGTTTCAGTGTATGCCAAGTCATCCAATGAAGGAAAGATTCCAAAATCTAGCAATGGGCAGACAGAAAAGAAGCAGATTTATCCACCAAGCTAAACGACTCCATAGACAACTTACAGACCTACCTGAAGTTGACAGCCCCTTAAGGTCTGTACCAGAACAAACCCCCGTGGAGTGAAAGGCATGGAATGTCAATATACATTGAGACCCACGTGAAAGGAATACTAAGCGAGGATGAACAGAATAGTGTGCAGCGAAGGACAGTCACCCTCAGTTTCCTGGATGAGGAATATCCACAAGATATATGGGTCAGAGTATACACAAATGGGTATAAATAACCAAATGGTTGGAGGGTGTCCGACAAGGTGGAGGGTGCCGCAGCAACCAAATGAACAAATAGTAAAGCATAATGAATTAAACAGGTTACTGAAAACACTTACCTTGCCTATGAATAAAAAATATATAAAAAAGTATATATAAAAAAACATACAATAAAACTAAACAGGACAATTCTCCACGTATCGGCTCAAATGGAACCTTTTTCAAGAGACAAACAACAGTAAACAACATAATAATAAACAGAATAGATGACTTAGCCTGTATAAAGCCATGTCTCCAAAACATAAAACCACGTCTTCATGACGCAGGAATAACATCTAATAAACGAGAAAATGCGTGCATTCATTATAAACAAACTGGAAAGTGGGAAATTAGATGCAATATAGAAGTGGTTGGGGTGTTTATAATGAATGCAAAAATAATATAAGAAAAAGACTCCTATTGTCACTTTATCAGACAGGCAGGTTTTAAGAACATAGTCAACAGGCAAGACTGAAGGGAACAGAGACAGATGGGGACAACGTGAGAAAATATTAGTTTGACAACCTAGCAAGTCATGGAAACAACAACGATCCTGATAACAATACTGTGGACAGAGAGCCATGGTCGCCTACGCCAACCAGAATGGCATATGATAATGATTGATGAGTAATGATGAGGTTGTGGGGTGAGTGGGTTTGGGGAAGGAAGGATACAAGAAGAATCATCATTTGAAAGTGCATGGAATGAATGTGAAACCAAAAATAGACATAAAAATATACAACCACACATACATAGAAATTTATACACACAACAAGAGTTAAGAAATAAATATACCGGTATAACAAAATGGACACATAGATGTGTGAAGGATACCCAACAAAATGCACAGGCATGTAAATGTATCCACACATAGGAAAGGGCTCACACCAGAATAGGCATACATATTGACATAGAATGGAGATACGTGCATTAACATAAACAAGCACTCACATAAATATATATATTTATATATACATAAATATGAACATGCATTCACATAAACACTTTCTCACATGAATAAAAACATTAACATGAACATTCACACACATAGAAACATATACATATATTGATATAAATATAAACGTTTGTTCACATAAAGATAATGCTATAACAACTGCATATGTATACATACAAATGTGTGGCCCAAAGTAATTGTGTTGATACATAGAACCATGTAAAACAAATTGCATATACAAATAACTATACATGTGTGGGCACCCATCGAAGAGACAACTGCAATAACACCGAGTGTAAAACAAATTGCATAAAACTAAATATGTAAATGATTGAACAATAACAATATGGCATTCTAATGTACAATTGATAGACTAGAGTACAAATTAATCACATGTTGACATACACAAACGAAATAAGACATAAAGGAAATATATAGAAGTACGGCAAACACAGAAATAATTACTCACGAAAGTGTACAAAGACAAATAATTACAAGAATCAGTGCAATACGGGAGTAGAGGGTATAAAGAAAAGGTGGGTAACTCAAACAAAACGGTGATTAATGTTCATTCCGTGTGGTTGTATCTCGGTGTTATTGCAGTTGTCTCTTCGATGGGTGCCCACACATGTATAGTTATTTGTATATGCAATTTGTTTTACATGGTTCTATGTATCCACACAATTACTTTGGGCTACACATTTGTATGTATACATATGCAGTTGTTATAGCATTATCTTTATGTGAACGAACGTTTATATTTATATCAATATATGTATATGTTTCAATGTGTGCGAATGTTCATGTTATTGTTTTTATGTGGATGCATCTTCATATTTATGTATATATATAGGTATGTATTTATGTGAGCGCTTGTTTATGTTAATGCACGTATCTCCATTCTGTGTCAATATGTATTCTGGTGTGAGCCCTTTCCTATGTGTGGATACATTTACATGCCTGTGCATTTTGTGTGGGTATCCTTCACACATCTGTGTTCATTTTGTTATATATTTATTTCTTAACTCTTGGTGTGTGTATACATTTCTATGTATGTTTAGGTGTGGTTGTATATATATATATGTTTGTGTCTATATTTGGTTTCACATTCATTCTATGCGTTTTCAAATGATGATTCTTCTTGTATCCTTCCTTCCCCAAACCCACTCACCCCACCACCACACAAACTCATCATTACTCATCAATCATTATCATATGCCATTCTGGTTGGCGTAGGCGACCATGGCTCTCTGTCCACAGTATTGTTATCAGGATCATTGTTGTTTCCATGTTTTGCTAGGTTGTCAAACTAATATTTTCTCACGTTGTCCCCATCTGTCTCTGTTCCCTTCAGTCTTGCCTGTTGACAATGTTCTTAAAACCTGCCTGTCTGATAAAGTGACAATAGGAGTCTTTTTCTTATATTATTTTTTGCATTCATTATAAACACCCCAACCACTTCTATATTGCATCTAATTTCCCACTTTCCAGTTTGTTTATAATGAATGCACACATTTTCTCTTTTATTAGATGTCATTCCTGCGTCATGGAGACGTGGTTTTATGTTTTGGAGACATGGCTTTATACAGGCTAAGTCATCTATTCTGTTTATTATTATGTTGTTTACTGTTTTTTTTTCTTGAAAAAGGTTCCATTTGAGCCGATACGTGGAGAATTGTCCTGTTTAGTTTTATTGTATGTTTTTTTATATATACTTTTTTATATATTTTTTATTCATAGGCAAGGTAAGTGTTTTCAGTAACCTGTTTAATTCATTTTGCTTTATTATCTATACACAGGTGGGTCAGCACAGAATGCCGTGAGGTATGGAGGTGCAGGTGTATATATAGAATATCCACACAAGTCTAGAGATACAATCAGAACACCGACGGGAAAATTCTGCAATAATTATGATGCAGAAATCCAGGCAATTAGTGTGGCAGCTAAAAAAGCGCTGAACTCCAACTCTGGCCTACAGCCTGTGGTATTCCTGACAGATGCAAGGTAGTGCTTCAAGCTCTCCAGTCTGAAAAACTAACAGACTTGAAAAAACTACTTAGCAAATTGTCATACCAGTATAGGGTAACCATGCAGTGGTTACCCTCTCACTGTGGAATACCAGGAAATGAAAAAGCAGACCAATTGGCTAAGGAAGGTGCTGCCGAAGACCATCAGATATACCAATCACCTACCATCAGAAAAAATAGATGATCAAGTCAATAAGAAAGCCACAAACACCAACACAAGATGACTATCATATTATGAACAGATCAGAACAAGTTATAATTCTACGTCTCAGAATAGGACACAACCGACTCCGCAGTCACATGTATACAAAGTTCAAGGTTGGCAACACGGCCATGTGTACATGTGGACAGGCAGCACAGAGTGCCACACATATACTTCAAGAGTGTTCTGAGCATGAAACACTGAGGCAGACATATTGGCCAGAGGAAACAACACTGGAATCAAAGCTCTACGGGACACCGTATGAACTACAAAAGACAGTGAGTTTTATTAAGGAGACAGAATTACAGATATAGACATGTTTCAAGTGAATGAAAGAAGAAGAAGTATGTGTTATCATGTATGTTACCAGTGATTTGTATGTTATCATGTGTTACCAGTGATTATTATGTGTTATCATGTGTTATCAGTGATTTGTGTTTCTTCTTCAGTGTTCATTCTCAAACTCCTGCTGGATCTCCCTTGTAGCAGGACCATTGTCCTACTAGATTTCCAGCAGGATGTAGTCCAGAGAATGGAAATGCGTTGTGTTGCCGTTTTATTTGTGCCAAATGGCCCGACACATCTGTCTTCGGCTGTTGGTTTGTAATTGTTATCATGTGTTACCAGTGATGTGTATTTGTTATAATGTGTTACCAGTGATTTGTATTTGTTATAATGTGTTACCAGTGATTTGTATTTGTTATAATGTGTTACCAGTGATTTGTATTTGTTATAATGTGTTACCAGTGATTTGTATTTGTTATAATGTGTTACCAGTGATTTGTATTTGTTATCATGTGTTACCAGTGATTTGTATTTGTTATCATGTGTTACCAGTGATTTGTATTTGTTATAATGTGTTACCAGTGATTTGTATTTGTTATAATGTGTTACCAGTGATTTGTATTTGTTATAATGTGTTACCAGTGATTTGTATTTGTTATCATGTGTTACCAGTGATTTGTATTTGTTATCATGTGTTACCAGTGATGTGTATTTGTTATCGCATTACCAGTGATTTGTATGTGTTACCAGTGATTGTTTTTGGTCGGTTGTGTCTAGTAAAGGCTTATAAAGGGAGTTGTTTTGAGGCGCCGTACATGAGCAGATTTTAAGGATGTATTTGCTGAGATATAGTAATTGTGAATGCAGTTCACCTGGTTGCAAATAAATTCCTTTCTATCTGCAGCATCAGCAACCAGAGTTTGGCCAGTAAAGCGTTAGCCAAGAAACTCTCAAACCTTGAAAATATCTGTTCACCACGTAGAGATATTTCAAGGGTCTTGGTTAATAATAAACACTGAGCTTCTTATGTGAACAATGTGTAACCATCTCATCTACACATTTGACTAACCTTTCAAGAGATCCAGAGGTTCTTCCAACAAAGCCTTTCTCTGACTAAGGGTAAGAAATCTGTAAATAAAATGTCAACTATTAAGATGAAGATGTTGTACACATGAATGACACTACATACTATCTTTTAGCAGATGATTAAGTTGTTAGGTACACATAAATAATACCACAGAGAATATCACCAAGTATACATACCATCTCTTAGCATCTCTTAGCAGATGATTAAGTTATGTGACCATCTCAAGTTTACATGACTATCATCAATCACAAGGATGTAACTAGCCATGTCATCATAAAACAAGTGTCACTAGGAATGGCTCACCCAGAGAAATGAGTGTGCAGTGTTCTCACTGATAAACCACACAGTTCAAATTTAATGACAAAATTGTGCACTAAAATTAATACCCTAAAATCTCAGTAATTCATCACAGGTAATGAGGGTAAAAAGTGTCACACTTGTATTGTTGCATCTCTATGGTGTTGAAGAAAAGTTCTATCCTGGCATAGAATACTATCACATTAGGAATTGTATGATCATTTTTTGGGGGGGGGGCAGCATATTTACTCTGTGCCTGAGATTTGATGCTTCCCAGCGATGCAAGCAGTTTTGTTGGTGTTGCTGCACCACATTTGGTAATTCTGAGCTAGACTTCCAATATTTGATGTTAATGTTGAAGCTTATTAGAGACACTTTGAGAATCTTTGAACTGTTTCTTCTGCCCACAGGTTAGTAATTTTTCCCTTGAGGAGCTCGCCATACATCAGCAGTTTTGGGATGCATTTGGCATGCATGAGCACATGTCCAGCCCATCTCAATTGGGCCTTCTTCAACATTTTATGAATGCTTGGAATGTTAGCTCTAGTGAGGCTTAAGTCCTTTCATTACCATACATCATCGTGTAGTCGCCTCATGCGACAGTCGCTTCAGAGACTCTGTTGTTGACTTTTGCATCAATGTCATCAGTCCTGGAGAGAGTATTATCAAGTTAAGTGAATCTGTCAACTGGTAGGAGATAATTGTTATTAACCTTGATGACTGGGTCATGGTACTGTTCACTTGGTGAGGGTTGAAACATTACCTCCATTTTCTTGGTGTTAATGGTCAGGTAAAACATATCTCAAGCTGTAGAAAACATGTCCTTACTGTCTTTTTATGAGCTGGTAGTGAGTGCACAGTCATTAACAAGAAGCATATTTGTAATGGCTGTCTCTTTCACCTTGGTGGAGGTTTGTTGTCATCTAAGATTAAAGAGCTCTACACCTGTTCTATGTTTAATTTCTATTCCATCATTTCCACAACCTTGGAGAGTGCATAAGCAGAGCAGTGAACAGCATGCTGAACAGTGTTGGGGTCAGCACACAGCCCTGTTTGATGCCATTTGTAGCTTGAAATGCATCTGATAACTCCTCATCACTTAGTACATGGACCAGTATGCCCTCGTGAAGCTGCTGTATAATCTTGAGGGATAAATGTTCCGGTCTAGGGTAAAACCCTAAACAGGAAGAAGGTGGCTGGAGTAACACAGGGCAAATGACAAGATAAACAAAAATAGGTAGATGTGTTACCAAAATAAAACAACCTAACAACGAGATACAGGGACAGACGACGTTTCAACTAAAAAAGCCTTCATCAGGACAAACAAATGACCACAATAAAAGAAATCTTACATGGAGACAAATAGGGTTATAATAAGGAGGAGAGGAGGATAATAGCAGATAGATAATGGAAGAAGAAAAGATGGAACAGCATGACAGGAGAGAAGAAGGTATGGGGAGAAGACACTGGTAAGTGAGGAGGAGGAAGTGGGCAGAAGAAAGTGAGAAGTGGAAAAAGGAAAGATATAATAGCAAATGAATTAAAAGTAAATTAAAATACTTATTTAAAAAGTGGCAACAGGCAATGAGTATTACAGACATACAATCATAATGTAAAGGAAGAGCAAAATGAGATGGTACGAGAGATCAGATGGGAGAGAGAGAGAGAAAGAGGCCAATACGGCAAGAACAGACAAGAAAGAGCAAACAGCAGGAGGAAAATGTATAATCTTGATAAATTTATCATTGCAGCCAAATATCGCTAGGATCTTCCAGTCCATTTCTGTCGACAGTGTCAAAAGCTTTAGTTAAATCTATGAAAATCATGTAGAGATTGCACGTGGCATTTTTCAAGTTATCAAGAGTTATCAAGCTGCAAATATCATATTGGCAGTTCCACTTTCTGCTCTAAAGCCACACTGACTCTCTGGGAATAGCTCTTGTTCTATAGTTCCTTCCATAATTAATGTTTCTCACTTGAATATTCAAGAGTGTTGGTTACTAAACACAATAACAAAAAGAAAACTACGCCTGTTTGGTCATATAAAGAGACACAACTATTTAGAAAGACAAATAATGGAGGGAAGAGTACCTGGGTAGAGGAGAAGGGGCAGACCAAGAAGACGATGGACTGATGACATTAAAGATAACATGAATACATCACTAGAAAATGCAAGCCACATCGCCCAAGACAGAGAGAGGTTCAGAGAGTTCATTGGGAAGACAACGTTCTGGAAGGAATACGTCACATGACACACTTGAGCTCAATTTTTATGAAAACTACCTGATGCATAGCAACCATATTTTGCTGTTAGTCTTATACACAGCATTACCTTAGGAATTCATATTTTACAAATTGATAGGTACAGGGGAAAATTGCACAAAACGGTTTTTTGCTATAGTATTGCATAGCAACAAAAGATGGCACTAACATTTACAGTAATACACAAAAAGGTAGTTGCAAAGGTGTATCCCAACTACATATAATAACAGGAAATGTGAAATAGTTATCATTACTACCATAGTGTATGTAAAAGATTTTTTTTATCTTTGATGATGAAATAGTCTTAGATTTTTCTTATGGCATTGGTATTGAAGAGAAATATGTGTTTTTGATCCTTACATAAATAAAAGTGACTGAAAAAAAATTGTTATGAGAAGTAAAGCAATGAAGTACCAGATGATTTTGTAAGATATTTGGTAGATGTGAAACAACAGAGATTGGCACATCAACTATTTTATACTGATTCTAAAGACTTGAAAAGATCGACTACTACTAAGGGATGAATAAAATGCAAACCATCTTGTTGTCAATGTGTCTCTTCCTCTTGAAGCACATGTTCTTCACATTTTCTCCAGTTCTCAATATTTATATAATATATATATGCGCAATGCGTGTTATGTTTGTTACATCACGCAGTTTTAGAGTCTGGTTTAGTGTGGCAACTTGACCTTTGACTACAGCCCACACAGGTTTAAATCGATTGAGATATAAATGGTAAGGTGGTGGTAGCTGAAGAGAAGTATGATTATGCTCAGCGATGATTTTGTCAATTACAAAAGTCTTTGTCTTCTTTGTTCATCTCACAAGTTCTAGCAACTCTGGTTTGAATTTATTTCTGCAAGATATGATCTGCGAGCAGTTCCGCTGTTTCCCCAGTTATGTTCTGAAACTCAATCACCTTGATTTGAATGCCTTTATCTGGAATAAAATACCTGACAAGGACTGGCATCAACTTCAAATCCCTATGATGTGATGTGTCCACCATAACTGAAATATATTTAGCATCTTTCAATTCTTTGTCTATTTCTCGCATTGCAAAAAATGCTAGGACATTTACTAGAATTTATTTGCACTTCGTTCGCCCACATGTAAATTTCTTTTCAAATAAATTGCTAACTATTGCAGACGTACAATCCATTGATCTCATTGAAAGCTTATGTTTCACTGCATGAAATGCAAACAGAACTTCTTGGGCTGCTAGACTCTTACTTTCATCAGTTAACTGCCCCGTTTCATAAAAAATTATGCAATACCTTGGCTTGAACTGCTACCAACAACTGCCATTTTGTGTTTCTGCATCTTCAAGTGTTGTTTTACATTATAAATACCTCCATTGTCAATGGAAAGCATGGAATGACACACAGTACAATTGCACCTTGCCTAGTGTGGCTTCTTCTTTCAAGAAAGGATACTCCTCTTTGATGTTTCTACTGAAACTGCACATTCTTTTTAGCATCATGCAGGAGACTTAGTGCCTAAAACTTTATTAACTTTAGAAGAGTATTACATAAACATCCTGTAAGGAATGGTAACTTTCGGGAAATATGTTTTATATAACATAGAGGGTAATCTCTCATTTTGTACAAATATTCAATATGACATAAGATAAAATTGATAAAATGTAAAATGCTCAAAGCTGCAAGAACTGCTGTAGTCATGTCACACTTATAAATAAGGGGACAAAGCGGGACTGAAATGGGGGAAAAAAGGACGTCTGGTCACCCTACACAAAGTCGAAAACTGACATCTCTTGGTATGAAAGAAAGCTCGGAGATATCACCCAACTGCACATAGGAAGTATGAGCACATCGCTCACAATTCCTGGGGATTGAAAAGAAAGAAAGAAGTCTTCACTTAATGCTATAGAGAATCTATCTAAATGCTATAGAGAATCTATCTTTCTAAATGCTATAGAGAATCTATCTATCTAAATGCTATAGAGAAAGTCACCACAAAAAGATATTATGAATGTCATTAATAAATTGTACCAATACACCAAGGATGATATATGTAAGGTCTTCAGACAGCAAGTTGCCGATAATGATGATGGAGGTCTGTCTGTTTTTCATGTAGTATATAGAGCCTGCAACATTTGCAGCATAAACTAACACACATTTTTCATAAGACATGCTTTTTGTAATAATAACAGAAAAATATATATTCCATTTTACCTTTGAATTTTGGCTGCAGCATAACCGATTCCTCCACAACCAACCATCAGGAAAACTTGCAGTATTGAGTACTGTAAGATTGAAGGAGATTATTGAAACTGTAGTTGTTATACTTTCAGTGTCAAAATTATCTCCAACAAATTTTACAAATACATTTACCGATACAATAAAAAGACTAACCATATATCAGATGACCATCTCCTAACATTTTGACATGCTCTACAAAAGATTTGATATACCACTGTTGACAAACATGACACTAACCATTCCTTCCCTCTCCTACATAGCACAATCATTCACACCTCTTTCTATTGTATAGAATTGCACGAAATTGTGAATTACAACTACAGAAACCCATTTCTGACACAAAAGGGAGATAACTAACAAAATTCCTGCTTTGCATGTGGATTGAGCAGAAGTACCCAGTTACTTTGAGTCAGAATCAGACCATGTGCTGTCATACTCAGGATAAATTTATATGAAAATTAACGATGTTCTACCTAGATATACATGGAAGGTGCAAATGTAAATAAATGACGTTTGCTCTCCTGATATGGAAGGAGAAATATAAAACGAATAATATATAAAGTTGCATGAATAGAAACAGAAGGTATAAATTAAAGTATTGAAATGTGTTGCAGAAGTAGTTGAATTACAGTTGGGGAATTACAGATGATCAGAATATGCGCACCAAAATGCACCAAATAAGGTTAGCAGGAATGAATGCAATTATGACCAGTGGAGCAGTGGGCGAAAAGATACATAAAATGGCAGTACAGTGAGGAAGCAATCTTTGCCGTGTAACCATTCATTTTTTGTAAGAGATGTCTCTAGAAGGTGTCCATGATCATTTGAAGCCAAGTTCTAGTTGCAACTTTATGGTTGACTAAGTACTCAAGTTGTGTTCAGGAGTTGTTAAAATTTTGTGTACAAGAAACTGAAAATGTATAAGATTAGGTAATCCTTCAATACTATGGACATATTCAGTTTGAAGGTCATTAACAATCTGACCTAAATGTTTATATTTCATCAACAAATGCTTGTCTGAAGACAAACTTCTCACAAAACAATTTTGTGTTTATAAGACAATTTGTTTGAAGACAAACTTCTCACAAAACAATTCTGTGTTTATAAGACAATTGTTGAGGAATATTATTATAACGAAGCATTAACAGTTTAGTCCTTTAATAAATATTCATTAATTCAGAAGGGTCAAAACAAACAACCAATAGGACATGGCAACGAACCCCATCATTGACTCATTTATTAAGTTAAGGATTTCAACAAGAGAATATGTAAGCAAATGGAAATTTATATCTGAGGAGACAACGAATTGAAATCCATCTCGAATATATGTAGGTCAGATTTAACATGTTTTAATTACTCAAGTTTTCAATCTCTACATTTGCTGTTGACCTAGCTCGGTTTACATATGGATTCATTATATCAGACTGAACATATGTAAGTTGATTCTGTTGGCCTTACCACTTAGATTTCCAACATCCATAACATCGACAGGGTCCCAACGGTTGACCTTAACATTCAATTTAATATCAATTGGTGTATAGACAGGAATTCACATAAGATAGAAAAGAATTACTCGAGAGAGGATGAAATCTATTTTTTATCAATGCCCTACTCTGGAACATAGATTTAACAATTTGGACAAATTATGCTTGATAATGTTATATTTTTTTAAAAACATCTTGAGATCATTAATAAATCAGTTATTTGTTTTATTCTGATGGTCTTCCTTCTTCAGTACATCAATAAGTATTTAAGGGCAGTACCTATTATTAGCTATATCAACTATTGATAATTATAATTGGTGTCATTATCTTGAAATGGGCACTGTAATTATCTTATACAAAGATTCTGCATTGCTCTCGATGGACCCAGGGTTAGGAGATATCCAAGATCCTATAAGTACCTCCTCATGGTGCACCCTGGAAATAGAAATTCAGCTGCTCTTGTTGTGTAACTGGCCAACACTTATAGGGATCATGTCCGTGGATGCTGTAGATGGAGTGAGAACTGCCTTCAAAGAAACAAACAATATCTCCAACACTTTTACACCAACACATCCAGCCGCACTATCGACACACAGTTAAACAAGGCCAAAATGTTGGAGGGTTGGCCAATGTTGATGTCCCAGCAAAGGTAGATGTCAGTACGATATGACGATGCTTAGAGTACACATTGAATCTGGAAAAGGCAACACTCACTACTAGAGCGCAACATTGTGTATGTAAAATGATAAAGTTGCAACACATTAATGATTGTCAAGCACCAGACCGGTCGGTGGAAGTGCTGTTCATGCTCAAGAATACACAGAAGTGACATGTCCCACCATATTTGACCCCATTCAAAGTAGGAGTCCTGACTCAGGTATTGGAAACGCCAACTTGAAAATGTATTCCTGGGTATGAAAGAAAGCTCTGAATACAGATCTCCATTGCACACAGGGCAAGCATTGAATAAATGTCGGGTAGCACATTGCACAAATTTCTGACCACAGTAGTGTTGTGACTCGGACTCTGGACACTGTGGACAACATAGAGAGGGAGCAGGACATTGTCGAGGACATCGCAAACGTAGTCTAAATCGACTGTTGCCATTGCTCAATGCAGATCAGAGAATTGGGTTCAGTACCTAAGGGCATAAAGGAGAAATTATGTCTCTCTCTTACACAAGATTTGTTCCAGACTGCGAAGCTCCTTGTCCAAGATAGGTGCAATCTACATACTTCTTTGGGTGTGGATGTAACCTCAATGACGAAGAGTAAAAAAACACAGGTCAAGCCTGGCGATAGATTGGAAGGCCATCACAAGCAGATGAGGTGAGTGCATGAAAAATGCACAGGTCAAATCCCAGACCCCTGACGTGTTCTGCAAGGCCTCGTCTAGGAAGGTGTAGTAACTCTGAGTCTAATTCGACTGTTGCCGTTGCCCCACACTGCTCATAAATTAGATCTGGGACCTAGGGATACTAAGGTAATGGAATGGTCTTCCTACACAAAGAATAGTTCACTAGCTGGACATTACCTCATCAGAGGAAAGATGCACAGTGGGTGACCCAGGCAAATTATCAGCTTGTCTCGTATATGCCCCTTCTTGAGTAGAAGGCATCTTCAATAGGTATTGCATTAGGCTGAAAGCTGGTCTCCTGGATATGAAAGAAAGTTCAGAGAAACCACCCAGCTGCACATAGGAAGTAAGAGCTAATTGCTTGCAACTCCTGGGGATAGCAAACAAACAAACCTAGATATACACTACACTTGTATCAAATGTAAGTATTTTAGTAAGTATATTAAGGATGTTGTATTTTATGTGAGTACAGGTAGGATGGGGCAAAGGAAAGAAAGGACTATACTGTTGCTAAGTTTGTGTTATTTTCATTTATCAAGATTCCGCTTGTCCCTAAATTCTTTTAATAACAGTATTACACAGTAAAATTATTTATACTTTGGTCTATACATGGGTTTCGACTTTGGTAATATTTTGGACATTAAAGTTACATCCGTAGCTTATCTTCAGTAGTATACAGCATCTCTTGGACACAACAAAGTAATCCTACCTAACAAAATAAAGTAGTATTTCATGGACACAAAGTAATCCTACCTAACAAAATAAAGTAGTATTTCATGGACACAACAAAGTAATCCTACCTAACAAAATAAAGTAGTATTTCATGGACACAACTAAAGAAATCCGAACAAAATAAACTACCATACCCCTCCCCTGATTTTGGGAAGGAGAAAAAAAAACAGTGCTCACTCGATCATATGCCCCTCTATCACCCCTCCCCCTCCCTGCATTTTAGAAGTGGAAAACCAGAAAAAGTGAAAATACATCATTCCTATCATTGTTGCAGGGGTGCAAAGGGTTTTGCATTACTCTCGTGTGGACTCAGGGTTAGCAGATAACCAAGATCCTAAAAGTACCTCCTCGTGGTGCACCCTGGAAACAGAAATACAGCTGCTCTTCTGTATTCCTGACTAGCACTTTTAGTCTCATGTCCGTGGATGCTTAGAGGGAATGAGAATTGTCTTCAGAGAGACAGAAAATATCTCTGAAACCTCTATGCCATTACATCCAACATCACTGTCTGCACACAATGATGCAAGGCATCAGTGCATTCCATCTCGGCCGGCTTAAAAAGCAAAAACATTGGAGAAGTGACCAATGTCAATGTTCCTAACATACGGTTATCTTACGAGTACACACTGAATCTGGAAAAAGTAACATGCTAGAAGGCAGCGTAGTGTGTAAATCAATTCAGTGGCAACAAAGCTACTAAAGTCTAGCACAAGACCGACTGGCAGAAGTGCTGTTCATGCTCAAGAAGACACAGAAGCCAAATGTCCCATCACAATTGACCTCATTCAAAGTAGGAGTCATGACTCAAGTATTGGATTTATTCATTCTCTGGTACCATGCCTTTCGGCGTAGGCGGTCATGTCTCTCCACAGTCCTCTGTTTGTTATACATTTAAATATAGTTTCTGATGATTCTGCATCATGCCAGTCTTTCAAATCATCCAACATTTTCTCACGTTGTCTGCCTGTCTCTCTTACCCTCGATCTTTCCAGTTGTTACGATGTTCTCCAGACCACCTCTTCTCATGACATGACCCAGAAACTGTGATTTTCGTCTTCTAATATAGTTAATATGTTCCTATTTGAGTTGTAGAATTATAGCATTACTCTTTTTAGCTGTCCATGATATTTTCAATATTCTTCTATAAAACCACATCTCTATGGCCTCCAGATGTTTTCTTGCAATATTGTCAATTGTCCATGCTTCACTACTATTTAGTATGTTCTTTCTTACTTCTATTGATAATGAATTATTACACAAGATATTCCTCATCTTCTGGAATGCTGCTTTTCTTTTTATCTCAGTGATGCATCTACCATCTGAAGTAATAATTGTGCCCAAATATTTAATGTTTAACTCTTTCAGAACTTGATTATTTTTAGGTTTGGACCAAATTAATTTTCAGGTGTAGAAAAATGTCCTTACATATGTTTTTCATTGTATGACTTGACATACTAATATTGATAAATAGTGTATGGGTAATATATAATTGGAAAGGGGAATGGATACAGAATATGAATATATAAGTACATTGATGATATTTGATTACATCACAAGGTTAGAGTTAGTAAAACACAAAACAAGAAAATGTTAATTTATTAGTATAAATATTGTGACTTACCCAAATGCATCCATACTTGTCATTGATGATATCCATTTTTTAAGAATGTTTACACAGGTATATCCAATTCTCTTCATTATGCATTTTAGTTGATGAATTTATATCAATAAATGTTAAAGTTATGTTCATTTTTCTGAATGACATCAGAAGCAATAAAAATATGAAAATATTTACATCCAGTCATGGCTTTATTATTTACAAGTTATTATTTGTTACAAATGAGATCATCTTGTGTGGTATTCCCTAAAGCATGATTTAGCACACAGATGTGGCTTCTGTGAACATCTATGCAGTAGTAGCTACTTCGCTTTCATATTTGCTTAGTAGCACAATGAGCACATTGCCTGTCTTTTCCACTGAAGTCAATGAGATGGATGGTCCCTGATACCTCTCAAGCTCTGTATTTATTGGCTTTCTTCCAGGCTTGGACAATAAAGTAGCATCAATGTTATTAGGTGCCTTTAATTCAAATATACTACATAGTTCCTCTATCAATATGTCCTTGAAGTTTGAAAGGGGCATATGCTTCTCTGTGCAAGGGCGGCTCAGTGTGTATAAAATGTGGGCGTTGAGTTGTGTTATTTCCAACACTCACATAAATACTTTTTTCCACCACTTCACTGTTTTTCTTGTGTGGTTTCCATAATATGAAATCATCTGATCTACTCTATCACATCCATTCATTGACATATTGTAATTATGAATGGGTGATGGTTTCCGAACTTCACTTCTACCCTCAGTTCTAATTTCACATGTTGCGCTTCCACATGTTGTTACCAGTTGGCAAGGTTTCTTCAATTTTATCTCTCCAGCTGACATACATAACTTTATCTTTATCATTTATGAACCATTTTAGTTGATTGACAGCTATTTTCTTATTCTTGATTTCTGGTGGAAACCCTTGTCTGTTCACATTGAGAGTTCCAGTATAATGGTGATTTCTCTGCTGCAGAAACTGGACAAGAGGTAAGGACGAATAATACCTGTCAGCAAACAAATGGTGTCTGATGCCTTCTAGTGGTTTGTTAAAGATTTTGACAGCATGGGTAGACTTTGTGTCAGTTTCCAGCATGTATGTCATGTCCACACCAAAATATACCAGCAGGTTGAAAACATATCCGCTGATAGAGTCCATATGACTTTATATGGTATTTTTTTGGCTTGCTTGCATTAGATTGCTTGTACCTAAATCTTCCCTTGTGACCTATAACCATCTCATCTATACATATGTTTTCAGAAGGATGATGATGATGATTCAATCCCTTTCGCTGTGAGCAGGAAGCTCTTGACAGTCCATAGCCCTTCTGGCGAATGCACAAGTTTTCCTCAGTTGTGTAGAGTGTGTTGTGTATAGCTAGAAGTGGTGGAAATAGTTCTTGTCGGATGTCTGTTAGTTTTTTTTTCAGAAGGATAGAATGCATTCTGAAAGCTCGCAACTAATTCATTTATGAATAGCTCCATTTTAATTTTACCCTGTGCATCAGATCCAGCTGCATGAAGCATTGATTGGTAAATCAATAAGAATTTGGTCCTGCTGAAAATTGATTCAAACCAGGGGCAACTTCTATGTGTTTTTGTGGACCAAAAATCTTTTATAGAATGTTTGGGGTCCAAATCCATGTTTATCAGGGTGGCGAGAAACTTCATAAAAATATTTCGGTCGAGCGGAGTCCATTTCGAATAAGTAGAATATTTCCTTCGAGGTGTATTATTTTCAATTTCTGCAGGGCATAAGAATTTACATTGGCTATTAGATTGTCAATTATTGGTTCTGTTATCAAGGATAGCAAATACTGGAGAGGTGAGGCATTGTCAGGAATTTCTATCAAAAGTTTATAAATTTAAGATTCATTGAGTCTAAGCTTGGCCATATTTGTAGGTCTAGGTAAGATGATTACACAAAAAAAAAAAATTGCTCTGTCGACAGATAAAAGTTGAAATGACACTAACAAGCGTATCCAAGTACAAAATCTTGTTTTGAAGATGACCTTTAGACAGCTTTAACTTACCAATCAAGAGTATTTGATAACATTGAGGTGCTTTCAGGGATAAATTATACGAATACTTGAGCCATCGCTCCTTACAGAGATGTCCGCAAAATGGAGGTAACTTTTCATTGTATCCTTAAAGATGCCTCCGCAGCCAAGGGGTTAACGATTTCAACAAAAACAAAGGTTGAGAGATTCTAAGAAGTTGAGATTTCATGTGAAAATTCTAGTCTATCTGATGTGATAATATCATTGTTTTTGGTATCCAGTGAATTTCTTCAGTATTCTACTCAAACTGTGATTCATTCAGAATAATTGTAGCACCAAGTTGTCTTGTCCTACCTGTATAATGAAATACTGAACACTTTATTTAGCCTCAGTATCTCATTTTCATGTTCTATTTCTTTTGACAAATGCCCAGAATCAACAAATCTAAGACAAATAAAGCTATTTGTCAGTGTAAACTGATGATAGATCAGTCACACATTGACAATCTGTACTTTCAAAGGTTTTCATGTTTAGAAGACCAAGTAATCACCAGCAGTAAAGAAAACATACACATAGGTAAAATGGCCATATTTTTCATATATTTTGCAGCTAAATCTACACATGGTTGGTTGGTTGGTTGCTGATACAGCCGTCCATGGGCTCATGCCCTTTGACCCAATGCCATTAAACTGGCATTATATTGCTGGGGAGTCTATGGATTGTCTGCCCACCCTGGACCAGAGTTAGAGAATAACTATCATACCACCAGGAAGGTAGGTTTCAAACCTATGCACTGCTCCAAGTCATTGCAACCAAGATAGGGTTCAATGTGCGCATTCCCCGCCACCAATTGACTACTGGTTATGCTGAACTTCTCTATTGCTCCAGGCATGCAACGAAATGTTCAAGTCAAAAGGATTGTCACGTCCTGAATCACTGTTCCTCTATGATGGTCCTCAGCTATAGAAAAAACAGTGCTGTCAGTTTTCTCCTCCCCAATGCTGTGAAGTGCATCTCTGGCTCTCTCCCAACCACAGTGAGTGCATACATACATAAAAACACATTGCAATAACAAAATAAACGCATGAGAAGCATAATTGTATAGATGTTGTGCCATGAAGCTCTATAAGAAGATAACCTCAATATAACGGCATGTCATCTACTACGGTTTTCTGTTGCACGGGTGGTTTGTCTAATGAGCCATTGGTGAGACCCACAGACATAACCACATGTGTAAATCTACAGATCAATTGCAATTAATTCTGTATGCAGAATAATTGTGAGTCTTTATACTTAAACCATTCATGAAACATCTAAATTTCCATTATTTTCTGAACATGTTATTAATGTCACATAAGGATCATTACTGATTTTCATGACATTATGATACATTTTTTTATGTCAAAGGTGTTTACAATTTGGAATCACTGAAAAGGACTAATAAATGCACCTCATTGCACAAAATCACTTTCATCTGTGTTTCAGACACAAAGTATGGAGTATATATAGCGGACACGCAGAAAAGAAAAAACATCTCAACCTCACATAGATACCCTCTATTGTTGTCAATTCTGTAAAAGAACATTTTGTGCGTGCATTGGACTTGCTAGTCATTTAAAAACGCACTATTAACTTTTATTATTTTTATTATTTATTGTTATTATTATTATTATGGTTGAGTTTTTGGTCATCGTCGATCATTGATGTCGAACATCATCATCATGGAGGGAAATAAATGAGCCGACAAGTTTAGTGGTTCTGCCACCTCCACCTGGACCTAACAAAAATTTTGCAAATAACATATAATAAACAAAGAACTGGAACTATGAGCCATCATACTCTGAAAGATTTCCTGAAGAGGAGATCAAAGAACCTGTGGATATATTTAGTGTCTGAAGATATGAAACACCATGAACATGGAAATTTATGGGAACAAAGATGTCAGCACTAACTATATAGACTAGAAATTAATGTTCCATTTAAATTCAGAAATAAAAGTAATTTTTTATCAAATTTTTGTATGTGTAAATAAGCACAGTATAATTAAGCTGTTTCTATTAGACTGCCACAGACCTGAATAGCGGGTTTCGTCGTTAGGAACTGGTCAGCTGCAACAATAAAAACACCCACCAGAAGACCAATACAAGAAAACTTCAGAGGTTTCTGAGTAGCATCTGTTAATACAGAAATGTCATAAGTAACATTGTTACAATCAGAAAATTCTGCACGTCAACATGAACATGTCATAAATAACAATATTACAATCTGTCTCCATTTCAACATGTGAATTGTCATAAATAACAATATTACAATCTGTCTCCATTTCAACATGTGAATTGTCATAAATACTAAATATTTCTAAATATAAGCCAAAACATTCTGCATTGTTTTTCTCGCTATTAATGTAGTCTAATGTAGTCTACATGCACACACAAAAATATTTAAATTACAGGTACAAACACAAAAATGATGACACAGAAAAGCATCAAATATCAGCAACCGGAAAAACTTATTGGAATGAAAAGTCATTTTAAAACTTCGAAGTCTGAATTCTGAAACAGTTCACAAACTTCATCTTCTGCCATGTAACATTAGAGTGGATATCACCAGTCTCTATCTCTTTGTCAACCAGTATATTATCAACATTGTCCTCAAAGGGTTGTGTTGTCCTCACTTCCATCCATCGCATCACTGATGGAGTACTTTTTGAAAGATCGGGCAATCATTTCGAATGATGTCTGACCAAAATTTTTTTACCCACTTAGTAATTGTGATATCAGCTTTTTTTTTTACGTCTTTACTCTTTATCACAGATATATCAAATGACAGTATTAATACCATTTTGTCTTAATTCTGTCCTTAGCCCTTTAATCCCAGTCTTCCAGGAAAAAAATCCAGGCTCATTTCCAGGGTAAGGGGAATAACTGCACAAATAAGTGATTGTGCAAGAAATTAATATAAAATACAATTTCTCTTCTTTCGTTCACTTGAAACATGTCTATATCTGTAATTCTGTCTCCTTAATAAAACTCACTGTCTTTTGTAGTTCATACAGTGTCCCATAGAGTTTTGATTCCAATGTTGTGTCCTCTGGCCAGTATGTCTGCCTCAGCATTTCATACTCAGGACACTCTTGAAGTATATGTTTGTCACTCTGTGCTGCCTGTCCACATGTACATGTTGCCAATCTTGAACTTTGTATACATGTGACTGCGGAGTCGGTTGTGTCCTGTTCTGAGACGTAGAATTATAACTTGTTCTAATCTGTTCATAATGTGATAGTCATCTTGTGCTGGTGTTTGTGGCTTTCTTATTGACTTGATCATCTGTTTTTTCTGATGGTAGGTGATTGGTATATCTGGTTGGTCTTCGGCAGCACCTTCCTTAGCCAGTTGGTCTGCTTTTTCATTTCCTGGTATTCCACAGTGAGAGGGTATCCACTGCATGGTTACCCTATACTGGTAAGACAATTCACTAAGTAGTTTTTGCAAGTCTATTAGTTTTCCAGACTGGAGAGCTTGAAGCACTGACCTTGCATCTGTCAGGAATACCACAGGCTGTAGGCCAGAGTTGGAGTACAGCACTTTTTTAGCTGCCACACTAATTGCCTGGATTTCTGCATCATAATTATTGCAGAATTTCCATGTCGGTGTTCTGATTGTATCTCTAGGCTTGTTTGGATATTCTATATATACACCTGCACCTCCATTCCTCACTACATTCTGTGCTGACCCATCTGTGTATACTCTGACCCATATATCTTGTGGATATTCCTCATCCAGGAAACTGAGGGTGACTGTCCTTCGCTGCACACTGTTCTGTTCATCCTCGCTTAGTATTCCTTTCATATGGGTCTGAATGCATATTCCATGCCTTTCACTCCATGGGGTTTGTTCTGGTACAGACCTTAAGGGGCTGTCAACTTCAGGTAGGTCTGTAAGTTGTCTGCGGAGTCGTTAAGCTTGGTGGATGAAGCTGCTTCTTTTCAGTCGGCCCATTGCTAGATTTTGGAATCTTTCCTTCATCGGATGACTTGGCATACACTGAAACTTTTCTGCTTGAATTAGTACTTTTGTGTCTCTGCCAAGTGTTTGCATTCTTCCCATTTTCTGCATCTCTGCTATGGGTGTTGATTTCATTGCTCCCAACATTATTCTAAGTGCCTAGTTTTGCACTTTATCTAGATCTTGTAATGTGGTGTTTGATGCAGGACACCATGCAGCTGAACCATATTCCAGGTGTGGTCTTATGCCTTGCTGGTAAAGTTTACTGAGTATATTCCCACTGGCACCCCATGTGGTTCCACTTAGTTTTCTCAGGATAGCTAACTTCCTCCTGGCTTTTGTTGTTGCTTTGTTTATGTGCTGCTTCCATGTCAGCTTATCATCAAAAGTAATTCTGAGGTATGTGGGTTGTTTGTCTTCTTTCAAGAGCTCTCCATCTATCTTGATATGACCGCCTTTTTGTTTTAGTGAGAGGGTAAAGAGTGTATTGCTGCACTTATCTGTGTTAACGCTGACGCACCATCTATTTGCCCATAAGGTTAGGGCATCAATAGCTCTTTGTATTTGTTTAGTGACCACTGTCGCATCTTCTTCCGTGCACCAGATCACCAGGTCGTCAGCATACATTGCCACTTTGACTTTGATCCTGTGTGGTAGTTCAGCAACTAGGTCATTTATGTAAACCAAGAAAAGTGTGGGTGACAGGACTCCACCCTGGGGGACTCCATGATGCATACATAGCATCAATCACTGTATGATTTATTCATGTTCTCTGAAATTCCTTTTTTTTTTTAAATCGTTCATCAACATCATCTAAATCATAAGTAGGTTCATTTTTACCAGGTTTTGATGAAAATTGAAGGTCATAATAAACCTTTCGCATTCTGGAAATGACAGCTATTAGAAACGATCAGAAAACAACATTGGAAACTGCCATTACTGTTAATCACATCAGGGCTAAATTTAGCATGTCTATTGGCATGGGACTGGTAACGAACATCAATCTAAATGACTATGTGTCAATAAGGAGCCAACAGCTTATTCAAGATTGAATATATAGCGGGAGCTTGCAGGCTATCAGGAATTGAATGTGTTAATTTATGGGGACTTGATTATTTTTAGGTTTAGACCAAATTTATTTTCAGTAGTAGAAAAATGTTTTCAACATGTTTCTATTTTAAATCTGATCATCTTTTACCATAATATTAATAAATGGTGTGTGCATATTGTATATCATGTTTTACCATAATATTGATAAATGGTGTGTGCATATTGTATATCACTGGAAAGGAAAATTATTACAGAAAATCAACATAGCAGTAAATTGTAAATTGTTGAAAATTTGTTTTTGAAAAGTATAATTACAATTTGTAAAATAGAAACATTATTAGAAGCATATAATTTGTTTAATAAAAATATTGCAATTAAACTAAACTATCAATTGTTTGATGTGTGCCGGTCACATTTTCAGGTATTTTATGATAGCATATTTACTCAATGCATTTACATTTTTTACAGTGACCAACAATGTTCACCGTATGCATATTTTTCTCAATGAAATCAGAAATAAAAAAATATATAAAAATATACATCATCACAATTTCATTATTGACAAATTTTGTTTACTTACTACAACTTGCAGTAATTTGTGTCTAATGGGTAATACCTCTCCATGTAGATTTATCACTTCCACTAGTTTTAGATGAATTGGGTATTCTATCTTCTGAAATAATTGTGTCATCACATCTTTGATGTTTCAGAGGTGTCATTTTCTGTGTACACCAAGAGCATCAAAAGTACATAAACCTAATCCAAGCCTTTTTGATCATTTTTGTTATTGAGCCCATTGCACCAATAATTATAATTGCTACTGCATTCTTCTGTCTCTGACTGGGCTATGAATAAGAACAATAGCTTGCTCAACATTGTGTCCAGTAGAAGTCGGACATGTGATTATTTCTCAGAAATAAACAATAAATGTAAAAACAATCAGTTTTTAAAGACAAAATATGTTTGTTTAGTGAAAATGAAAGTATTCTCGAATGTAGCAGTAAAGAACTGGGTTAACATACAAATCTATATTAGCGATTCACAAAGTATAAACTGATCAAATTATGATTGATGGAAACCAAAACCTATATATCATTTATTTGTCCTGTAGAGCTTCTTCAATATATATTGATGATCTATTGATTTGTTGATATATTGATGATCGGTCCAGAAAGAATTAAGTTGTTATGTAATGTGACTGCAGCAGGGATGCAAGGCTCTCAGGCATTACAGATACCGGCATTAAAATAAACATGACAGAGGATTGTGAAATTGATCTCGTCTTCCACTAAATGTGCAGTGGTTGGGGGAGGGAATCAATTACGGCAGAATTGTACTACAAAATGCATATGATGTTTCGTGATTTGGAACCTCGTTTCAAGTCTTCTATAAAGAAAGATTGCATTCAATCACTTATCTGAATGGCATCATAACAATGTGAGGGAAACTTGGATTGGTTGAACCGATTGAAATGGGTAGGGGTAGAGCCAGTAGTCAATCTGCGGCCTCAGTGGGCCGGACTAATTAACAGAATATAAGGCGGTGACTTAGCTAGCCAAAAATACTGCACAAGTAGTTTAGCTTCCAGATCATACATTTTTATTGTCATTGTGATTTTATTCGTGTTTTATAAGAAGGATGCTTGGACAGAAATGAACATTGTATACTACTGGTTTTAAGTTGGATGTTATCGCTTTTGCTGGTCAAACCAGTCTTAATTGGTACTGGATTAATCTGGAAAGCAAAGACTGTGAGAGAAAGGAGATGGCTACCGCCCTCATATAGTAGAGCCACTGAAATGTGAGATCACTAACATCTAACACCTCTATGGCATTAATAAATGCTATGGGTTAACTTTAACTTTACTTTTACTGTATAGATTTTGAAATGAAGAAACTAAATGTTACCTTTCCTATCTTTATTAATTTCTTGATTGGTTTTGTTGATGGCTGCTGCTAAACCCTGATCGCTTGGGTCAAACATTAAGGCTTGCTAAAATAGAACACAAGAATGTTAATAATAATTAATGTGAATGTATGTTTAAAATGTTACGTTTTCAGTGGGAAAAAAGTACTGGTAAGAAATGATCAAATTTAAACTACTAACTCAATTTGAAGTCATAAATGCAACTGAATTACCCAAAAACAAATGTGTCATCCTTTGACCTTCCTAGCATAAGAGCCATGATATCCATTTCACATGGCTGCATTCTTCTTTCTTCGTCGTACGCCTTGCAGCGGGCCCTCTGAAAGCATTCCGCTGACAGTCCTGAGAAGGACGTATGAGGGTGATCTGCGTTGTGTCATGTTTTACAGCAAGCTGCGTTATCTGTGCCTTTCGACCTGACACATCCGTCTTCAGCCCGCATTTTTTTGGGCCGGGTTGGCATTCCCGTATCTTTGATCCCTAGTACTTGGCCAGACTACAGCAGGGTTGCTGCACTTCTGTTACCAGGCCCACTGCGTGGAAGTGTACTGAGGGTCTTGGCCAGCTGTGGTTCACTGACCCTGATGCTCAACCAGCTATGGAGCGCCGGCCGGTGCACTCTGATGTGCAGGTCATCTCTGGGCCCACATGGCTGCATTGACCACAGGAGAGTATTTTGTCAATTCTAAGAGACAAGGAAACTTAAACCATATGCGCCTGACAGTGGTCAAGGGTCTTTATCACTACATTACTATGGCTCCCTGAAATAAATAAAAATGTTTAATGAGCAATAGATGTAAAGTTACAAATTTTTATATCGGATATTGATTAGCAACTGTGAGATGTGTGAAACTTACAGAAAACTTACATCAGATATTGATTAGCAACTGTGAGATGTGGAACGTACACAAAACCTACATCAGATATTGATTAGCAACTGTGAGATGTGGAACGTACACAAAACCTACATCAGATATTGATTAGCAACTGTGAGATGTGGAACGTACACAAAACCTACATCGGATATTGATTAGCAACTGTGAGATGTGGAACGTACACAAAACCTACATCGGATATTGATTAGCAACTGTGAGATGTGGAACGTACACAAAACCTACATCGGATATTGATTAGCAACTGTGAGATGTGTGAAACTTACAGAAAACTTACATCAGATATTGATTAGCAACTGTGAGATGTGGAACGTACACAAAACCTACATCAGATATTGATTAGCAACTGTGAGATGTGGAACGTACACAAAACCTACATCAGATATTGATTAGCAACTGTGAGATGTGGAACGTACACAAAACCTACATCGGATATTGATTAGCAACTGTGAGATGTGGAACGTACACAAAACCTACATCAGATATTGATTAGCAACTGTGAGATGTGGAACGTACACAAAACCTACATCGGATATTGATTAGCAACTGTGAGATGTGGAACGTACACAAAACCTACATCGGATATTGATTAGCAACTGTGAGATGTGTGAAACTTACAGAAAACTTACATCAGATATTGATTAGCAACTGTGAGATGTGGAACGTACACAAAACCTACATCAGATATTGATTAGCAACTGTGAGATGTGGAACGTACACAAAACCTACATCGGATATTGATTAGCAACTGTGAGATGTGGAAAGTACAGAAAACTTACATCGGATATTGATTAGCAACTGTGAGATATATGAAACTTACAGAAAACTTACATCGGATATTGATTAGCAGCTGTGAGATGTGTGGAACGTACACAAAACCTACATCAGATATTGATTAGCAACTGTGAGATATATGAAACGTACAGAAAACTTACATCGGATATTGATTAGCAACTGTGAGATGTGGAACGTAAAGAAAACTTATGGTTAGATATTAATTATCAATTGTGAGATGTGGAACTTACAGAATCAGAATCCTTGAGAGGAAAAAAGCAAGAGAAGCCCTTGAGATTGTACCTTCACAAAAAGCAAAAATCCCTTACAATAAAACATGTGCTAAAGTAAAATTAATAGAGAAGAAGGCCAAATATGACTAATGGGCAAAAACATACTAATTTAGATGTATGGAAAAATAGTAGAAAGGCTTGGGTGGTGATCAACAATTTGTCTGGAAAAAGAAGAAGAACAAATGATATACCTGTGATAGATGGAAACAGAACAATCACCAAAGATCAGAAAAAGGTAGAACACTTTAAGCACTTTTTCGCCAGTGTGAACAAAGAAGTGATGCTGTCCGAGGCTGACAAGAAGTGTCTGTACTTACTGAAGCAGCAAGAAAAAGTTCAAACTACATCCATATTTCAAGATGATTTAAATATGCATGAACTCCAACAGAGGCTGAAGAATCTAAAGTCAAGAAAGTCTCCTAGACCAGATAAAATTTATAATGAAATTAGAAAACGTAGTTCTTAACCTGTAGCAGCACAGCTAAAAATAACGCATACTTCCTCTGACACGCTGCCATTTTTATGACTTCTGGTTGTTGTGCTTTTGTTTGTTTATTTGGTGTAACGTTTTTTTGCGAAAAATGACGGCACTGAAGTTAGGCAGTTCGGCTTGCAACGGTGAAAAGGTCAAACAAATTATAACTGCGTATTTATATCGCTGTGGAAAATTAAGGAATATCACTCTAGCACTAACTTACTATAAGAGCATGATGGGAAATAAACATGGACGATTGTTGTCCACGACTACAAATGGATACCTTGATGTAGACCTTTGTTGACAATGAGTTTCTATTGCTAGATTATATTTGTCGACATTTGTTGAACTTCAGATTGCTACACGTTAAACTAATAAATATGACCTGGAGAAATGGAAAACTGTCTCCACACTATAGAAATGCTGACATCTCTCCCATCCTGAAAAGTAATAAACCTCCAGATGAACCCAAAAGCTACAGCACCATATCACTAACATCATGTCTTGGGAAATTGGCAGAAAGAATGGTTAACGTAGGACTTTACTGGTCCCTCAAGAGCTCAAACATCCTCTGCCATGATCATGTTGGCTTCAGAAAAGATATTGCACAGAAGACAAACTATTTAGGTTGACACAGAAAATCTATGATGGATTTGAGGAAAACAACACATTGTAGTCATCTTTTTTAACTTACAGCAGGCTTATGATGGAGTATGGAGAAAGGGTCTCTTGATGAAGATGATTGAAGTGGGAATTAATAAAGCTAAATAACTGGATAAAATACTTCCTTATTGACTGAACAATCCAGACAAAGATCAATTATGCAATTTCATCTAAAGAAGTTCTGCTTTGAGCTGAACCCTCTCTCTCATTTACAATAATGACCTTGCCAAACATATCAAAACTCAAAAAGCCCTCTATGCTGATGACCTAACAATATGGCACAGCCATGAGAATTTTGAAAATGTAGCCAAAAGACTAAATGATATTTAAGAAGACTACACAAGTACTGTCAAACATGGAAGCTGAAAATAAACTGTGAGAAAACTGTCTATATCTTTATCAAGTCATAAAGTAGCCAAAGAAAATACTAGTCTATGGTTGGATACACAGATATTGTCAAGAGAAGAACATCCCACATATCCAGTCATGCTGGATCTGCAGCTCACCCTCAAGAAGCATGTAGAAAATGTCAAAAATAAAGCATTTAAATGATTACAGCTACTAAAAAGACTCACTGGCACATCTTGGGGATCAGACAAGAATACCCTCAGAGGACTATATCTTGGTTACACATGTTCTGCTTTAGAATACAACAGTGCACTCCTAACAACATATTCCAAGACAAATGCAGAATCTCTAAAGAGTGCAGAACAATGCCCTATGCCTTATTAGTAAAGCAATGAGATCTACACTAATAGCTGCATGTGAAATTCATACTAATGTAGAACCCTTTGAGAGATAGAGATATGGCTGCGATGGAGGCTTATGAAAGAAGCAAGCGAATGAACAAAGACCACCCAAATAAACAACTGGTAGAAAACTGGCAACTAAATCACAGAATAAAACATAAGTTAGTCCTCAGCCATGTCAATGAAATAAAAGATAGTTACCACCTCCCAGATCAGAGACAAGAACTGCAAAGAGTAGAAAAACGTTTACCACCACACGCAGGTTTTAAATTGTCGGAAATCAAGACACAATTAAGAGATAATGTTACAATAAGTTCCGACTAAGTAAGTCTAGTTTAACAACACAGAAAGCAACACAGAAAACAATAGACACCTACTCAGAACAATGGATTCATGTCTATACTGATGGGTCTGCTTTCAAAGTCACCGTCAAAGCAGGTTATAGTGTCTATATAGAATATCTAGACGAAATATCTGATGAGTTGTTTATATGAGTTGTGAATATCTCCTGTGGAGAGATATGTTCTAACTATGAAGCTGAAATAACAGCACTAGAAGTTGCCTTGTACCACCTGAAAACCATATTTGATGCCTTTCCATCAAGTCTAAAACATTGTGATTTTTACTGACTCTATGTCCTGACTCTTCAAGTACTATAATATGATGGACATTGTAGGCCTGAGCTAGTTGAAATATATCACCATGCCAACCAGCTGCTTACATCTTCTGAAGTCAGCATTGTTATGCAGTGGATTCCCAGCCACTCAAAAACACCTGGCAATGACAAGACAGACACATTAGCAAAGAAGGGAGCACAACAAGACCAGCCATATACACAACAAACTTGCACACAGTTAAATTGATGCTGAAATCTGTGAACAAAGAAAATTTGATAAATAGATGGGCCATGGAAAATGCTGGGAGGGAAATCTATAAATATGTGACCAGCACAAATCCTAAAGACAACATCAACCTCCTGGGAAGGAAAGACCGGAGTATCATCTTCTGAATGCACACATGTACAGCTTAATAATCACCTGAACAGAATACAACAAGACACTCCAAGGTGCCAGCTGTGCACTCATCACTATGAAACTGTTGACACCACCTTTTTGAATGTCCAGCACTGGATGAAGTCAGGAAAATGCTTCTCCCTCCAAGGCTAGATAAATGGAACACATTATATGGAACAAAACAACAGCTCACAAACACATGCATATATCACTAAATGGCATTGCGTCAAAGGGAATGAGCCCATGGACTGCTGGATCAGCAAATAACCAACCAACAGATAACTTGCACCCAGATGCACCCTGTAAGACATCAATTTTTCAAATATGAAACATATATGCAACTTGTAAAGCATCAATACTTCAGATAATCTACATATCTTCTTCATCGTTCATTCTAAAACTCCTGTTGCATCTCCCTTGTAGCAGGATCATGGTCCTACTAGATTTCCAGCAGGATATAGTCCAGAGAATGGAAATGCATTGTGTTGCTGTTTTATTTGCGTAAATGGCCAGACACATCCATTTTCAGGGGAATAATCTACATATACGTACCTTGTAAGACATCAATATTACAAATATGAAACATATATGCACCCTGTAAAACATCAATACTTGAAATATATATGCACCTTGTAAGACATCAATACTTGAAATAAGCAAATATATACATATACTAAGATATCACAAATCTGAATCTCAACAATGCTTCAGTCAAAATTTGAACAATGTGCTTCCTGACATTTATATATTGCTTTTCTTTTATGCAATGGGGAGTTTTCCATATGCAGGAGTGCATGTTCAAGTTGGCATATCCAATACCTGAGTCAAGACTCCTACTTTGAATCGGGTCAATTGGGGTGGGACATGTAGGCTTCTGTGTGTTCTCAAGATCAAAAGTATGATCTGCTGCTGACCAGTCTCATACTGCACAATTGTGACTTTGTTGCCACTTTATCATTTTTCATACACAAAGTTGCCCACTAGAGTGTTGCCTTTTGCAAATTCAACAGGGACTCTAAGCATGGCCATATAATAACAAAATCTACCTATATCTGGACATTGACATAATCCACAGCTCCAATGTTTTTGCATTTCGACTGACCGAGCCGCAATGCACAGATGTCTTGCATCACTGTGTGTCAACAGTGCTACACAATGTATTGGCGCAGAGGGGAGACATTGCTTGTCTTTGTGTAGGCAGCTCTCATTCCATCTACAGCCTGGACATGATCCCCAAAAGTGTTGCCAGGAAGAAAACAAGAGAAGCTGTATTTCTGTTTCCAGGGTTCAGCACAACAAGATACTTGGTTATCTGCTAACCCTGGATCTGCACGAGAGCAATGGGGAACTTTTGCACCTTAAAGACATCAACATTTCAAATAAGAAACATATATGCACCAAGTAATAGCATATCTTCACAACAAAATTTAAATAGTTGTCATGGTGCTCACCCTATGAAGTTTCCCCATGCAGGAGAGTGGCAGATTCTGAACCTCAACATACTGCCGAAGACGGATGTGTTGGGCCATTGGCGCAAATAAAACAGCGACACAATGCATTTCCATTTTCTGGACCACATCCTACTGGAAATCTAGTTGGACCAAAGTTCTGCTAAAAGAGAGATCCAGTGGCAGTTTGAGAATGAACGCTAAAGAAGAAGAACCTCAACATAATCTACTCACAGTTTGGAGCTCCCACTAGTCTACCTTGTGGAGCCAGGAGGCAGAAGAAGAAATCAACTGGCCAACCAGACAGGACAACAACCCCTCTAAACATCATGCACTGGAATGCAGATGAAATTTACACACACACAAACTACTAGAAAACTCCTTGCACTAGAAAGAGATTAGTATTTGTTGCATATAGGAAAACCAAGTTATCATCTTTCACATCAGAAAAGGACACAACAAACTAAACAGCCACTTAAATAGACTAAGACTTGTTCCATCACCTTCGTGGGCAGGCAGCAAAGACCACAGAACATATCCTAAGACTACAAGACTACGTTACACTAAACTAGTTAAGAGAGGAACACTGGCCTACAGAGATGTATATTCACAGAAAGCTATATGGGAACAGTGAAGAGCTCTCAAAAACAGCAGCATTTATTAAGAAAATCTGACTTGCTGTGTAGACATGTTAAACTGTGAACGCAATGAAGTAAGTCATCAATATTTCAAATAATCAAATTTGATGCAACTTGTAGGACATCAATACTTCAAATAATCAACATTTATGCAACTTGTAGGATATTAATACTTTAAATAATCAACATTTATGCAACTTGTAGGACATCAATATTTCAAATAATCAAATTTGATGCAACTTGTAGGATATTAATACTTTAAATAATCAACATTTATGCAACTTGTAGGACATTAATTCTTCAAATAATCAACATTTATGCAACATATAGGACATTAATACTTCAAATAATCAATATTTATGCAACTTGTAAGACATTAATACTTCAAATACGAAACATTTATGCAATGTGTAAGACATAAATACTTAAATAATACACATTTATAGGCCTATATATTTCTTATTTGAAGTATTGATGTCCTACAAGTTATATAAATGTGTATTATTTAAGTATTTATGTCTTGTCTGTGCAACTTGTAAGACATCAATACTTCAAATAAGAAACATATAGGCCTATGCAATTTGTAGGACATTAATACTTCAAATAAAAATGGTTCATGTTTGGTTAAAAGGAGCCTACCAATCCAACTATTCATAAAATATGCACAGCTTTGAAATGTTGTTAAATAATGTGACATCACTGACAGCTGGCCTAGTTCTTAATACAAAATACCACCACAGACAGATGTATTGGGCTATTGGCGCAAATAAAATAGTGACAAACCACAATTCCATTCTCTGGACTACAACCTGCTGTAAATCTACTAGGACCATTGTCCTGCTACAAGAAGACTCAGTGGGAGTTTGAGAATGAATGTTGAAGAAGAAGATACAAAATGGCTACCGTAAGTTTCCTATGACTGATAGAGATAACAGTATTACCACATCTATATAACCCTCCCAAAAATACATCTTTCCCCTCCCATACAACCCTCTCGTAAATCAGTCTAAAAAACATATATGCACCTTGTAAGACAATACTTCAAATAATAAAGCAATACTTGCCCTGTAGGACATTACTTCAAATAATACAATATTTGCCTTGTAAGACAACACTTCAAATAATAAAGCAATACTTGTCTTGCAAGATAATACTTCCAATAATAAATGAATGCTTGCCTTGTAAGAAAATAATTCAAATAATAAAACAGTACTTGCCTTGTAAGACAATATTTCAAACAATAAAGCAATACTTGCCTTGTACGGCAAAACTTCAAATAATGAAACAATGCATGCCTTGTAAGACACTAATACTTCAAATAATAAAATAATACTTGCCTTGTAAAACAATACTTCAAACAATAAAACTTGCCTTGTAAGACAATACTTCAAATAATGAAACAATACTTCTTGCCTTGTAAGGCAATATTTCAAATAATAAAACAATACTTCAAATAATAAAACAATACTTCAAATAATGAAACAATACTTCTTGCCTTGTAAGGCAATATTTCAAATAATGAAACAATACTTCAAATAATAAAACAATACTTAAAATAATAAAACAATACCTAAAATAATAAAAAAAATACTGGCTTTGTAAGACAATACTTTAAATAATGAAACAATATCAAGATGAACAAAAATAAGTAGAAGTGTTACCAAAATGAGACATAAAGTGTTACCAAAATGAGACATAAAGTGTTACCAAAATGAGACATAAAGCAGAAACCTAACGAGATACAGATTGTTAGGTTGCTTTATGTCTCATTTTGGTACACATCTACTTATTTTTATTCATTTTGATATTTGCCCTGTGTTACTCCAGCCACTCACTTCCTGTTTAGGGTTGTTACCCTACTCTGGAACATTTATCCCTTAATGAAACAATACTTGCCTTGTAAGACAATAATGCTTGATGATATTCTCCTGCTCGAAACTCAATTTCACCTTTCCTGAAAAATCCCTAAAAATAAATATGAATCTGTTGATAAAATTTGGAAGAGCATATATGTTTTCACAAATTATTATAAAATACACATACATTTTCTTGCTACTAAGACCATGTGCCAAGGGGTAAGCGAGGTATGACGACATTGTGCAATTCTCCCTCACTGTATTCCAATTCTCATTGCATAAGTCATGGCATCATACTCCTTATACCACAAGTGGCAAGGTTATCACCCTGTACAATCACAGCACTATTACAGCATTAAATAGCCTTCCTGTTAATGTCTTTGCTGGACTATAGAATTAATCTGTGAATTGTGATAGAAGCAGTCTTAATATGGAGATAAGGCTATGAGAGAAGTATTGTCATGGATAATGTCACAGGACTCATTCATGCATGTATGCTTAGTGACTTAATGAACATGCTCCACAAAGTTCAAGTGGGAGTCTACAATAGCCACTGTCAATTGGAGACAAGCTAAGGATTTAGAGTCAGAGGGAGACAACAGATTAAAGAAAAATGATATAAAAACAGGGATATAAGTTGTCCTAAGAATAGAATAGCTGACTGAACAGTTTAGAATTATGAGACGTAATTATTACACTGAAATGGACACGTAAAATTAGAGAGGACTGAGCATTGTTAACCACCACAATATTTCCATGCAGACAGACAGTTTAAATCGGATGTTCCTCCTGAAAGCAATGGCAAACTACAGGAGTATTGTGCCAAGAAATTTTCTATGGATGTGGTGAATAATTTGTATTGGAATTAGCGAGTGTTAATTAAGTATTACCATCATGTCAAATCACAATCTAACAAATCGGGTTACAACCAGCAAAAGCAACCATGACAAAAGTAGTAGTAACACAAGTAACATAGTAGGCCTAAGTAAGATCAAAGGGAGTGTCAAGTTAGGAACATGGAATGTGAGAAACATGTATCACAACAAAATACACATTATAATGAAAGAAATGAAACGACTAGAAATAGAAATACTAGGCATATCAGAACATCAACGGTCAGGAAAAGGTCATCTTAACCTAACAACCGGTGAGGTTTTAATATTCTCGGGAAGTGAAAAGGCAGGTCATGGAGGGGTGGGCTTTATAATTGCTAAGACGTCCAGTTTGTCTGTGCTAGGATATAACCCAGTGAGTGACCGCATTATCAGTGTCAGAATACAATCACATAAGAGAAACATCACAATTATACAGGTTTACGCACCAACTTCAACAGCAGAAATTCAAGAAATAGATGCATTTTATGATCAGTTACAGGTAACAATTGATAAAACTAACAAGCAAGACATATTGATAATTATGGGCGATTTTAACACCAAAGTTGGAGAAAGTAGGCTAGTACACGAGCTCAAGGTGAAAGGAAGTTTCGGTTTGGGAGAAAGAAACGATCAAGGAGAAACACTAATTCAATTCTGTTTAGAAAACAACTTACCGGTAGTCATCACAAACACACTGTTTACACAACACCCTAGGAAACTGTAAACTTGGAGGTCCCCAGATGGTATCACAAACACACTGTTTACACAACACCCTAGGAAACTGTATACTTGGAGGTCCCCAGATGGTATCACAAACACACTGTTTACACAACACCCTAGGAAACTGTATACTTGGAGGTCCCCAGATGGTATCACAAACACACTGTTTACACAACACCCTAGGAAACTGTAAACTTGGAGGTCCCCAGATGGTATCACAAACACACTGATTACACAACACCCTAGGAAACTGTAAACTTGGAGGTCCCCAGATGGTATCACAAACACACTGATTACACAACACCCTAGGAAACTGTAAACTTGGAGGTCCCCAGATGGTATCACAAACACACTGTTTACACAACACCCTAGGAAACTGTATACTTGGAGGTCCCCAGATGGTATCACAAACACTGTTTACACAACACCCTAGGAAACTGTATACTTGGAGGTCCCCAGATGGTATCACAAACACACTGTTTACACAACACCCTAGGAAACTGTATACTTGGAGGTCCCCAGATGGTATCACAAACACACTGTTTACACAACACCCTAGGAAACTGTATACTTGGAGGTCCCCAGATGGTATCACAAACACTGTTTACACAACACCCTAGGAAACTGTATACTTGGAGGTCCCCAGATGGTATCACAAACACACTGTTTACACAACACCCTAGGAAACTGTATACTTGGAGGTCCCCAGATGGTATCACAAACACACTGTTTACACAACACCCTAGGAAACTGTATACTTGGAGGTCCCCAGATGGTATCACAAACACACTGTTTACACAACACCCTAGGAAACTGTATACTTGGAGATCCCCAGATGGTATCACAAACACACTGTTTACACAACACCCTAGGAAACTGTATACTTGGAGGTCCCCAGATGGTATCACAAACACACTGTTTACACAACACCCTAGGAAACTGTATACTTGGAGGTCCCCAGATGGTATCACAAACACACTGTTTACACAACACCCTAGGAAACTGTATACTTGGAGGTCCCCAGATGGTATAATGAAAAATCAAATCGACTACATAATGATCCAGCAAAGATGGAAATCCAGCATCTCAGCAGGTAAGACATACCCAGGTACATGTAAGACATACCCAGGGACAGGTAAGACATACCCAGGGGCAGGTAAGACATACCCAGGGACAGGTAAGACATACCCAGGTACATGTAAGACATACCCAGGGACAGGTAAGACATACCCAGGGACAGGAAAGACATACCCAGGGGCAGGTAAGACATACCCAGGGACAGGTAAGACATACCCAGGGACAGGTAAGACATACCCAGGGACAGGTAAGACATACCCAGGGACAGGTAAGACATACCCAGGGGCAGGTAAGACATACCCAGGGACAGGTAAGACATACCCAGGGACAGGTAAGACATACCCAGGGACAGGTAAGACATACCCAGGGACAGGTAAGATATACCCAGGGACAGGTAAGACATACCCAGGGGCAGGTAAGACATACCCAGGGACAGGTAAGACATACCCAGGTACATGTAAGACATACCCAGGGGCAGGTAAGACATACCCAGGGGCAGGTAAGACATACCCAGGGGCAGACTGCAACTCTGACCATGAACTATTAGTAGCTAAATTTAAACAAAAACTTAAAAATGTCAGAGGCAAAGCTACATTCAACTTTGATTGTTCAAAAATTTCAACAGAATACAAAATAGAAATTACAAACAGTTTCGAAGCCTTATTAGAGGAACAAGAGAGATTACCAGTGGAAGAGTTAACCAACAAGATTAAAGAGATTTACATACAGGATGCACACAAATATTTACCTAAGAAAACAAAGAAGAGACAAGCATATATAACGGACAGTACCATGAAGCTAGTGGAAGAAAGAAGGAAAGTCAAGCCCAACAACAATAACAACAACCATGCATTAAACAAACCACTCACGAGAGAAATAAAAAGACAAATTAGACAGGATAAACAACAATTTATCAAGGACTCCTGCAAAAACATAGAGGACCTGTACGAAGGAGGAAAAATGAAAGACATGGTTCTCGCAGCAGATACCATAAAGAGCAAAACATATAAAACATCTATGCGAGTCATCAAAGACAAATTAGGAAACACCCTTAAAGAGCAATGCAATATTTTAGAAAGGTGGAAAGAATACTGTAAAGAAATGTACTCAGTCACCACAAAATGACCCAGGGAGCCAAATAAACACAGACAGAAATACACAAGAACCAGAGCTTACAATAGAAGAAATTAGATCAGCAATTCACAGTTTGAAGAGAGGAAAAGCAGCAGGTTGTGACGACATAACAGCTGAAATGATTCAAGCCGGGGGCGAAAACAGCGTAAACATATTTGATCAGCTATGCAATAAAATCTGGAGAACAGAAACTTGGCCAAGGGACTGGAAACGTTCAGTATACATACCAATACCCAAAAGCGGTGATATGCAAATATGTTCAAATTATAGAACAATCGCCTTGATCAGTCAAGCCAGTAAAATACGACTGCACATTATAATGAACTGAATACATAACAAGATGGAGGATGAGATCCATGAAGCGCCAGCAGGTTTCAGAACTGGCAGAGGCACAAGAGATCATATATTTAACATGAGGATGATCATAGAGAAATGTAGAGAGTATAACATAGAATTACATGCATGCTTCATAGACTACACCAAAGCATTCGACTGTGTCAATCACCATCAATTATTGGAAATAATGAACGATATGGGTTTCCCAAAACACATTACACGACTAATAGCAGAAATGTATAAAGATCAAGAAGCAGCGGTAAAAATTGAAGGTGCAAGATCAGAGTGGTTCAATGTACAGAAAGGAGTAAGACAAGGCTGTACCTTGTCTCCATACTTGTTCAACATCTATGCTGAAAATATAATGAGAAACGTGAGACAAGAATCAATGAAGCCTGATTTCAGACCCATAAATATAGGAGGGCTGCAGATACCAGAAATTATATATGCAGACGACACAGTGCTATTATCAACAAACGAACACGACCTACTGAACATAATTAAGTCAACCCAAAAGTTTAGCGAACAGCAAAACTTGTTCTTAAATATGAAAAAGACAAAAATAATGGCAACTGACAAAACTAAATAAAGACCCAAAAGTAATATTGAGAACTGCAATTTGGAAGAAGTGACACATTTTGATTATTTAGGAACTAATATAAACAATGCGGGGGACTGCGCAGTTGTGATCAAGAGAAGAACGGCAATGGCGCTGGCAAAATTAAAACAGATAAAGAAACTATGGCAAGGTACTAACATAAGAACCAAATTGTGTTTACTACGAACGTGTGTATTTCCTGTGGCGACATATGGATGTGAAGCATGGACACTAAATAAAACAGTGGCCAAGAGAATAACATCATTTGAATTAAAGTGTTATAGAAGAGTTTTGAGAATATCATGGACAGCGAAGAAAACAAACCAGGAGGTGTTACGAACAATTAACGTCCAGGAAGGCTGGCTTCTGAACACTATATTAAAGAAAAAGCTAGCTTTTTTCGGTCATATTAAGAGACACGACAGCATGGAGAGAGTGTTAATGGAGGGGATGATAGAAGGCAACAGGGGCAAAGGCCGACCACGACGCCGTTGGACAAAAGACTTCAAGAATGCTTGCGCATGTCACTGGAAGATGCAGGGCAACTTGCTCAAGACCGTGGAGAATTCAAGAGATCCATAGGAAAGACTACGTTCTGGAAAGAATATGTTACTTGATGATGACAGACAGCTAGATATACAATTTTAATTTGAGTAGAATTCAGTTCTCTGATTGAAGTCTTAAATTAGTTACAGAACTGACCACAGGTTGGACACAGTTCTGATGTGATCTGTGTGTCTCTGGGAATTTCTAGGATGTGAGAAATAAGTGTCAGTTAATTGTATTCAGAAGTTGTACTCAGTGAGAATATCATATAAAATTTGCAGATACATGAGGTTTTCTTCTGATTTCAACTGTCGCTTGTTTCGAGAACTGATGTAGAGATGATCACTACTATTATGTGCATAGTCTGAAGGAAAGTGTATTGTATATAGAGCGTGCAATCACTCAAAATTTCCTTCAACTAGAGATTGTCAAAAGAGAGAGAGAGATGGAGCTATAATAGAGAATTTGTGCATGTATTGTATTTGCACTCACATGAGGCTTTCTTCATTATTCGTTAATTTTGCTGTGTGTACTTGAAGTGGACGTACTCCTACTGTCTTTGTTCAGATCTTACATGCAGTCATTATAGAAATCTATTTATAACCTCTACTGGGAGTGATGAGAGGAAGGAGTCGTTGTTTTACTCTACAAGTTGTTATCAGAACTGTTTATGTCCTCTATGTTGGGTAGAGTGGGATATCGGGTAGAGTGGGTTGTTGGATAGAGTGGGATGAGCTTCTATGAATAAATATTGAGGAAGTTGTTATCTACATCGGTGGAGATACTGTATTCTTCTTAAAACTTTGAATTGCTTACTGATATGAACATTTGATGAACTATATTGTCTTTGTAACTGAACACATTCGAACAGTCAACAATTAGCCCCACCAAACTTAGATTGCTTAGTGATATGAAAATTTGTGAATTATGTGTATTTGTATTTAAACACATTTGGATTGGCCCCTCAGAACTTTGGAATGTTTGACTATTATGAAAATTAGTGTGACTGACAGACAGTTAGTAATTACCATTGACCTAAATTTATAGTGAGGTCTAACTGAATCACGCAATTGACCGTGTCGGAAGTATTTAAGCAAGCTGAATATGAAATTATTAGTTAAATGTTGTACAATGTGTTTAGTTATTGAGTAGCCTTGTGGTAATCCATAATTAATAACAATTTGTTTTGTCTGATGTTATTTTATTCATAAGACTGAGATTAAATGGATGAATACCGACGAAGACGAATGTGTCAGGTCATTTGCGCAAATAAAACAGTGATACAACGCATTTCCATTTATCTGGAATGCATCCTGCGGGAAATTTAGTAGGACCATTGTCCTGCTACAAGAGAGATCTAACAGGAGTTTTAGAATGAACACTGAAGAAGAAGAAATGGATGAGTGTAACTTATCCATTGTAAATAAGTCCTGACACAGATCATGATGAGACATTGACAAAGATTACAATGAGGCACGACCATAGATCACGATGAGGCACTGACAAAGATCATAATAAGGCACTGACAAATATCATGATAAGTGGACTGACAACAAACACAATAAAACACTGACAAAGATCATGATTAGAGGACTGACAAAGATCATGTTAAGTGAACTGACAAAGATCATGATGAGTGGACTGACAAATATCACATTGAGTGGATTGACATAGATCGCAATGAGTGGACTGACAAAGCTCAAGTTAGTTAGTCGTTGGATCATCATCACTGCAAAATGGACACATCCATAGTTGCTCCACTCTCCTTGAGTGTATCTGCCATCACACTTCTGCTGACCGTACCAGTCCTATGCTGGTTGACCATCATTCTTCTGCGCCCTCCAAAATGTTCACCTCTAGCAACACCGCATTTCAATCCCTGATCTTTAATCCTAGCCATTGAAAAGGAATCATCATCAAAATTAGTCTCACTCTCGCGTGTTATATCTCTTAAGCAGCTCAAAACGTCGCGCATGATGCCAGTTGATCCGCGCTTTCATTGCCTCGAACGCCCACATGTCCCAGCACGAAAATAAATGTAACCACTTTCATGCTCGCCTTTCTCAAGGCCTCAATCCACTGTTCGCGAACAAGACCCGCTTGTACCTTTTTAATCATACTCATAGAGTCACTCAATATGCAGACCTGCGCTAACTTCTGTGTGCGTAGCCACTCAAATGCCTTGGTCACCGCCATAGTCTCCATGGTCATACTACTCGTAGTGACCTCAAAGGCACCATTTTCCTCCTTGATTGTTTTACCTGCGCACTGAGCTGTAAAGGCCCAAGCACTGCGAACATGCCTAATTACAGATCCATCAGTGTATATAATCACATCCCCCTCTTTGGTATTCTCACTGATTAAAGCCTGCACTTCTTTCTCCACAGCTGTGGGACACCATTCTCTGCATTCCCTGCTAAGTGATATTACTACTCTTAAACAAGTTTCAAAATCTGTGGGTAGACCTATCCATTCCGCACCTGCTGCCACATCCTGTAATCTGCACACACTTTGTATGACATCCTCAGCACGTCCCATCCATGATCTTCCTCTCTTGAGTCTGCTGCCTTTAACTTTCTGTATTTCGGAATGCAATGGGTGTTCCTTATCTGCATGTATTTGAAGGTACGCCTGTGCATGGCAATACTGTAATCTATGCTCAGCTGTTTGGCAGTCAAGTAGGTATTGCATAGCTCTTGTCGATGTGTCTCTTGTGCATCCCAGAATGATACGCATTGCTGCATTCTGGACTCTATCCAGTCTTTCGATCTGAGTTTGGCTAAGAGTCAGAATTGCCAGTGCATATTCCACCACAGCCACAACCAAACCTTGGTACAAAAGAAATAACAATCTCTGCTCACACTGCGCAGCAGCCATAACCTTCATTGCTGCTAAGCTTTTTCCTGCCTTTATGATAATATGGTCAACATGTTCCCTGAAACTCAGGCTTCTGTCAAAAAACACACCCAGATATCTCATTGTGCTAGTTCTTTCTAAACTTTTCCCGGACAACGAAACTTGTGGCATGGCTGTCTTTACCATGTGATTGTTCAAGGAAAACCACGCCACGAATGCCTTAGATGGATTAACCACTAATCCTGTATCTCGACACCAATTTGTCAGTCTGTCCAGCTCCTTCTGTAGTTCCACGACGCACTCTTCTTGATTTTTGCCCTGTCTATACACCAGGATATCAACGGCATATGACATCATTCTGCCAACACCTGTGATTTGATTGCCAGCGATATGTACTGTGTATACATTGAAAAGTACAGGAGATAGAGGCAATCCCTGTGGCAGACCAGGGCTAATAACCGTTGGTGCAGATATCCAGTTACCACACTTAAGAACTACAACCCTGTGCATCAGGGCATCGCCAACCCAACGCACGACAAAAGGATTAACTGCAAGATTTAACAGCTGGTGCATCAAGATATCCAAGGACACACTATTGTACGCATCCTCAAGGTCTATTGCGACCGCACATGTCTCCATGCGCGAATCGAACCCCTCAAAAACATCCTGCGCAAATATGGCTGCATTCTGCCATGTCTTCTTTCCTGGACGATATCCTCCTAACAATGCTGGTAAACACTTATTTCTTTCAAGATAACAGGATACCTTCCAGGCCACAATTTTTTCCAAAAGCTTGCCAATCGTATTCTGCATTGTTATTATTCTGTAGCCTTGTATCCTGGTGTGGTCCTTCCCAGGTTTGGGTAGTGGAACTAAATAGCTGTGCAACCAGTCTTCTTTCACTGTGCCCTTTAGAAGGCTATTATTGAACATGTCCGCCAACTCTCCCAACTCCTCATCCGTTCTTCGACTAATGTCATCGTATTTAATGCCATCTGGCCCTGAAGCTGTGTTTTTTGTACTTTTCAGTGCCTTCCTGATTTCTTCAACTGTGATTAGCATATGGTTTTCCATGCTCAAGTTCTTACACGTGTCTGTGATCGTTTTCCTGATTTCTTGATATGCCTCCACATTTCTCTGACCAATTTGTGCGGTGTAGTGTGCCAGCAACGCCGCACCTTTTGTCTCATCCGTCTTCTGCCAGATGGTATCGTTCTCTGGAAATCGGCAATAGTCACGAGTCTTGTCAGACCATTCATGGACTTGTGTAACCGCCAGAACAATTTTAGTGACTTTTCACGTGTGATCTCCTGGCAAAATTCGTCCCATTTTGACGCCTTTGCTGACTTTGCAATATCTTTGAATGTTTGGACTGAGATATCTTTCTTCTGTTTCCATTGTGTGACCTCCATGGGCTGAGCCGCAACATGTTTCTTTTCCCTTTGCCATAGTGCTACTGCTTTCCGTTTCTCGCTCCATGCCCTTTGAACCTCTTCGTTCCACCAGGGGGGCCTATCCCACACCTGATTTCCCACGACTTGAGCCTTACGTTTGTCTTGTCGAATTCTGCTCACAACATCCACTCCTCTGCGATCATACTTAAAGGATCTTACCTTTGGCCTTATCTGCTTACTTTTGTCATTTTTTAAGAGAACAACACATGGGAGGTGGTCACTGCCATGATGCCCCAGCACGTCCCATTTGCAGATAGCCACAGAAGCTGATGACACCAATGCCAGATCGATAGCGCTATCATCATCACCATCCCTGCTTGCCATCCTTGTTATATGGCCATCGTTACGGCACACCAGGTCCGTATCTGTCAGGGCCTCCTCAAGTTCTCTTCCCTGTTTGTTCGAAGCACTATTGCCCCATGATGTACCTTTTGCATTGAAGTCACCACAGAAGAGGATCTGCTTTTCCTGTTCCATTATCTCCCCTAGGATTTTCCAACCCTGAAGATCAATGCTCGTGTTGCAGGCATACACATTTACAACCATGATTCGCCTGTGTGTTGCCATGGCCCGAAAGGGGAGCAAAGAATAGCAACACTGTTTACCTTCCATGCATGTCGTAAAAGGCGACAAAGGAGGTTATGGGATGGAGTTGGCTGTCCCATCCCATATAGGGTCAGTGACCCAAAGCCATGCTAAAGTCGGATGTGTCAGGCCAAAAGGCACAGATATCACAGCAATGCTGTAAACCATGACACAACGCATTCCGTTCTCCGGACTACATCCTGCTAATGTGCAGGAGTTTGAAAACGAACGCAGAAGAAGAAGAAGACAACCATGATTGGGTGCTGGACACTCTGGACCCTCACTGCCTGTAACTGGATATTGTCGCTATCCCACTTGGACATATCAACCTCGCATACACTAAAACCCTCGCGTACTAAGATAGCCTGTCCAAGATGTCGCCTGTTATAGAAACACTGAAATCCGGCTATCCTGATATTACCACTTTCACCTAGCTGTGTTTCTTGCAATGCAATGACGTCAGCCTCGTAACACATCTTTTCTATAGAAAGCTCAAGATGAGTTGACAAAGCTCAAGATGAGTGGACTGACAAAGATCACAATGAGTGTACTGACAAAGATCATGTTGAGTGGACTGACAAAGATCACAATGAGTGTACTGACAAAGATCACTTTGAGTGGACTGACAAAGATCACAATGAGTGTACTGACAAAGATCACAATGAGTGGACTGACATAGATCTTGATGAGTGGGCTGACAAAGATCGTGGTGAGTGGACTGACAAAGATTGCGATGAGTGGATTGACAAAAATCACATTGAGTGGACTGACAAAGATCGCATTGAGTGGACTGACAAAGATCACATTGAGTAGACTGACAAAGATCACAATGAGTGGACTGATATAGATCGCGATGAGTGGACTGACAAAGAATACAATGAGTGTACTGACAAAGATCACAATGAGTGGACTGACAAAGATCGTGGTGAGTGGACTGACAAAGATTGCGATGAGTGGATTGACAAAAATCACATTGAGTGGACTGATATAGATCGCGATGAGTGGACTGACAAATATTGTGTTCAGTGGACTGGCAAAGATCATGATGAGTGGACTGACAAAGATTGCGTTCAGTGGACTGACAAAGATCACAATGAGTGGACTGATATAGATCGCGATGAATGGACTGATATAGATCGCGATGAGTGGACTGATATAGATCGCGATGAATGGACTGATATAGATTGCAATGAGTGGACTGATATAGATTGCGATGAGTGGACTGACAAAGATCATGTTGAGTGGATTGACAAAGATCATGATGAATGGACTGATATAGATCCCGATGAGTGGACTGACAAAGATCTCAATGAGTGTACTGACAAAGATCACAATGAGTGGACTGACATAGATCTTGATGAGTGGGCTGACAAAGATCGTGGTGAGTGGACTGACAAAGATTGCGATGAGTGGATTGACAAAAATCACATTGAGTGGACTGACAAAGATCGCATTGAGTGGACTGACAAAGATCACATTGAGTAGACTGACAAAGATCACAATGAGTGGACTGATATAGATCGCGATGAGTGGACTGACAAAGAATACAATGAGTGTACTGACAAAGATCACAATGAGTGGACTGACATAGATCTTGATGAGTGGGCTGACAAAGATCGTGGTGAGTGGACTGACAAAGATTGCGATGAGTGGATTGACAAAAATCACATTGAGTGGACTGATATAGATCACGATGAGTGGACTGACAAATATTGTGTTCAGTGGACTGGCAAAGATCATGATGAGTGGACTGACAAAGATTGCGTTCAGTGGACTGACAAAGATCACAATGAGTGGACTGATATAGATCGCGATGAATGGACTGATATAGATCGCGATGAGTGGACTGATATAGATCGCGATGAATGGACTGATATAGATTGCAATGAGTGGACTGATATAGATTGCGATGAGTGGACTGACAAAGATCATGTTGAGTGGATTGACAAAGATCATGATGAATGGACTGATATAGATCCCGATGAGTGGACTGATATAGATTGCAATGAGTGGACTGATATAGATTGCGATGAGTGGACTGACAAAGATCATGTTGAGTGGATTAACAAAGATTGCGTTCAGTGGACTGACAAAGATCACGTTGAGTGGACTGACAAAGATCACGTTGAGTGGACTGACAAAGATCACGTTGAGTGGATTGACAAAGATCACGATGAGGCACTGATAAATATCATGATCAATGGAAGCATTACCTTAGGCCAACTTGGCTCCAATTTGATTGCTTTTTGTGCATCTTCCATTGCCAGGAACAGCTGATCAATTTTTAAAAAAGCTAATGCTCTGTTACTATGAAGAATTGCATTGTTTGGTTCATGCTTGATGGCTTCTGTATAATGAATAACAGCAGCTGTGTAATTTCCCTCTTTCAAACATTTGTTTCCTTCTTCTTTGCATTGCTCAGCCTAGGTTATAAAGTGATAGAACAATTATCAAAACAAAGCAAAACTGCATAAAAACATACTCCTACTTTGTAATGCTCAGCCTAGGTTATAAAGTGATTAAAAAATTGGTAGCATATCCTATTCAGGACATAGCCATAAACATAGCATTTTTTGGCTATAGTGATTTTCTAGGCAATATAAATATGTTCAGTAGTTTGCCATTGCTTTCTGAACGGTCTGGATGCACAATTTCCTGTGGTGAGGATTGAACTCTGTACATTGGTCGTCACAGGCACGCTCTGTACAACTCCACCACAGAGCCAGATAAAATGATAAAACAATATCAAATCAAAGCAAACAGCATAAAAACACCTTCCTTCTTTGCACTGCTCAGTCTAGGTTATAAAGTGATAGAACAATTAGCAAATCAAAGTGAACTGCATAAAAATATTCTCCTTCTTTGCATTGGTCAGTCTAGGTTATCAAGTGATAGAACAATTATCAAATCAAAGTAAACTGCATACACATATTATAAAAGTTATAACCTTAGCTATGCTACATCCTGTATGTGCTACAAGACATAGAAAACTTTCTAGAAATATCAAACAGAATGTCCTATTTGATGATGATGATGAAATAAGCTCCTAAGCTGTGAGCAGGTAGCTCTTAACAGCCTATATCTTTTCTGGCAAAAGCATAGGTCCTTATCAGTTGAGTGCCTAAAGTGACACTCAAACTTATAAGATTTGTTGTCTCAAAGGCATGGTTGTACCAAGAATGGTCCATAGATGAATGTTTAGTTCCCTAGTATGGCAATATCCTAGGATCATCACGTCCAGTCAGTAGTGCCGCATGGGTCAACTAGTTCATCATTCTTCTGTCAGATCTGTTGACCCATCTACAGTGATGGCACACCTAGCATTCCCTAACACCCAGAAGTCTGCTACAAAAGGACAACAGTGCAATATTCACTGACCTGCATCTCTGTTATCTATGGGTATCATTTGACAGAAGACAAAAAGTAAGAAATTAGGCAAGACTTGCAATGGCAATGACCTTTTCATAGATGACAGGTTGTCAGCCCATCCCCCAACTTTCCTTAGTTGCCTCCTATGACATGCCTGAAAAAAATACAGTGGCCCTATTCTTTGCATTCTGAACTAGAAGTCTGGACACTGGTTGCCACATGGACAATTCAGATAGCATATCAGGTAACAGTCATCACAGCCTTTTGATACCTTTGTCTGTTGCAAGCCAATTTTTCTGCTTCTGTGTCATTTTCAAGTGATCTTTGATATAGTGTCCATCTTCTTTGTGGACTACCTCTTGTTTGTTGCCCTGACATCATCCCCTAAATTATGAGCTTTTCTAAGATGTCTTTTGATATGGCCAAAATATTGAAATTTTCTAGAGAGAACCTTTATGTTTAGCCAGTTTTAATTTACTTTCAATTCTCTCATAATTTCCCTATTGTGATCTTTTTGGTACATGGTATTCTGTCTGTTTCAAATGCTGTAATCTTGTTTCTCACCTTATTAATAATAGTCCAATTTACATCCACATACTGCAACTGGTAATATCTGCACTCTAAGGAAAGTATGTTTTATTGTATTGCAGCCTAGCCATAGAATATAGAAAGCATGCCACGAATATCAGTTGGAGGTTACAATCTGAATAATCTAAGATAGGCTGATGATACAATTTTACTGCAGGGAGCGAACAAGAACTCCAAGCTCTGTTAGACATGGTAGTACAAGAAAGTGAAAACCAAAGCCTTAATCTAAACAGGGAGAAAACAGAAGTAATGGTTATTTAAAAGAAATACACACCGCCAATATGCAGTATTAATACCAATGATGCAAAATTAAACGAAAGTCAAGTATCTTGGCACCATGTTAATATCAGATGGCCTGTGCTCCAATGAGATCAAGAGCAGGATAGCACAGGCCAAATCAACATTTAAAAAATGAGAAACATTCTATACAATGGAGATATCAATGCATACACGAGTTTGAGTGCTAGGATGTTATATTGAGGCAATCCTTCTTTATGGAGGCAAAGCATGGGTGGTAAACATAACATAAGAGCTCAAGATAAGCTGGAGACAACTGAGATGTGGTTTTTGAGAATTCAATGGGCAGCAAAGAAAACTAATGTAGAAGTCATCAGTGATGTTGAAGTGAAAAGACAAATTATAGCAAAAATTAGAACAAGAATTCTATATCTAGGGCATGTGATGAGAAAATAAAAACTTCAACAATTAGTAAACACTGGAAAGATCAAGAGGAAAAGAGACAGAGAAGACAAAGAGAGAAATTTCTTGATAGGTGGCACAAAAAGATGTCACCAACTGAACTTATTAATAACACAAGAGACAGAGAGTGTTGGAGAAACATGATCGACTATGCGATATGATGATAGGACACATCCTTGCCTGACTCATGAAGTTCTCTGTATAAACATTTAATATATAAGGTGATAGGACACATTCTTGTCTGACTTGTTTATCCACATTGAACAATCAGATTTTTCACCATCTACTTTTACTTGTTGATCTTGGTGCAAAGTTTTAATAAGACAAATTAAGTAAAGAAAATTAAAAATTAAGAGGAAAAACCATCCTCTCATGATGTTCAAAAGTGGCTGATGTACAATCGGAGACCTTACTATAACTAACACAACATGTACATGTCAATGATAAATTCTCTACATTTCTTTATGATGTGTACAATCGAGGGTCTTATTATAACAATGCAATGTGTGGATGTCAAAGTTAAATTCTCTATATTTCTCTATGATGTACAATAAAAGACCTTACAATAACCACTGCAATGTGTAGACATCAATGATGTACAATCAAAGACCTTACAATAACCACTGCAATGTGTAGACATCAATGATGTACAATCGAAGGCCTTACTATAACCAATGCAATGTGTAGACATCAATGATGTACAATCGAAGGCCTTACTATAACCAATGCAATGTGTAGATGCAGCGGGACTTGATGAAATAACAACCAAAGCAATATAGGCATGTGGAGAGACTTTATTAATTCACATCTTTAGAAAGGCTTGGAAAGAAAGAGCTGTACCAACAGATTGGCATAGAGCAATAATAATACCAATATGGAAGAAAAAAGGAAGCACAAAAATATTGTGGCCCATGCAGAGATATCTCCCTGCTTAGTCGTATCAGTAAAATGTTTGCTAAGATTATTGAGAAAAGAATAAGATCTATTGTGGATCCATTGTTTAGTCTGGAACAGTTCAGGTTCAGAAAAGGAAGAGGATGTACAGATGAAATATTTTCGCTACGACAAATCAGTGAAAAGTCAACAGAATACAAAAACCAAATGAATATTACTTTTATAGATCAGGAGAAAGCTTTCGACCGAATAAATAGAGAACTACTCTGGAGTATTCTAGAAAAGTATGAAATAAAAAGAATATTATTAAAATGTGTAAGAGTCATATGCAAATGCATTCTGCAATGTCTTTTTTCCTGAGCGATACCCTCCTATCTTCTTCTTTCTTCTTCTTTCTGTCATCATGTACCTTTCGGTGTTGAGGGGGGAGTGAGTGTACGGTCTTTTGCCCTTCTATTTGCCTCCTCTGCTGTTATATTTCTGAGTGTCTCTAATACACTATCTATCCACCTTTTACGAGGGCGTCTAATAGGTCTCCTGTTTTCGCATCGTTTGTTAAGTGTTTTTTGGATAATACTTTGCTCTTTCTGTCTGGTTATGTGGCCGTACCATTTAACTTGTTGCTTCTGTATGTATTCTATTGTTGGTTTGATCCCTAATTGTTTCCTTAGTGCTTCATTCCTGATTTTGTCTCTCAAGCTAACTCCAATCATACGTCTCACACATTTCATTTCAGTGGTGTTAATCTTATGTATTGTTCTAGAATCTAATGTCCAAGTTTGACACTGATAACACAATGTTGGTAAGAAAATGGTGTTGAAAAGCGCTTTCTTTGTTTCTAGTGTAATATCTTTGTTTCTTAGTAAAGGTGTTAATTGACCAATGATCTGACAGGCCTTATTACATCTTGCGTTTATTTCTGCTTCTTGTTTGTTGTCATATCTCAATGTGCTGCCCAGATATTTGAATTAATCTACTTGTTTTAGTTGTTTATTATTTATCTGTATGTTGATGTTCTCCTTTTCTCTTGCAATATTCATTACTTCTGTTTTGTCTATGTTGATTTTCATTCCAAATTGCTTGCCTGCTGTGTCTATTGTGTTTAGGTGGTCTTGCAGGTTTTTAATGCTGTTGTGGAATAAAACCTGGTCATCTGCAAAAAGCAGTTCATTTGCTTCATTAGAATTTGCTGTTTTGTTTATATGGTCCATGTATGTAATAAAAAGTAGTGGGGATAATACACATCCCTGCTTTACTCCTGTGCTAATCACAAAGTCCTCTGTGTAGCCTGCAGCTGTTCTTATAGTGCAACTGCTGTTGTTATAGAGACTTCTACAAACATTAATTAAATGTTGTCATACTCCATAAATTTTTAATTTTTTCCATAGTTTTTCTCTGTTTACTCGGTCAAATGCTTTCTCTTGATCTATGAAGGATATGTATAAATTTTGGTTGTATTCTATTGACTTCTCTGCCAACTGTTTCAGAATAAATATTGCATTAGTACATCCTCTGTTTCTTCTAAAACCCATTTGTGTATTGCTAAGTTGTTGTTCTATTACAGGTTGTTGTTCTGTTGGTGTCTTCTGTTGCCTCCACGCCGTGTTAAAAATTCAGTGTAGCCAATATAATCCTGTTTCTCCTGCTGCTCTTATAATTTCTAGTGGTATGTTATCTATCCCTGGAGCTTTGTTATTTTTTGCCTTTTTTATGACCTCTGCAATTTCCTCTATGAGAATATTTGGCTCTTGTTCATTACAACTCTTTATGGTTTCTTTTGCTGTATTATTGCTTGGTGTTGTATTTAGTAACTCAGAAAAGTATTCTTTCCATCTTTTTAATGCTCTTTGCTTATTTGAAATGGGATTACCTTCTCTGTCATTTATTAGTTCTGTAGGATCGAGATTTTCTGTTCTGGTTCTCATAACTTTGATTGTTTTGTAGAAGCTTTTTGTAGCTGTTTTGTAATCCTTATTCAAGTTCTTGCCAAAATCAGACCATGATTTACTTTTAGCTTCTTTAATCAGTTGTTTTACTTTTTTTCGTGCTAATGCATATTTTTCATATGTTTCTTGTTCTTTGTTATGTTTCCAGTCTTTGTATAGTTTCTTTTTCTCTTTCACGCCTTGTCTTATAATTACCCTCCTATCAACGTTGGCAAACACTTATTTCTCTCAAGATGACATATCTTTTCATAACGATGTTGAATAATATTTTGCTGGCATGGCTGATAAGTGTAATGTTTCTATAGTTGGTACATGTTAAATTTCCTTTATTTTGTAGTTGGTATGTAGAGTGATCTAGTCTATATTTCACTCTTTGATATCTTTTAGCAGAGGGCACGGTAGATGAGGGTGGTTGTATCTCCTGCTGCCTGGATCAATTCAGTAGGTATAGCTTCGATATCTTTGTGTAGAATGCAATGTAGATGAGGACATGGTATCTCCTCATGCCAGAATTAATTCAGCAGGTATAGCTTCGATATCTATGTGCACAGTAGATGAGGGTGGTGGTATCTCCTCCTGCCTGGATCAATTCAGCAGGCATAGGACTATATAGCCTATGGTCACATCCAGGATTTCTCCCTCTTCCGGTTTTTAATGGCCTATCTCACTTCACCTCAACTGGGTTGAGTTTTATTTGCTGATATTATAGGGTGTTTTTAGGGTTTTCTTCATACATATCCTTACAGTATTCTTTCCATCTTTCCAGCATATTTGTGTTTTCTGTCATTGTGTTTACCGGTTTATTCTTTAAAGTTTATTATGCTTAGTTAGTCACATGTATCATGTTAAAGTACTCATGTTAATATGTGCTGATTTGAAGTCACACGTTTAAAGTAAATTCAAGTAGGAAGCATGAGGATAAATGTAAATAATTCTAGTGGCACCGAATCTCTTTGCAACTCAGGTTTTCCATACTTGACCAACTACATCCCCATAAGATAAAAAAAAATTTGATCATGTCAACACAGATTGAACACCTTGATGAGATCATATCTTTGGCACAACTATGGTTTAAGTCTTCACTGTGACCTTTGTTCTAGTTTCAAGGTTTTACCTAACCTATATAGCGTGATTAGTAGAATTTGTATTTAAAATTAAGGTATATAAATTGAAATGTCATATTAATTTGAATTAGTATTTAGATTGGGTTAGGAATAAGGGATCAGTTATAAATTAAAGAATAAATTTGTTATAAAATTATAAATTTGGTTGATGTCATTAGTGTTGAGAGATGTTACTTCACAGCATCCATTAATTGCATTGGTGTTACAAGGAAAAGCGTGACGTCAGCAAGTTGAAAAATGTAAACGTGTGTGTGATATTTATAGCACAGTGAGAGACTTAAACCATAGCTACTACATCTTTTTGTGGAGGAATGTGGACTTGTGGTTGGTTAAGTACGGAAATTCTGTTTACTTGAGTTTCAATGCGATTCGGTGCCGCTAGAACGGACCTGGTTCAATTCATGTCAGCTGTAACTGTAAATTGTTTAATTAAGTCGCATGTTAGACAATAATGGCATGGAAAAAGAACACTTTTGGCCTACTTACTAAGACTAAGTTATACTACTACTACTATGTCTAAAGTAAAACATAAAAACCCAAATAATTATTAATATTTAATATTTATATTATTTATAAAAATAAAATATTTAGGCCTACTTTTGTTTTCATCCTGGCCTAGTGAAGGAAGAGCCAAAATAAATATCAGGTTCACGTCTTCACTGTTGACTATATGCCTATTGTAGAGTGACAGTGAGTATATAATGCTATATCTTTGAATTATTTATAACAGTAATTGTATAGGTTAATAAAGTATTGTTTTCTGTGCGTTACGGATAGAGAACAAGATATAAATACATTTAAGTACATTTAAGGCACAATGTGTATACAGTGTTACCACTGACGTTTTAGAAATAAACCCAAATCCGTCTTATTTTTAAAAAAAATAACCTCACACTATATAAATCAAAGAAATAAAACTATCTCTCTTTCTCTTTCTTTCTTTCTCTCTCATTATGTGACGTGTCATTTACAAAACGCCCTTACTACCACTCAATAAGCCTCTAGTTTCTGTGCAAGCTTCTCAAATTCTTCTAGTGTCATGATTCTTGATTAGGAACAAGCGTCACAGCACTGGGGGCATTCCCATATATGCTCTGCTTGCCGTTCCGTCAGCCATCTAAAAGTGTATAAGGTCAGTGTCCCAGTCAGTCGCTGATTACGCGTTCTTCTGATCTTTCCGGAGAAGGAGCACTTTCTCCCATCGCCTCTAGTCACTCTCATTTCTACTATTCTCTGAATATGTACAGTGTCACGTTCGACCTCCTCCTCGTCTTTTCGTGGGGTATCCGTGACTGCTTTAATGAATTCAATCATGTCTCTTATCTCGGTGTCGTTCACCAAAGCTTTACCAGCCAACACATCGGCTCTTTCGTTTCCCCTGACCCCAGCATGACTAGGACAGTAAATCCATGTAATGGTCAGCGCATTGTCGAGAAGAGTGACCAATTCAGTTCTGATCACATACGTTTCTATCTTGCGCAGTATACTTTGAGAGTCCGATAGATTCACTGAGTCTGTTGGTGGTTGCGTCGCTAGCCAAGTTAGAGCTGCTGTCATCGCTTCTATTTCCATTTTCTTACTTGATGTTGTAGTGGGAGTAGGCAGCTGACTTCTCAGCTAATTTATTGCCATTTTGGTAGACCACAAAACCCCAACCACACCTGTTTGTTTCTTGCATTACTGAGCCGTCTGTGTAAATTATCGTATCGTGTGGCTTCGATTCGAGTGCTGTAGTATGAGTTCTTGGATCATTTCCTCTGTTCTGTTGGCAGTCCAGTCGCGGCATTCTCTTCCCATCTGTATCGCAACTGTTGTCAATAATTTTCTCTCTTTGCCAAATGTCACCCATTCACAGCCTCTTCCCACTCCCTCCAGCTCACAAACTCTAAGTAGTGTATCTTCTGCTTCTGTCATCCAGGACCTTTCTCTCTTGATTCGCTTTTCTTTTGTGCTGTCTAGAGATTTGTGTAAGACGTAATGATCATTATTGACGATCTTGAAGTATTTTTAAACTGGGTTTTTTTATGTCTTGATTTGATGCTAGGTAGGTCTAGGAGAAACCTCTTGGCCACAATAGGTTTATCTCTTGTGCATCCTAGGACAGATCTCATGACCTCATTTTGAACTCTCTCCAATCTGTTCACCTGTGTTTGCAACAATGTCAACAAACCTAAACCATAATCCAACACAGATAATACCACTGCCTGCATTATCTGAAAAAGGGTTCGCTGCAGCATCTCTGCAGGCCATGATTTTGACTGCACTGACACCCTTCCCAGCTTTCTGAATGATATTGTTTACATGTTTCGCGAAAGATAGACTTCTATCAAAAATGATACCTAGATATTTCATAGTCTGCTCCCTGTCAGTGTTGATGCCCATACAGGAGACTGCTGGTAATGTGTCTGTGACTATTTTGTTGTTCAGTAAGAACTAGACGATGTTTGCCTTGGTGGGATTGATAACTGCCTTGTAGTTAGTACACCAGAGCGACAAATCTTCTAGATTACGCTGGACGTCATCAATCATGTCTCTTCTTTTTCTGCCGTGCTTGTACAGCAAGAGGTCATCCATATATGTTATAGTGCGTTCATAAATAGTTGTCCACCGATATTGTTTATTTTCTCTGTAATTACTGATCGTATATGCTTCATATTTTGCATGAGTGCATTATTTCTTAACTACGTTACAGATTTATGGTTAAGTATTATCTACATTGAACGGATTCATCGCTACGAATGCCGTTTTTAAGGTAGCAATATTTTTTTGTTGATAGTCGTAATAGTAGACGGGTCTACATTAAAAATTACCATATTTATTGTCAGTTAGGAGAATCGTGTATTATTTGTTTATTATTGTTTTTTGCTTTCCTGCTATTCATTGGCTCTTATGCAAAGTGTGAATATACTATCCAATTAAATGCAGGATGAAATACGAAGACGTCATTATTGATTTAATTATATTGACGTGAAATGTCTTTAGTAAGCACCTTCATGCATCAAATAGCACAATCTGAGAACGGAAATTAATATTTACATGTGTGTCAACTTCAGTTAGCATTTTTTATGACAATCAATACAATGTAACTGCGTGATACGTAACAACAATTAGTAAAACACAGATTTATATAATCGCTTCAATCAGACACGACAGACTATAACTAAAACTAGTGGATAATGATGCGCACACAAGAAAACATACACATTACAATACACAAATCATATTCAACGTTTCAACCAAAATGTCTTTATCAAGATACACACAAATCATCAAAAGACGACGAACGGAAAAATATTCACAACAAATAAAAGTATCCAACGGAAATATGGAAATTAGATGCCAGAAGGTCAGAAAGTACATAAAAAACGTAAATATATGTAGAAACGAAACGAACAAAAAGATGAGTAAATGACGGAACAAAAAGAAAAAAAGACAAATTCCACACCAACCCATTACTAGACGTAAGAGTTGTCGGAATTGAGTTCAAAAGGCTTGAGTGTAACCAATTCAAAAATGAGACGATTTTCTAGAGCGTAACTTGATCTACCATCGGTGGTACAAGATTTGATAGCGGTGACCTGAATATCAAAAGCACCATGATGACTAACGCCGTTGAAGTGTGTGGCCACAGGAATGGCGGGTGTTCTGTGCTTGATGGAAAAAAACAAATGTCATATAAACATCCGTACGAATGTTATATGTATGTTTATAGTTACTGAGGATACTTCAATACCTGTACAGGGTGTTTGTTGTTGTAATAGTCCTTGCCTCAATTGGTCCGTTCTCATTGACTTTAATAGACAGTTTGAATGTCTTAACAAAAATCGTATCTTTTGGAGATTCGGTTAGTCAAGTGCGGAAAATCTCTTGTACGAAGTTGCTAGGCGATTTGGTGCCGCTGAACGGACTGGTTCAATTCCCGTTAGACTCAAGAATTTTTAATTTATCCTCTGGCTTCCTTCTTGTTATGGTGGTGTTAAGGACCCAGCCATCTTCGACATTTGTTGATCTTAACATTTTTTATTTGTCTTTTTAGCTGTCAGTCCATGGTATACGTAAAATTCTTCTGTAGCATCTCATTTCGAACGCATTGATTCTCTTTGCTATTGTTTTAATTTAATGCCCATGCCTTACAGCAGTATATTGCCACTGGAAATAAGCATGTTCTGATCATGCATAGTTTGACTATGTTGATGATACCTTGCCAAAGATTTTTCGATTCTTTTTTCCAATTAGTTATGTTATGTTCCTCCAGGGCAATAGGATCTATAGCTTTCCATTTCTTTGTGTTGCCAGGTCTTTCAGTTCTTGGATGTTGTTTAGGTTCATTGACATGCCTTCTCCATTAATGGTTCTTCGTAGTTTTTCTGTGTGTCTCCATCTTCTTCTTACTTCCGGTGGCACCCAATTTAGTGACTGATGGGGAATTCTTAGGTTGTTCATTCCAATTAGTAGATTCGTTGTACTGATCTCTTTTGTTTATCCTGATGAAGCCTCTTTAGTCGAAACGTCGTCTGTCTCTCGTTATTAGGTTGCTTTATGTCTCATTTTGGTAGCACTTCTACCTTTTTTTTGTTCACATTGATCAATTATCCATTTCGTTGAAAATTTGAATGTGTACTGATGATGATGGCGTTCCTCCTTCGCAAGCGAAGATGAGCATGGCTTGAAAAACAAATAAATGCGATGGAAAAAAATAATAACTATAAACTGGCAATTGTCTAATTTGGCTTGTGAGTTCGTAGATATCCGATGAGTCCAATTCATGCACGGAAAGTTCTATTGCAGTGCATGCAGGAGTGCTGAAGGTTAGGGATAGGAGAACCTTCGGATCTGTCCTTCCGCTTCCTGCGCTTGTGGATTGCCCGCAGTGTTCTTTCCTTTCCATATTCCGTGATGCCAGCAGTGATCTGGGTGGGCCAGGCTTAACTGTCAAGTGGTGTAGTCTCTTAAATATCAAGCACAATAATATCTGTACTAACTTAGATATCAAGCACACGTTCATTGCAAATTCGTAACTGTGCCCGTAGCTTTCGTGTGGTGAATGACATTATGCCATTTGCAGGTCTTGTTATTGCGAATCAAATACTGGGTCAATTATCTCCTTTATTGCAACACAAAATGCCTGAAAAAAAAGTCAACAACAAAAAACATCTTATCCAAAGTATCTTCATTCCAACCCTGTGCTACCAATGTCAAAGATGGTCCTTAACAACAAAACAAAAGAGACAACTTGATCAACAGAGATGAGATGTCTGAGAAAAGCCACAGGAGTGACCAGAAGACATAGAATTAGAAACGATGTCATAAGAGAAAGAGTGGGTGTCATATCAATTCTACAATCCATACAAAACCAACAGATACAATGGTTTGGTCATCTGGAAAGAATGCCGTGTGATTCATTAGTTTATAAAACATATATGAAGAGAGGAGAAGCAGAAAGAAGAGCCAGGGGTAGACCTAGAGTACGCTGGATCGACATCAAAGAGACATTATACGAACACCAAATAATATTATCTGAAGCTGCCAGAAAAGCGAGAACAAGAACATTGTATCTCCATGGACACCCGTAAAGGGTAAAAGAGGAAGGTAAGAAGAAGAAGCAGGTCTTGTTAAAATGGCTCGCCAAGACAAGCAGCACTTTCGGCAGATTGTACGCAAATGTGTGGCGTATAAATGGCATTAGCCTACAGACTAAGCTGAAAGTCTACAGAGTAGTAGTACTTTCCGTGCTGTTATACGCTAACTAAACTGTGTATAGACGTCATGTGAAGAAACTCAATCACTTTCACACAATGTCGCGCGTGCGTGTGTGTGTGTATTTATATATGTGTGTGTATTAATATAATTTGTGTTTACTCCCACTCATCATATAGTCTGCGTCTATGGATAGCTTCCCAACAACCAATTCCCTTTCCTCATATTTTCTTCCCTTCCTTGTTTATTTTTCCACCTTCTTGACATCACTCATCAGTGTCCCCCCTACTCTGCATTTGTATTTCTCATTTTTTGCTTCCACTTAAGCTGATATATTATCCACTAATTTATATCTATTATAATACCCATCGATCTTTGTCTATCCCTGTTTTCCAATAGTGTGCAAATTCATGACCACATATTGAAAAAAAAAAAAAAAAACATATTAAAAACACAAAATTAGCACAAGTTGAAATAGTGAAATATCTTGGCACCTTGTTAACATCAGAAGGTAGATGATCGTGAGATAAAGAGTCGAACAGCACAATCCAAATCAGCATTCCAAAAAATGAGAACCATTTTGTGCAACAGAAGACTATCAATGCAGAAAATCGAAAAAATGTACTTACTGCGCAAAACAAAAATCCAACAGGCAGATCCAAGAAAAAGGTAACTTAGTTTTGCTAACACTAGATAACATACACAATGACACACACAAGTCAACGTTTCGACCAAAAGGCCTTTGTCAAGACAGACAGTAAACATATGTTTTAAGTTTACTGTCTGTCTTGGGTTAGGGTTCTCCAGTCTGATCCTGACACCCGTGCCGCTTTCCACGACTCACCTCTGGTGGCGTATAGGCGCGACAAAATATGAAGGACATTTTGGTCCATAGCTACCTTAAGTCTTCTGTTCCCGACCATTTTGGCACTGTTGGTTGCTCACGTGGCAGTTGCTATACATTTCCTGACCATACGGTCCCTATATTTCAATACCTGTACGGGATGTTTGTTGTTGTTGTAATAGTCCTTCTCTCGATTGGTCCGTTCGGGTGACTTAATGTGTCCAAAATATTTAATTTGCTTGATCTTTATTTCGTTTAAAAAGTATTTCTTCATATTAGGTGTTACTATAACCTCTTTGTTTGTTTTCTTCTCTTTCCATGATGGAAAGAGAAGAAAAGTTTTAAAAATATTTTTTTTTCTCTTCCCATATTCTTCTAAATATCCACTTCTCAAGGGTATCAATTCTGTCTTCTAATTATTTGTGTATTGTCCATGTTTCTGAGCCATATATTAATATAGAATCAATGTAGCATTTTATAATTATAATTTTTAGCTTGTTTGTAATTTGTTTAGATGTTAATATTTTCCTCTATATATAGCCTATAGTAACTATAAAATAGAAAAAAATTGTAAACATAAATATCAATAAGCAAAAGAACAATTACTTTTCCCGTGTTACAGTATAATAGATACGTTTTTCAAGAAATGAACACAAACGAAAAACAATATAGGCCTATACAATACATTGTACAGAGATGCTCACCTCCATCCCGGTACGGGGTGCAAAGGGAACGCATTGCTCTAGGCGGACCCAGGGTTAGCAGATAATCAAGATCCCAAATGTACCTCCACGTGGTGCACCCTGGAAACAGAAATACAGCAGCTCGTGCTGATTCTGGCCAAATCATTTGGGGATCGTGTCCGAGAATGTGGAGGTAGCAGATGGAAAGAGATTTGACTGCACAAGAGACAGACAATATCTCCGACACCACCAGCATCACCACATATAGCAACACTGTCGACATACAGTGAAGCTAGTCAGTCCAGTCCGAACATTGGAGGGGCGGCCAATGTAAAATGCACGTAAAGGTAAATGCATGGCGAGAGACAAACATGTTTCATACAGAGTACAATGAAACAATGAAAGGGCAGAACAGCGCTAGAGGGCAGCGCGAACTGCAAATAGAAAGTGAAAAGTCCCTAAGAAAGGGAACTACAAGCTCCGTCAGCTCGAGACGGGCTTCTAGTTACCAGAGTTCCTAACAGGCAGAAACCCAGACCCATCCATCGGCGTTTGGTAAAGCAAAAGACCTAACCCAACTCTAATGTCGAGCCTTCCTAAACCGGAAATATGCTTGCAAAGAGAAAGGGTTCTGTACCCGATGGGTGTAGGCAAGAAAGGGACAACGATGGCAGTCCTGGCCCAACTCTACTGTCAAGGTTTCCTATACCGGAAGTAACTTGCAGAGAGAAAGGGTTCTGTACTCGATTCGCTCAGGCACAAAAGGGACAACGATTTAGCCCTGGCCCAACTCTACTGTCAGGTTTTCCTACACCGGAAATACACTTGAAGAGAGAAAGGGTTCAGTACCTGATGGGCTCAGGCGCTATTGGGACAAGGACGCTCAGCTCGAGAACGCCTTGCTCTCAAACGCGTGGTGTGAGACTCGAACTTGGACAAGGGGTACACGATGTCAGTGAATGACACCTCGGCTAAGAGGGCGAAAGAGCCAGGGTCCAACTCCTCTGTTGAGTTCTTCCCTTAAGGAACCAGGCTCATGGATGAGAAACGGTTCAGTACCCAATGGGCACAGGCACAGCACGTCCAATTACACGAGGCAAGTTCATAGACAGTGGAACACCTCGTTCGAGTGAGACGAGAGCTAGAAAATCGTCTGGGCGAAGAGTCTTCACTACGCGTGCCTGGAGACAGATATAGAGGCTGTCACAGGCTAAGGGTAGCCCACCCGAATTGTCAAGGCATGCCGAAATCGGATGTGCTAGGCCTACAAGGCGCATAACGGTGGCACAACGTAATCACGCTCCCGGCGGAAATCGCACGGATATCCGTGATGGTTACAATGGAGCGAACGAAAACCAAACAAACAAACATCCCGGTACAATAAGGGAAATAGGTCGTGAGAAGTAGATGAAGTGTGATATAAAAATAAACATATATTAGTCCAAACGAAAAACAATAACAAGTAGACAACAGAAACAATGTGAGGTTGTCAATTGAAAGGATCTACTCATGTTTAGCTAAATTCCTAGGATTTCACGAAAAACCTTAAATTAAGGTAAATCTGATATAAATAACCCCAGACGACGACCAAAATCTAGTGATCTTCTTCCGGTCTTCTAGTGAAGAAATCCTAGTCGTGGCAGCTATATATTAGCTAAATTCTTTGTTGCAGAGGTGACACAAACAAGAAATGTACAGAAATAGGAAATATGCGAAAACAAACCAAAATACATGTGAAAACGAGACAGAAAAATGTCGGTGCAACCCAATATCATGCATGTCAGGCAATCTGATGTATGTAAACCATTTGATCTGTTCTTGGCAACGCTGGACGACGCGTGATGATGATGATGGCAACGCTGGGTATAATTAGTGTTACTCGTTTATATTTGAGGAACGATAGTACATTGCCACCAACGTTACCACTCATTATTTCAAGGTACATATATAAATATATATTACACAAAAATATATGTACACATATAAATAAAAAAATATTCGTGATAATGATAAACCATGTGGAAGACCAGGCCTTATTATTGTTGATTTGAATACCCAGCTACCGTGCATAAGAACAACGTGTCTCTGAAGCAGCAAAAATAATTAACAATAAAGGCACTTCGAGTTTCAAAAGTTGATTCATTAGATTGTCAAATGGCAATAAATTGTACGAATCTTCAGAGTATGGCCTATATTGCTGCATGATGCGCAAAGACGGTTTCAATACACCAAGTCTACTTGTGGATTCACATGTAAAGGCCTCTTACGGGATTCACATGTAAAGGCCTCATCGATGGAGAAAGTGGCCTTGGGGAATGAAATGGAGCGCATCTGGATCGCATAAGGAAATGTATAGCAACTGCCACGTGAGCAACGTACAGTGCCAAAATGGTCGGGAACAGAAGACTTAAGGTAGCTATGGACCAAAATGTCCTTCAAATTTTGTCGCGCCTATACGTCACCAGAGGTGAGTCGTGGAAAGCGGCACGGGTGTCAGGATCAGACTGGAGAAGAGAATAATGTTTAAGCAAGATTCGTCGAACAGTAGAACTATGGGGATGAAAGGTAAGAACACGTTTAACCCTATCAGATGAGGAGGAAGAACCCTGAAAGTTAGTCAGGGTATTGAGGCGAGACAACTGGCGCACACGGAGCCAAGTGGATGAAATAATGCTGTCAGAGAACGAGCGTCTACGGAAAAACTCAATCATCTCAGAGGACTTGTCGAGAAAATCGTCGTAATCGCTACATAAGCGAGACAGGTGAAGAAGCTGGGAGTACGGCAGAGAGTTGCGACAAACGGAAGGATGAGAAGAAGTGTAGAGCAAAAAACCATGTGCATCAGTAAGTTTATAGTAAACAGGTGTGCTACGGTAAGGGGGTTGAATGGTCCCATTTTGGTGCCCATGGCAACGCCACTAATCTAATCGAAAAAGTACCCATCAAATTAAAAAGAGTTGAGTGTAAGCACCGGTTCAGCAAGGCGGATAAGAGTAGAAGTGGATACAGAGGGATGGAGACTCTTGTCCTGAAATAACTGCAGAACTCCAAGCAAGAACAAATATAGGTACGGTCAGAAGACAACTGGACGGAAGAAAACATGGTCAGGGCATGCTTGGTGTCTTTCAAGAATGGAGGCAGTTCGACTAAGGGCTTGAAAATGCTGTCAATGAAGTCGGAAATGCGTTCAGTGGAACAAGAGCAAGCAGAGACAATAGGTCTACCCGGATTCGATGCCATATGGATTTTAGGCAGCATATAGAAAACAGGTCTGCCTAAACAGCTTTGATCGATGCAAAGAGCCTTGGCAGTGGTAGGTAGGTGTTTGTTTAAGATAAGGGTTTTTACAGTGCTGTTAACAACCTTCTGGTTAGTTACAGTCGAGTCAGATGTGCATGCAATGTAGAAAGAAGGGTTGGAGATTTGCTGGGGGGCCCTCCTGGAGGTAAAGGTCCTTACGTCACACCACAACGGCCCCACCTTTACTTGCTGGTTTGAAGACAATATCATCACGGCGGCGAAGATGTGCCAAGGCGCCAATGGCAACTTGAATATTGTAAATTGAAATTTGCGGGGGCTATGGACCAAGATGTTTTTCAGATTTTTGTCGCGCCTATACGCCACCAGAGGTAAGTCGTGGAAAGCGGCACGGGTGTCAGGATCAGACTGGAGAAGAGAATGATGTTTAAGCAAGATTCGTCGAACAGAAGAGTTATGAGGATGGCTTTGGATAAAACAGCCAAAGCATGTAAGGAGGTCGTATGTGACGATGTAAGGGTCATCTGTCCACAATGTCGTAGTAGGAGGAGGTCGGTGTAGCAGAGGTCCCAATAAAATATGACGGAAGGTGGACCAAGGTCACAACCGCAACGATAAGTACCTGATAGGCCAGGTGTTGGGAAATGAGACCGGTCGCATAAACCGACTATGATATAAGGATGAGTTAGCCGCTCGTCGCAACCCATATGACGACTCATACGACAAAACCTCCTTCCGTCTTCTGCTGTCTCCCTCCTTATGTCCAAGGCCAACCATGGTAAACCTGCCCTCTAGTTTCTGCAGAAAATCCACAAGGATCTTCATCCTGGCAGACCTATTATGTCTGCATGCTCCTGCCCTACTGAGCATATCGCAGAGTTCCTTGATGGTAATTTTCAACCTATTTTCGCTTTTCTCCCGACGTACCTTAAGGACACCAACCATGCGTTAACCACATTCGCATCGGTTGAGCTTCCCCCCCCCCCCGCATATCTATAATCTCTTCCTCCCTGACGTTGTTTCTCTCTACACGTCTATCCCGCACAATGACGGTCACACCACCATTAAGTTCTTTCTTGATCGGCACCCTTACCATTCGATTGCTACCTGGTCCGCCTGGCTGAACTTGTCCCCACCTTGAACTCCTTTGAGTTCAATGGCACCTCCTTTAACCAGATCAGCGGTGTAGTTATGGGCACCAAAATGGGTCCCAGTTATGCTTGGCTGTTCATGGGCCATCTCGATCACCTTATGTTCTTCAGCTTCCAGGATCCGATTCCCCAGTTCTAACGCCGTTACATTGACGATGGTTTTGGGTTCACAGACATGACTGTTGAAGATTACTTTCAGCCGTAATCTCATTCGTTAGCAACTTCCATCCCTCTATCAAATTCACTTCCATCGTCTCTGTTTCATCTGTCACGTTCTTTAACATTTCTGTCTCTATTGGTCCAGGTTCGCTCTCCACCTTGGTCTACTATAAACCTACCGACTCTCACAGCTTTCTTCTATACTCCTCTTCTTACCCTCGTTCATGTCGGGACTCCCATTCCTGCTCTCAACCTCTACGCCTCCGCCGACGTTGCCAGGAGGACTTTCTTCAACATGCCCATGATATGCTTGACTTCTTCAGCCGGGGCGCTTATCCGGAAGATGTCCTTGTCTCTGCCCTGGGTCGTGTCTTTCCTATCTCCCGTGTTGATTTCTTATCACGCATTCCTCGGATTCCTTCTATTCGTCCTAAACTTATCCTAACCTTCCACCATGACAATATTCCAGCTCTTAAGATCCTCCTCCGGGACCTCTCTATCATCACATCTGACCCCTTTACCAAAGAGGCGTTTCCAGAACTACCTCTTGTGGCTTTCCGTCGAGAAAGGAGCATACGGGATACTCTGGTTCACTCTCACCTCCTACTGTCATCTCCTCCCCGTGCCCGTGTGTCTTACGGACCTCTTCTATCCGGTTCCCTAAATCAGTATTCCATATTGCCCGTGTGTTGCCGGGGCCCGAAAGGGGAGCAAAGAATAGCAACACTGTTTACCTTCTACGCATGTCGTAAAAGGCGACTAAGGAGGTTATGGGATGGAGTTGGCTGTCCCATTCCATATAGGGTCAGTGACCTAATGCCATGCTGAAGTTGGATGTGTCAGACCGAAAGGCGCATATATCGCAGCAATGCTGTAAACCATTACACAACGCATTTTGTTCTCCTGACTACATCCTGCTAATCTGCAAGAGTTTGAGAACGAACGCAGAAGAAGTATTTCATATCGACCACTCTTTTTCCTGTGTCTCCCGCAACGTCGTGTACGTTATTACTTGCAAACGCTGCAACCTGAAGTACATTGGTGAGACGGGCAGCTTCTTAGCCACTAGGTTTGCCAAACACTTACGGAACAACTGTAACTATCGATCTTCTCCGGTGGCCCCCCACTTAAACAGCCATTCTCACCTTGGTGCACTGGACATACAGGTCACTGGTCTGGTCTTTTGCCACTCAGGTGACCGGCAAGGTTTCTCATTAGAGAACCGCCTTATTCTTATTCTCGGTACTCTTAAACCCCATGGCATTAATGATAAGCTATACTTTCAATAACCTCCTATTGCCCCCCCCCTGCTCTTCCTCCCTGCTGCTCCTACATTCCTTCCCTCTGCCGTTCCCTTATTTCTTCCTGCTCCTCTCCTTGATACTGTTGCTCTCCATTGTGGTGGTTCGGCTTGGGACCCCACCTAGTGTCTGGGTCTACGGTGACCCGCCACGTTGCGGTTGGTGTGTTGTTATGCCATGAGACTGGGACCGGCGCGGTTTCTTTCAGGGTGGACCTGTTGCGGTTTGGCGCGTCGGTTTGTAGGTTGATCTGTATCCCTTGCTATCACACTATACTCTCGTTCTACTGGTTGTTTCACCCATACTTCATTCCCCTCTTCTCCTTTCCCAGTAATTTGGGCTGTGTCCGCTCTTTCCCCTGTGCCATTCTCAGTTGCCAGTGGATGCTACATTATGTCCACTATCCTATTTCTTGTGGCCACTTTCTGGCTACCCTTTCAGGTAGCATGTGGAGACTGTTTGACTGACTACGCCCCTTAAAAAAACACTTTGTTTGCAGAGCCAACATGCTTCCTGCCTCACACGACTTGGATGCAGTGGTCCCCTATGTCTATTTATGGATCCAGCGTGCAGTACGGGCAACGACCCCACACGGGTTGCAATGTACGGTTGGTATCTCACAGCTGAGAATCTCGTTTCATCTGACACTTTCCTCCGGCCCGGTACTAAGGGATCGTGTATAGGTGGCCAGAGTCCACTGATCGTTGTTCCCATAGATGAGCTAGTTACAGTGCGGGTAATACCCACATAGGGGTTGCGACATGCGACTAACTCATCCTTGTATCATCTTCGGTTTATGCGACCGGTCTCATTTCTCAATACCTGGCCTATAAGGTACTTGTCGTTGCGACCGTGATCTATTTTCCGTCATATTTTATCGGGACCTATTCTACACGACCTCCTCTTACTAAATCGTCATCTACAACCTCCTTACATGCGTTGGCTGTAGTTCCGGGTCTACCCCCCCCCCCCCAATGGCCTTCGTTTCCTGTCTCTTTATTCCTTACGTTCTCTGGCACTTTCTTCCCATGTCTCGCTATATCAGCCAGATACAATCTCACGACGTGCTTCCCTGCGATAGACCCCTACCCTTTTGTGTCCTTTGGGCTCACTCCCACATTCCTTCCTTGAGTACGTATCTCAGTCACTGGGCCTTCGTCCATCCACCACCTTTTTCTTCTTCACCTCTGCATTTTTTTCATACTCTGCTATCTTTCTCTATGGAAATTTGGTTATAGTCATGGTTAAATAACACCTTCCCCCTCTTAGTTTTTCGCCTCAGCTTCTACTGTGGTGCGTGTCCGCTGCGTTCGTACTTTCCTCCCGGCTATTGTCTTATCCTTTGTTCTTTCTTTCGTGATGTTTTCTTTTCACTCCGGCGTCTCTTTTATTGCAAGCTACTTCATCATGTCTGTGTTTTCCTAACCTGGCTCGTTTGCTCCAATGGTCCAGGCCATTTATCTGGTCTCTACTGTCCACTTTTGACTTATTTGCTATACTGTGTGTGACCATTCATTCCCAGGAGCACTATCATGTCGCTATCTCAGCTAAGTTATTTTATTAGTTTACCTGCATATATCATCACCATTATCTGCTCATATTTTCCTCCTGCTGTTTGCTTTCTCATCTGTTCTTGCTGTATTGGCCTCTTTCTCTCTCTTTCACACGCTCTCTCCCATCTCATCTCTTATACCATCTCATGTTGCTCTTCCCCTACATTACACTGGTTTACAAAAAAAATGAAGTTGAAAGTTGTCTATAATTTTTTAACTGACTTAGGAACATTTTGTGCCACTGAAGCCAAAAATGACATCCACTTTTCTCAATCAGGTCATGTTTTTTTTCTAAATTGATTAAACAAAATTATATTCTCTGACTATAGCCTTCCATTCATAACTACATTTTGGTGGTACTAGGAGTTGATTTATTTATTACATTTCTCATATAAAAAGTATTTAACAGAATGTATTTATTAAATGTTACAAACATGGAATTATATAAATGAAGAAAAGACATTGAAAAAGGTAAGGACATGTAAATTATGTCATCACTGAGCAACATTCACGACATAAACTTCAATTTCTTCAACTTTCTCGAGTGCTCAGCAGAAGGGACGTCTCTCTTCAGAGCCTGGAAGTAATCGGCCATCATGACTGCATCCCAATGTCCTTGATACATGGTCTCCATATCTTTTATGTCCTGATGGAACCTCCCTCCCTGCTCGTCACTCATCAATCCAAGATTCTCGGGAAACCGATCCATATGCAAGAATAAATAATGTACTTTTATGCTCATGTTGCATCCAAGGTTTTTGAAAGCAGTCAGCATATTGTTGACTACTTCTTCATAGTTAGTAACGCAAAATGAGGTAAACAGGTTACTAAAACACTTACCTAGCCTATTAATAAAAATATATTTTAAAAAAACATACAATAAAACTAAACAGGACAATTCTCAACGTATCGGCTCAAATTGAACCTTTTTAAAGAGACAAACAACAGAAAACGACAAAATAAAAAACAAAATAGATGTCTATATTTCATCAAGCCCCGTCTCCATAATAGCGCAGGGATGGCAACGCAAATAAAAAACCAACGCCCTTGCAAAACGAAATGCAAATGCCAGCGCCCGAGTCTGACACTATATGTACTCTGACCTGGTTCCATAATTATGCTATATCTCTTAAGGAGTTCAAAACGTCAGCGCAATCCATTGCCCTGTGCCACAATCACGCATGATGCCAGTTGATCTGCTCTTTCATTGCCTCGAACACCCACATGTCCCTGCATGAAAATAAATATAACCACTTTCAACCTCGCCTTTCTTAAGACCTCAATTCACTGTTCGCAAATGAGATCCACTTGTACCTTCCTAATCATATTCATAGAGTCACTCAAGATGCAGGCCTGCGTTACCTTCTGTGAACATACCCACTCAAATGCCATAGTCTCCATGATCATGCTATTTGTAGTGACCGCAAAGGCACCACTCTCCTCCCTGATCATTTTATCTGTGCACTGAGCTGTGAAGGCCCATTCGAACATGTCTAATCACAGATCCATCAGTGTATATTATCACATCCCCCTCTTTGGCATTCTCACTGACCAAAGGCTGCAATTCTTTCTCCACAGCTGTGGGACACCATTCTCTGGTGGGTGATATTACTACTTTCAAACAAGTTTCAAAATCTGTGGGTAGACTTATCCATTCCGCACCTACTGTCACATCCTGCAATCTGCACACGCTTTGTATGACATCCTCAGCACGTCCCATTCATGGCCTCCCTCTCTTGAGTAGGTAAATTTCACAATGCTCTCACATTTATTAACGTATATTGCCTAAAAGGTAAACATACGGTAACAAAACTTAAATTCTTCTGTATACCATAAAAACAAAGGTGCCTGTTTTGCATAATTTTTTTCATCATATCTTTTCCCGCTTAGACTTTACTGTCTGCTGTAATGTCATCTGAACCCTGCAGTAAGATAATTGATAATTAGGGTAACACGGGGAAGTGATGTGCACTTTTCACTTTTTAGCGTACTCTGACAACTAGATGTAACTATGAGAGACCAAACTGGCAGCAGTGTATAGCTTATCTATCCATCTTACAATAGTGATCTTAACATAGTCAGTTACATTGTGGGAAAATTAAAGAACACAAAGACTAGGTCTATGTATCTTTATGTAACTTTAATATGAAAAAAAGAAAAAAAAAACAAATATGAAAAAAAACATTAATACAAATAATGATGGATAGATCGATTTTGAAACTATAACAATGTGTTGGTGTGCTCTATAAAGTGTTGGACTATTATTTAGACTTTCGTGCATTTGCAATCAGTGGAGATCATATGATGATCACTGACAGAGATCGTGAATCTATGAATAGCGGAGATTGTGCATCTATGAATAGTGGAGATGGTGCATCTATGAATAGTGGAGATGGTGCATCTATGACCAGCGGAGAACGTGCAGCTATGACTGGTGAAGATCATGCATTTATGAATAGTAAAGATTGTGCACCTATGACTGGCAGAGATCGTGCATCTATTACCCGTGAAGATCATGCATCTATAGCAGCCATGGATTCATTTTCAGTCTGCAGCTTCATTTTCTCATTTTTCCATTTGTAATTCCTCAAAAAAAAAAAAAAATTCAACATGAAGGGGCAGTGACTGGGGCAAACATGTGCAGTGCGTCCGCTGCGCATGTTTGCCCAAATCACTGTGCTCGCCTGTACCCCAAATCACACTGTTAACAATTTTTATAAAACATCATGAAAAACAAAGTATCTTGACAAGGTAACGTGCTTAATGACATAACAATACAATATATATTTTAGTTTAGACATGTAACATAACATGAAAGTAATGATAACAGACAAAGAGTGAGAAGTTGGAAAAAAGCTATTTAAACGTTAAAAAATGGATTTACCTCATGGCTAAAAATTACTTGCCCTTGATCGATGAAAATTCGTTGTGCGACAGAATCGGATGGTAGTGTCTGGCATGGTGTGTTGGGAAAACCCATAGTCCCAGAAAAAAACCCAGCTGTAAATCTTTGTCCCATGCGCATCACCGCCTTGGGCTACCCTACTATTTACTACCTTGTAGGACACCAAATACAAAACAATTTGTCAGGGAAAGTACGGTCTGTTGTTCCACAGTGGCGCCACCATCTATACACGTTGTTCATGAGTGCCAGATATTAAGAAAACATTAGAGTTTACACATAACACTGTAGTGGCCAACATTCCTGACTGAATAAGATAGCTAGGAACAATAGGGAGGGTTGTGCTGTATTATCTCTGATGTATTGTTCCCAGAATACGGTGGTCCCATTCATTCATTCAGATAATGTGAGACAGATGAAAGGAATGTCCTTGGATCTTACTGTTGCTAAAGTTTGTGTTAATTTCCATTTAGCATGTCCATTCATTCTTATGATAACGAAGTTCCACAGTATTATTACCTGCAATGCTATGTTATTCCTATGTCGGTCTATATACAGATTTTAGACTTTGGACACTTTTGGGATGCCAAAATCACGTCCTTGACTTATTATCGGATGGGCTTATACAGAGTAATTTATGGTACATAATACAATTTTATATTCGTATAGAAATGAAATAGCATAGAAAGTCAATCTAAATCCAAATGTATTTCAAGAAGGTTAAAAAAACAGTATGTAGTCATATTAAGCTCACAGATCATGTGATAGTGAACTATATCCTTACTTGATCCTTAACACATTTGAAATAATGTGATAGTAGATGACAACAACAGGTTATCTATAGTCAACAGTTACATTGTGGGGGAATAGAGATCTTGGATATATCTGACATCTTATGTCCCTAACTTCTACAAATGCTTAGATACAAATGTTAATGCATGCATTAGAAATACAATTCACCACAATCTTGAAGCAACAGCAAAACGGACATAGCCTCCACCACGGATTTCCTGTAAGATATTGCAGTGTCGAAGAATTGTCATGACATTTCTGACACTGCTGTCTACTTTCAGGGAAGAGAAGTCGGTGATGTCCCTATCAGTAATAAACCATACCCCTGAAACAAATATATTGTACATTTATTATCATACACACACATATTCCAGTGCTACTGTATTTCCATCTTGTTAATAGAGTACAAAAAGAGATGCATTTTTACATGTACAAAAATAATGTTTATATTATAACACATTCTAACAGGAAACAACAGTAATCTGACAATTTTCATATGAATATATACATTTCTCATAAAATTAATTTGTGAAAATTTTTAAAACATTAATAACAACACAGAAGTTTTAATATTATTACTTTCATCATAAAAACACATATCCACTACTGCTGAACATATCCTTTACTACTGCTGAAAATACCAGCCATCATTGAACACATACACTACCACTTGATTAGGAACAAGTGTCACAGCAATGGGGCCATTCCCATATATGCTCTGCTTGCCGTTCCGTCAGCCATCTAAAAGTGAATAAGCTCAGTGTCCCAGTCAGTTGCTGATTACGCGTTCTTCTGATCTTTCCAGAGAGGGAGCACTTTCTCCCATCACCTCTAGTCACTCCCATTTCTACCATTCTCTGAATATGAATATGTTCAACTTCCTCCTCATCTTCTCGCAAGTTATCCATGACTGATCTAATCAATTCAATCATCTCTTCTTATCTTGTTGCTGTTCACCAAAGCTTTACCAGCCAACATATCGGCTCTTTCGTTTTCCCTGACCCCAGCATGACCAGGACAGTAAATCCATGTAATGCTCTGCGCATTGTCGAAAAGAGTGACCTATTCAGTTCTGATCATACACTTTTCTATCTTACGCAGCATACTTTGAGAGTCCGATAGAATCACTGAGTCTGTTGGTGGTTGCGTCGCAAGCCACTGAACATATCCATTACTACTGCTGAACATAACCACTACCACTGAACATATCCACTACTACCACTGAACATATCCATTACTATCACTGAACATACCCATTACTATCACTGAATATATCCACTACTACCACTGAACATATCCATTACTATCACTGAATATATCCACTACTACCATTGAACATACCCATTACTATCACTGAATATATCCACTACTACCATTGAACATACCCATTACTACCACTGAACATACCCATTACTATCACTGAACATACCCATTACTACCACTGAACATACCCATTACTACCACTGAACATACCCATTACTATCACTGAACATACCCATTACTATCACTGAATATATCCACTACTACCACTGAACATACCCATTACTATCACTGAATATATCCACTACTACCACTGAACATACCCATTACTATCACTGAATATATCTACTACTACCACTGAACATATCCACTAATATTGAACATACCCATTACTACCACTGAACATATCCACTAATACTGAACATATCCATTACTACGGCTAAACAAAACCACTACTACTGAAATATCCATTACTACTACTGAATATATCCATTACTACTACTGAAATATCAATTACTACTACTGAAATATTCATTAATACTACTACTGAACATATCAACTACCACTGAACATATCCACTACTACTGAACGCATCCACTATTACTGAACATATTCATTATCACTGAAATATCCACTACTACTTAACATATACACTATGACTGAACATATCCACTACTACTGAACAGATCCACTACGATTGAATATATCCACTATGACTGAACATATCCACTATGACTGAACATATCCACTATTACTGAACATATCTACAACTACTGACAATATAAACCACTACTGAACATATCCGTTACTATTGAACATATACACTACTACTGAACGTATCTACTCATCAACATCAAGTGCCGTCTTTGTAAAAAAGGTTGATTACAACAGACCTCCAACATCCCCTGTCTCTTATTTTGGTGGTACACTCGGCTAAAGTGTAACCTGTCCTATGACATAACCATCTTGTTATGTTACTCTCCCACTTGTATCTCTGTCTACCTCTTGCTCACCTCCCCTCGACTTTACCCTCAAGTAAGGTCTTCAAATAGGTGTCATATCTTTTAATGTATCCAAAATATTTTATTTGCTTGATCTTAAAAATTATTTCCTTTAAAAATTCTTTCTTCATATTAAGTGTTGTTAGAACCTCTGTTTGTTTTCTTATCTTTCGATGATGTTCTCCATATTCTTCTATATATCCACATCTCAAAGGCATCAATTCTTTCTTCTAATTGTTTATTTAGTGTCCATGTTTCTGAGCCATACATTAATAAAGAATAGATGTAGCATTTTATTATTCTCATTTTTAAATTGTTTGTAATTTGTTTTCCACAAATTACATATATACTACCACTGAACATATTCCAAAGACATATGAAGTTCGCTGAAAGTAGCAGATAGGCCTGCGTCTAATGCACAATTGAGGACGGATAAGGGAAGCTTTTTGCAATTATGTGACGAGCACATATTTCTGGATGCGGCGGACTGCGCAAAGGAACTCAACTAAAATGGGCCACTGGGCAGAAAGGTGTCATCCAGCTAGCGTAGTAGAGACTCAAAGAGCACGGTGAGACATTAAGGCACCCTAGTCATCTACTGCACTCTGACACACACTCATTCGTCTCGACTCGTCTTGCCACTGAGACCATATGTGTAGAGGCGAGAGAGTGAGGCTGACAAACATTGCACAACTCTACTTCACTTTAATCTAATTCTGATCGCGCAAGTCATGGCTTTCATCACAATTGGCAGAAAAAAATAAGCGTAACGCAAAGCTGGAGATAGCGTTGCAATTAAATCTAGCCTAGCCAGAAGGTTGGCTGGACCTCCAAAGGGCTTTAGTGACCGGCTGATGACTGTCCGCCTTCCACTTTCCAAAAAGCGGCATGCAACATTTGTTAGTGTGTATGGCCCGACTATGACGAACCCCGATGACCAGAATGAAAAGTTCTATGACTTGAAAAAAATCATACAGGAAACCCCCAAATCTTACAAACGCATCATCCTTGCCAAAAAAATTGAGTGGGTTCGGACTGGGCGTCTGGGATAGTGTGCTGGGTAGGCACGGTATTGGCAAATGCAATAGCAATGGACTACTATTGCTCAAAACATGCTCATCATCTAATCTACTCATCTCCAACGCTGTCTTTCAACTTCCTCACCGTAATAAGACTTCATGGATGCACCTACGATCAAAACAGTGGCATCAAATAGATTATATCATCGTGAAACAATGTGATAAGCAGGACTTGAGTCACTAAATCCATGTGTGGCGCCGACTGCTGGACGGACCATAGACTAGTAATCTCCAAAATGAATCTCCATACTCTGCATCTCCGGTGACCTCAAAATAGCAAAGTCAAAACGTCTTGACGTCTCCAAATTGAAAGATCCACTTTATAAACAACTTCTGCACAGTTCAATGGATACCAAAATTACACCATTGACATTCGATTCAATAGACATTAAAAAAAAGCGGAGAACACCTTCGTGACACAATTTACAGAACTACAGAAGAAGTTGCTGTTCACAGGCATCAATAATGGTCTGACGAAAATGATGTACAGATCAAAGCTCTCCTGGACAACAAGCCTAAACAGCACAAAGCTTACCTAAATGACCCCACATCAACTTGTAAAAAGACGTATAAAAATTCTAAGAAAAACACGCAAAAAGAACTAAGGAGGATGCAAGATTCATGGTAGTAAAGACAAAGAGATACAGCATTACGCTGACAAATAATATGCAGAAATTTTATTCAGCGCTAAAAGCAATTTAAGGTCCTCAGTCTTCAGGAACGTCTCCTCTTCTAAGCGCTGAAGCGAAGTATACTATCACTGATAGAGAGGAAATTCTCAAATGCTGGGCTGAACATTTTGTAAATGTACTAAACTGCCCCTACAAAATCAACGATGAAGCGATTGCAAACATCACTCAATCAATCAATCATTCGTTATCGGAGCCCCCTTGCCTTGAGGAGGTGGAGAAAGCAATTTCAAGTTTGTCCGTAGGAAAAGCACCAGGCACAGACTTCATTCCAGCCAAAGTTTACGCCGTCAGTGACCCTGTTATGACTGCTTAACTCAGAGCTCTTCCAGACGATGTGGAACCTGGAAGCAATACCACAATATTTTAAGGATGCTTCCATCATACATATATACAAAATAAAAGGAAATCGCCTAGCTTGCAATGACCACTGTGGCATATACCTGTTCCCTATAGCATGCAAGATCCAGGCTAGGTTCCTGTTAAACAGACTGCAAGTCCATCTTGACACAGGTCTCCTTCCAGAGAGCCAATGTGGTTTCTGACAGGACAGAGGTACGGCTGACGATATTCACTGCCAGACAACTACAGCGAAAGTGTCGCGAACAGAACATTGGTATCTACACATTTGTTGACCTAACTAACACATTCGACACTGTAAATCGCAAAGGACTATAGAAGATCATGGCCAAATTAAATGTCCTGAGGAATTCACCCACGTGGTTTGCCAGTTCCATGATGGTATGACAGCCTGTGTGCAAGATGGCAGCAACTAACAGTGTCAAACAAGGTTGTGTACTGGCTCCGACGCTCTTCAGCATAGTGTTCTCTGTCATGTTAAATGATGCCTTCTGGAATAAGAGTGCAGGAATTTGCTTTCACTATCGAGCTGATGGAGGGCTCCTTAATCTTAGTAGATTGAGGGCCAAGACCAAAACTAAGACATTGTTCGCGACCTCTTGTTCGCCGACGAATGTGCACTAAACACTACCAGTCTGAAAGACATGCAGGACAACAAAGACCTCTTTTCAGTGGCCTGTGATGTGTTCGGTCTCACCATCAGCATAGCGAAGACATTAGTAATGTATCAACCAGCGCCAGGTGTCCCCTACACAGAACCAGTAATCACAATAAAGGGACAAAAACTCAATACTGCCAATAAGTTTGTATATCACGGCAGCACCCTATTGCAAACTGCTACAATTGACGAGGATGTTGCCCTGCGCATTGCTCACTCCAGTGCAACATTCGGGAGTCTTCGTGCTAACGTCTGGATCAGGCGTAATTTCAGTTGACAACTAAGTTGGACGTGTACTGCACAGTGGTTCTACCAACACTGCTTTATGCTGCATCATCTTGGACTGTCTATGTGTGACAGTATAATGAAACGGTCTATTCATCCTATTCCTCGTATGTGATGGTTGGTTGGTCTGATTGTTGGTGATTGGTATTGTCACAAGGTGAATGGTCAAGAAGGCGTGTGATGTATTTCCGTGTTCTATTAGTGAGAGGTGTCTGGGTTGTTACTCTGTAAGTTGCAGCGTTACACAGTGACAGATGATCTGTACAAATAGTCCACACAGTTCTTTAATATAACAGACTGACTATTGGAGTAAAAACGTTCAACTATTTAATTTCAAATAAGCGACATCAACTTCAGGCACAAATAGTACCAATAAACTGTGGTCTAAGTTCTCATAAACAATGGCAGCAATAATAATAATATACGTTTCATAGAAGACAGCATCCAACTTCAAGTAATATTACCCATCAACAGTGGTCTATATTCTCATAGACAATGGCAGCAATAATGGTGGTTGGTTGGTTGCTGATCCAGCGGTCCATGGGCTCATACCCTTTGACCTAATGCCATTAGATGGCATTATATTGCTGGGAAGTAGCAATAATGGTAATATAACGTTTCATAGATAGACGACATCAACTTCAAGTAATAGTACCGATTAACAGTGGTCTATATTCTCATATTAGTGGTCACCTGAAAATTGCTGACAATAAATACATTCAATATACTCCTTGAACCATAAGTAAACTCCAACATATTAAACTCCAATAACTGACAATAAATTCATTCAGTGTAATCCTTGAACGATAAGTAAACTCCAACGTATTAAACTCCAATCGTTGACAATAAATACATTCAGTGCAATGCCAGTCACACAGACTACAGCACTACACTACAGTCAATGTGGTAAATCTTGAACAATAAGTAAACTCCAACGTAATTCTGGTCAGCTTGAAAATTGCTGACAATCAATACATTCAGTATAATGCCAGTCACACAGACTATAGTATAATGCCGGTCATACAGACTACAACTTGACTGCCTATCTCTAAACTGACCATGAATAAACTATCTCAAACTAAAAACTGACCAAAACTAAACTGTCCGTTACTAAAACTCCATAACTAAAAAAAACTGAACTGTCCGTTCTCGCTCAATCTTAACTTTTCGCTTACTCAATCGCTCACAATAAACACAGTCTCAAGACTATAACAACTAGTAATTGAACCAGTGCCTAATAGTGTTGGTAGAGTGAATAGGTAGGGGGGAGACAATGGTGCAATCATTGCAGAGGACGAACAAACAGTAGCCTGGAGTCTGATGTGTCACATATGCGAAAAATGCTTGACAGCTTAACTCTTTTGACCTTCGGTGCCTAAGAAACCTCATGGCAGTACGATGGCAGGATCGCGTACCAGACACAGAAATCCTTCAGAAGTTCCATATGCAAAGCATCCATGCCCTGCTGATTAGGTCCCAACTCCGCTGAACTGGCCACATTGTCCATCAACTGGCCAGACATCTTTCAAAGAGATTATTCTATGGGGAGCTGTGCAATAGTAAACGTTCAAGTAACGGGCAGAAAAAATGCTTCACGGATCACCGAAAAAACTCTCTCAAGCACTGCAGCATCGATCCTAGCTCCTGGGAGACTACAGCTCTTGATCGCTCAGCTTTTCACACCCAGATCACTGTTGGCATCATTATATTTGAATAAGAAAGAACACTGCGGGCAATTTACAAGTGACAAAAGCGGAAAGACAAATCCGAAAACTCTCCTACTCCAAACCCTGTACACTCCTGCATACACTGCAATAGAACTTTCCTGTTTCCTGGCACGAATCGGACTCATCTGGCATCTACAAACTCACAAACTAAATTAGACAACCACAAATGTTTTGTTGTTTTTCTACTTATTCATCACATTTATTGCTTTTCATGCCATGCTCATCTTTGAATGCGAAGGAGGAACATCATGTGACGAGCACATATTGAATGTTGTCACAAATATTAACTATTGCATCTAGGATACAGTTGGGTGAATTTGGTATACACTGTGGTATAAGACGGCATATGATATAAATATTGCATCTAGGATACAGTTGGGTGAATTTGGCATATACTGTGGTATCAGATTGGGCATCTGTTATATAAATAGTGCATCTAGGTTTGACACACTCTACGCCAACAGTTTAGTTTTCTCAAATGACATTGGCACACTCTGTGCAAACTCATCGGTGCTCCTCCAGGCACACGACAAAGAGTTCGCATTTGATGAATCCCATAGCTTGCTGGTTGCACACACACTTACCTTTGACCCATCCATTTTATTGACTAATTGTTTTCCATTTTGCTTTTAAAAAAATAACATAACTTGCACAATATTCAGGTCAATCATATAATTTCCAAGAAATATACCATACTAACCTTGTGTGTCTTTATTTTCTTGAACTCTGAAGGCCTCCACACGTTTTCTGTTTAAGTCACTCAGGGAAGCAGTCTTTTGTTTTAAAACTAAATATTTCTCTGAGAACACTTTATCTAATTGTTCTATAATTATATTCACTTTCTCATAGCTCAGACGTCCTTTCATATATCTGTGTATCCAAATACAAATATTTCATATATCTGTGTATCCAAATACAAATTTACAATAGCATGTTGTAAATAGATATAACATTTAATCTAGATAGAACACCATGGGAGTACGAGTTTGTCACTATTCTTTCTTATGTCAGGTGGTTGAGTTTGTCATTCTTCTATGTCAGGTGGTTGAGTTTGTCACTATTCTTTCCTATGCCAGGTGGTTGATTTATTACTATTCTTGCATATGTCAGGTGGAAGATCGATAATATGTACTTAGTACACAAGTACATATTGAAATTCAAAAGATAAATCTAGGAATAGGGTGATGAGTTTTACTGATTACTAAAGACACATAATAACACACACAAATCTATGCCAGGTGGTTGAGTTTGTTACTATTCTTCCCTATATTAGTTAGTTTAGTTTGTCACTATTCTTTCTTATGTCAGATGGTTGGGTTTGTCACTATTCTTCCATAAGCCAGATCATTGAGTTTGTTACTATTCTTCCCTATATTAGATAGTTTAGTTTGTCACTATTCTTTCTTATGTCAGATGGTTGAGTTTGTCACTATTCTTTCTTATGTCAGATGGTTGGGTTTGTCACTATTCTTCCATAAGCCAGATCATTGAGTTTGTTACTATTCTTCCCTATATTAGATAGTTTAGTTTGTCACTATTCTTTCTTATGTCAGATGGTTGAGTTTGTCACTATTCTTCCCCAAGCCAGATCATTGAGTTTGTTACTATTCTTCCCTATATTAGATAGTTTAGTTTGTCACTAGTCTTCTCTAATTTGATGGTTTATCTTGTCTTCTTTAAGATAAGTGGTTGAGTTTCTCACTATTCTTCCTTATGTCTGGTGGTTGAGTTTGTCCTTATTCTTTCCTATTTCAGATGGATAAGTTTGTCACTATTCTTTCATGCCAGATGGTTGAGTATGTCATTATTCTTCCATATTTTAGGTGGTTGAGTTTGTAAATTTTGTTCTTGTCAGATGGTTGAGTTTGTCACTATTCTTCCATGTCAGGTGGTTGAGTATGTCATTATTCTTCATTATATTAGGTGGATGGGTTTGTCACTATTCTTTCCTATGTCAGGTGGTTGAGTTTGTCATTCTTCTTATCCAGGGGTGGGCAAACTTTTTGTGCAGAGGGCCACATTGAAAATTGCAACGCTATTGGAGGGCCACATATAATATTATGTATATTTTTGTTTAAAATTCTCAGTAAGTAATCAATTAAATATTTTTATTGTAAAGAAAGGTAGTTTTACATAATGTAGATAACTTCTGAAATAAATTACATTTCTAATAGACTTATACTATAACAGTATATTTTATAATATGGAGAAAAGGTTTTGCAAATATTTTAACAATATTAGAAAAATATTATGTTGCATACAGTTAAAATATGGGTTCATATCAGTAGTTTTAATGAAGATTTTAAAAAAACACCATACGCATACAGACACAACAGTTACAACTTTATTGATATTATTAATTTCTAATGAAATGTATGTAATTGCTTGTAAGATTTTATAATTCTTTTGAAATCTGGAACAAATTTACTTGTAAAAATTTGCATGACTGCATTTAAGTTGCAATCAGATAATAAAGACCTATTCTTAGATTTGTTGATTTTTAAGCAAGAAAATGCCTGTTTCACAAATAATATGTAGATCCAAATAATAAAAAAATGTAGCTGCAAAGTTGTTTAAGTTTGGGAATAATTGTTCAGGCAAAGAACCATAGAAATCCAACAAACATTCAGACTTAAATTTTTCATTCAGGTAATGATTGGCTTGTAATTCAAGCAACTCCAACTGTATGTGCTCTGGGGCTTTATCAGCTTCTGCACTGAGAGGAGAACTGATAACATTGAAGTGCTGCTCCAAGTTCTTGAAATCTTGGAATCTTCTTCCAAATTCTTCAACCAATACATCAAACTGAGCTTTGAATGTTTTACTCATTTCATCAGAAATAGTTTCTTGTTTCAGCAAAGGGAAGTGACAAAACATGTTTTCACTTGCTTGTCTGGAAAACAGTGAGAGTTTGGCTTGAAATGATTTTACATGAACATACATTTCATGTGCAAACAAACCATTGCCCTGAAGTTTAACATTCAATTAATTTAACTTTTCCATTATTTGAGTGGCAAATATAAAGTCAAGCTTCCACTCTGCATCAATAATGTTAACATTAAAGTCATATTCTATGCCCTTCATCTCTAGAAACATTACTATTTCTTCCTTAAGATCCCATACTCTCCTTAAAACCTTTCCAAGACTCAACCATCAAACTGTACTATGGTACAGGACATCAGAATGTTCAGTTTCTACATCTAGTAATGATCTGAACTGCCTGTAATTGAGTCCTCTTGATCTGATGAGGTTTATGACACTGACATCTGGGTCAATAACATGCTTAATTTTTAAAACAGATTTACACAAACTTTCCTGATGAATCACACAGTGAAGTGGTCATATTACGTGGTCAGGATATTCTGACGTAATCCTATCATTGATCAACTTTATCAGTCCTATATTTTTTCCAGTTAAAGCACAAGCAACAACAGTTGTAATACTGGTCATCTTGTTCCACATTAACCCAGCTCTTTCAATACAGCTACTAACAGCATTGAATATATCAAGGCCAGTGGTAGTGTCTTTGATTGACTCAACACTCAGTAACTCTTCAAAGAGTTTGAAAGAATTGTTTATTCCATGTATAAAAACTAATAATTGAGCAGTATCCTGTACATCAGTACTCTCGTCCAATGCAAGAGAGTACCACAAAATATGCTTACTTGCATCTTGAAGTTGAAGGGTCAAATCTTCACTTATCTTTTCAACACGTCTGATCACAGTTCTTCTGGATAATGTAATACTGTCAATTTTTTAAATTTTTTTCTGGAAACAGAATATTTGTTGCATCTAGTAAACATTCTTTAATAAATTTACCATCAGAAAATGGCTTGTTGTATTTCACAATTTTCTGTGACAACACGAAACTGGCCTCTGTTGCGGCATCTTGAATTGAAGACTGTTTTGTAAACACAGTTTGTTGTTTCTCCAGACTTTTTACCAACTCCATGCATTTTCTTTTCCTTTCTTCAGATGTTAGATTGTGCCCGAAATTGGGATGTTTTATCTGGTAATGTCTTTTTAAGTTATATTCTTTAAAAACAGACACTGATTCATGACACAGCAAGCAAACAGATTTTTTGCCAACTTGCATAAAACAATATTTGGTAATCCATTACCAATTTTTACAATTTTGTGATGCACTCACTACTTGCTGGTTCAATTTGGATGGTTCGCCTTCACATAAGTCATGTTGTCAACTGCCTGCACCAGACACTAAGCATACAAAGAGAACAACGACATGACAATTTGTTCATTGGTGTGTGCTTATTACATTAGTGATGACATCTTCACGCTCCTCGCATAGGTGATGCAACATGGGCAGTTTTCATTTGAACACGCCTTGTAGATTTAGATAGTGAAGGTTGTTCAAATGATGAGGAAATTACATTGATCATACGAGTCTTGAAATCCCCTAAACTAATGATTACAATCAGGATTAATTATGATAGAGAGACTAAAATAGAGTATGTATTGCATGGTTTATCAAGTAAATTGATACATAATGGTCTCCTGCCAATGTATTGAGACTTATGTAGATCAGAAACAAAGCATGCAATGATATTTGTATTATTTGTAGTATGTGCATGCAACAAATTTATTAACTAGTTCTACATGTGTGACATTTTGTATGTTTCCTTCTCACAATTATAGGAGAATGGAGATTTAGGGGTTGGGTGGTTCAAAGGGTTAATTATTGTTGTGAGAGAGCACTATGAAGGAACACAAAAAAGTGGAGTTTAGGTACAGCTTCAAACTCATCCAATGTAAGAAAAGAGGAGTGTAACTCACTTAGGTACAGCTTCAAACTCATCCAATGTAAGAAAATCTAGGTAATTGCAACTTCTGGTAATCTGGTGAACATCATCTGATTTTAAGCTATGGTTCGTCCTGCTCTGATCAGTACACATAAGCTGTGGAATTATTTTATCCTGGGAACACTTTCTGAGGAAATTGTAATATTCATTATATTACAAAAAAACTTGAGGCTATAATCAATTATTACATGAAACATATATTTTGAATACTGTGTACTCGATGGCTAGCAAAATCAGATTGAGATCAACCAAATGTGCAACCACATAAAATGTTCAAGACTGGAACCTACATGTTTAGTGGGTCGGCAATAGTCTGACCATCAAGGGTTTACTGAAGAATGGCATTGACATAAAGAATGTATAAGCTTAAGTAGGTAAATACGAAGTTAATTATAAAGATTACTAAATATAACTATCAATATAAATAAATCAGAAATAACAATAAAACAAAGAACAAAGACAATATTCGACGTGTCTGTCCTATTGGGACCTTTGTCAAGAAACAAAAACCAATTAAGACAACACAGCTATAAAAATACAACAATGTCAAGACTTGGACAATGGTTTCCCTACAAAAACCATTGCAGAAGTGGCCATTTTGTCATGGCTTTTAGATTATGTGCAGAATTAGGTGCGTTCAATATTGACAGACAGAAATGGATACAGAAAAAATGATGAGATTGAAATGCAAAGTATAAGATGAAAAATGAAGATAGGGGACACCAATTCACGATGCCAAGAATGGGGGGAGAGGAAGGGGCAGGAAATAAAAGACAAAATATAGAGAAAGTACAAATATAGCATGTGGAATGGATTTACATGAAAATATATACACATCAATGTACATTATATATGTGTATGTATATCTGTTGTTAGATATATACTTGCTTTTGTATGTATGTATGTATGTATGTATGTATGTATGTATGTATGTATGTATGTATGTATGTATGTATGTATGTATGTATGTATGTATGTATGTATGTATGTATGTATGTATGTATGTATGTATGTATGTATGTATGTATGTATGTATGTAAGTTATGTATGTATGTATGTATGTATGTATGTATGTATGTATGTATGTATGTATGTATGTATGTATGTATGTATGTATGTATGTATGTATGTATGTATGTATGTATGTATGTATGTATGTATGTATGTATGTATGTATGTATGTATGTATGTATGTATGTATGTATGTATGTATGTATGTATGTATGTATGTATGTATGTATGTATGTATGTATGTATGTATGTATGTATGTATGTATGTATGTATGTATGTATGTATGTATGTATGTATGTATGTATGTATGTATGTATGTATGTATGTATGTATGTATGTATGTATGTATGTATGTATGTATGTATGTATGTATGTATGTATGTATGTATGTATGTATGTATGTATGTATGTATGTATGTATGTATGTATGTATGTATGTATGTATGTATGTATGTATGTATGTATGTATGTATGTATGTATGTATGTATGTATGTATGTATGTATGTATGTATGTATGTATGTATGTATGTATGTATGTATGTATGTATGTATGTATGTATGTATGTATGTATGTATGTATGTATGTATGTATGTATGTATGTATGTATGTATGTATGTATGTATGTATGTATGTATGTATGTATGTATGTATGTATGTATGTATGTATGTATGTATGTATGTATGTATGTATGTATGTATGTATGTATGTATGTATGTATGTATGTATGTATGTATGTATGTATGTATGTATGTATGTATGTATGTATGTATGTATGTATGTATGTATGTATGTATGTATGTATGTATGTATGTATGTATGTATGTATGTATGTATGTATGTATGTATGTATGTATGTATGTATGTATGTATGTATGTATGTATGTATGTATGTATGTATGTATGTATGTATGTATGTATGTATGTATGTATGTATGTATGTATGTATGTATGTATGTATGTAAGTTATGTATGTATGTATGTATGTATGTATGTATGTATGTATGTATGTATGTATGTATGTATGTATGTATGTATGTATGTATGTATGTATGTATGTATGTATGTATGTATATATATATATATATATATGTAGGTATATTTGTGTATGTTGTTGATTATGTAGGCACTTATACACATGTGTGTGTCTGTATTCACATTTATGCTTTCATATCAGTATGTACTTATATGTATGTTTAGATATTTATATGTATATGTGCATGTTTATTATGGTATTTATGTTTATTCAAATGGAATGTACATATATGTATATGTGTGTATATATATATGTATGTATGTATGTATGTATGTATGTATGTATGTATGTATGTATGTATGTATGTATGTATGTATGTATGTATATTTTTATGTAAATCCATTCCACATGTTATCAAATTCTATTCTTCCTTGCACATTTGTATATTCTCTGTATCTATTTGTATTCTCCCCCTCCCCTTTTGTACTAATTTCTTTCTCTATCTTTTCCTGTACTAATTTCTTTCTCTATCTTTTCCCTTTTATTTCCTGCCCCCCCTCCCCCCCCCCCCCATTCTTGGCATCGTGAATTGGTGTCCCCATCTTCATTTTTCATCTTATACTGTGCATTTCAATCTCATCATTTTTTCTGTATCCATTTCTGTCTGTCAATATTGAATGCACCTAATTCTGCACATAATCTAAAAGCCACGACAAAATGGCCACTTCGGCAATGGTTTTTGTAGGGAAACCATTGTCCAAGTCTTGGCATTGTTGTATTTTTATAGTTGTGTTGTCTTAATTGGTTTTTGTTTCTTGACAAAGGTCCCAATAGGACAGACACATCGAATATTGTCTTTGTTATTTCTGATTTATTTATATTGATAGTTATATTTAGTAACCTTTATAATTAATCTTTGTAATTACCTCTTATTTGTCTGGTTACTGCGGCACTTTCCATTTTGTCAAACATCCTCCGATATTTTGGTTATTTACATTTACATAAGCCCAAGTATAAGGGAGTAACTAATGATAGACAAAGACTAAGGCATCTTCATGCCATGACATTCCAGTGCTGCAACAAGAAAACTGAAGTCTGCCATTCAAGGATAAGTGTTTTGTTCTTACGGGGCCTGTCAAAAAGGACCCAAGTGAATGTTTTATTATATTCTAAGATCAAAACTGACCAGTGTGAAATGAACGGTGCAACATGACTGCAAGATTTATAAAAGTTCTCAATTTTTATTGTTTAAGCATAACCAAATTACTTGTGAACGCAGATATCCATTATCTATCTCTTGTTTAATGATAGATATTTCATTGTGAATATGTAAATGTCCCCTAGCTGTCTCTTGAATATCATTAAGACGTCTGGGACTAACGTACATTGTCACATCCCAAGCTCTAGCTCGCAGTAAATTAGCAGATACAGGAAAGGTAGAAGATTTACAAACATTTGTATTGAGATGTTGAATGTGATAAAAACTTTTATCATTTCTTCATTTTCATAAATACAGAATGCTTCACATTTTAAATTTAATAACATTAGTACTACTTGGCATATGGCAGAGAGATGGCCATGCTAATGAGCGTCAGAGCTAGGCGCATCTCTGTTTAACACCATTGGTCACTGGAAATGATTTTAAGTGTTTGATGTCATCTTGCACACTTTCTTTCATGAAAATTGTGAACTATAGAAAAATATTTCTGGGCATTCGAATTTGGACATGATTTTCAAAAGGCCCTCAGGGTATCGAAGGTCTTGTTCACGAATGTGGTATATAGGCAGATATTACTTTTCTTGTAGTTGTCTGGCAGTAAAAATCATGTCAACTGTTCCCCTTCTTTGTCTGAATCTACAATGACTTTCAAGATGGAATCCTGTTTTGAGATGTGATTGCAGTCTATTTAACAGAACTCTAGTCAGGATCTTACCTGCAATTGAAAGCAGGTCTTTATGGTTGTCACAGACATGTCAATTTTATTTCTCCTGTATGGGTTAATGATAGAGGCTTTCTTAAAATCTTCAGGGATCGTTTTCCGGCTCCACATTTGATGAAAGAGCTTGGTTAATTTAGCAAAATCACAAGGCTGCCGGCAGCGTAAATTTTTGCTTGAATGGAGTCTGGATACTGTGCCTTTTCCTGTAGACATATTCCAGATAACTTTCTCCACCTCTGTTAGACAAGTGGATTCTGAGAGTGAGTGCTTAATTGGTGATCGTACAGGATGAGCAATCAACTCATCATTGATGATGGAAGGGCAGTTTAACCTTTAGAGCCCTGGCTTAAAATTACAAAACTTCCCCCAGGGCCTGACTTATTTTTGGGAAAATTTGCGTTATAGATGGTGGGTGTTTTGAAAACGTGATAACTTTTTTGTTTTAAAAGATATCAAAATAAATTTTGCACATCTAAATAATGGAGTGAATATAATGGTGTTTTTGTTGTTGTTGTATGTGTGATATGACAGTTGTGAGCAAGTTGTGAAGTTGAAAATTCGGCAAAAAAACGCAAAAAGCCATTTTCAAAATCGCAAATATATCTTCATGACGACCCTAATACATGAGCAATGTGTGGCAACATTGATAAAATCCTCATAAATACCTATACTTAATGTATATATATTGTTTTATATCCAAACTAATATAATATGGACTAAAAAACTAATAAAACGTGAAGAAATCACATATAACGTCCGTCCGGTCAACACTAGGTCTAGTCCGACACACAACGTAATTATTGTCCATGCACACACGTGGCACCCCTGATACATATTATTTTTGTGTTTTTGAATGAATACACACACATTCTTATCAAATAACAACATATTAAACACAAAAAACAACAATTAGAACATGCAGTCACGATCACTTACCCATGCCATGCGGTACTAATTTGATAGTAAAATACAGCAGAAAATGGCTAAAGTCACTCTAGAAATGCGTTGACAAATTCAACCGGCTTTCTCTCTCTTACAATCGTAATGAGTAAAGGAATTTGACCTTTAAACTGTGACGTATTCCTAGCTTCGTGTAGCGGGAATTCTACGCCATATAAGCTTTAACTTCGTGAAGTTCCACACTCGGGAATGGAGCGATATCATATGGCGTATGATTGCGACCACAGGCAAGGAGGGACGCACACGCAAGGCGCAATGTTGCGACCATAGGGGCCTAAACACTGTCAAAATGTTCCGTCTGTTATTTAAGAATCTCATTTATATGTGATGAGGTTTCTGTCAGTGCTTAGAAGAGATGTTCCAGTTGCTTGGGGACCATTGACTAGAATTTCATTATGTTGTTGGTGTCAGCATAGTGCTGTATCTCTTAGCACTGAACTATTTGTCTTGCATCCTCTTTTTTGCACATTTTTCTTTGCATTTCCATGTCTTTTTGCGGATAGATGTTGGAAATTTAAATGTTCGTTCGTCCATCACAAGTGATGATGACCATTTTTTAAATTCACTTTTGAAAATTCATTTAGAATTATGATCATGCATACTAGTTCGTAGATGGCTAATGAGCGCTATTTGAGCTGTAAATGTCCTTGGACAGTTCAGACATGGAATGACCACTGTAGTCGGATTTTGGTCTACCCGTGACTTTCTAGCTACTCTATGTTGTTGGGCTGCAGCATTTCTCCTCTTTTTACAAGATGGTGCGCTCTTTTTGACTGTAGAGTGCCATGTAGTTCTATTTTGTGCAAGTTCTTCCCATGTGTCTTGGTCTATTTCAAACGCTTTCAGTGAGGTCTTTAACGAATCCTTGTAGTGCTTCTTTTGACCACGTTGAGATCGTTTACCCTTCTCCAGCTCACCATAGAGAAGTATCTTTGGCAGGCGATGGTCTCGCATATGTACCAAATGATCTGCCCAACAAATCTGTGTCTGCATCAGGATAGTGTCAATGCTGGAGATACCAGATATGTCAAGGACAGTGGTGTCTGGAATCTTGTCTTGCCATCTGATGTTCATAACTTTTCTAAGACAAGTTGTGTGAAAGTGATAGAGTTTCCTCACATGATGTCTATACACATGTTTCTCTAGTGCATAACAGCACTGGAAGTACCACAGCTCTGTAGATTTTCAGCTTTGTAGGTTAGTGCCATTTCTACGCCACACATTTGCGTACAATCTGCTGAAAGTGCTGCCTGCCTTGGCGATTCTTGTATACACTTCATCATTAACATTGACATCTTGTGATAACATACTACCTAGGTATGTAAATAATACTCACGTGGGAGACAGGTAATGAAGTTCTACTGGTAAACAACTAACACACTATCACTGTCGGATGCCTACATGAATTAATATATTATACACAACAAAACACAGAATATAATCATACAAATGACATAATTGACGTTTCTGACCTAAAGGCCTTTGTCAGGATACGCACATAACATACAAACATAAAAATACAAGAAATATCACAAGTAGAAATGAATACACAATAAGCGTGTCCAAGTGAATAATGGTAGTGAGATACCGGAAGGATACGAACAGGAAGTACACAAAGACGATAATATAGATGGAACGAGAAGAACAAAACGATGACGTAAATGACGGCACAAAATGAATATAAAGACAAAGACCAATCTGACTGGGAACTAAGCAAAAGAATGGTCGGAATTGAGTCCAAATGGCTTGATGGTACCCAACTAAAAAATGAGACCTATAGTAGATCTAGGTACGCCCTAGAAAATCGTCTCATTTTTTTAGTTGGGTATCATCAAGCAATTTGGACTCAATTCCGACCATTCTTTTGCTTAGTTCCCGGTTAGATTGGTCTTTGTCTTTATATTCATTTTGTACCATCATTTACGTCATTTTGTTCTTCTCGTTCCATCTATATTATCGTCTTTGTGTACTTCCTGTTCGTATCCTTCCGGTATCTCACTACCATTATTCACTCGGACACGCTTATTGTGTATTCATTTCTACTTGTGATATTTTTTGTATTTTTATGTTTATATGTTATGTGCGTATCCTGACAAAGGCCTTTAGGTCAGAAACGTCGATTATGTGTTTGTATTGTCATTTGTATGATTATATTCTGTGTTTTGTTGTGTATAATATATTAATTCATGTAGGCATCCGACAGTGATAGTGTGTTAGTTGTTTACCAGTAGAATTTCATTACCTGTCTCCCACGTGAGTATTATTTTCATTCTGTTCTACTAGCAGTACTACCTTTTATTGATTATTTTTGTGAATGTGATAATGACTTGCACTAGGGAATTTTTGTTTAAAGTAAGGAGGAGTTGTGCAAAGCGTTGGCCTCACTCTCTTGTCTGACCGCATTTGAAACCAGTGACAAGACAAATCAAGACGACTGGAAGTAAAGGGCTTTTAAGTAGATAATTATGCAAGTGATTTTTATTTTCAAGGACAGCTATGACCTGAGTGTCGTTTTCAATAAACCAGTCCTGATGGTTTTCATTGAACCAGTCCTGATGCTTATGTTTTCACGGAACCAGTCCTGATGCTTATGTTTTCACAGAACCAGTCCTGATGCTTATGTTTTCATTGAACCAGTCCTGATGCTTATGTTTTCATTGAACCAGTCCTGATGCTTATGTTTTCATTGAACCAGACCTGATGCTTATGTTTTCATTGAACCAGTCCTGATGTGTACAAACGGGACAAGAACCTCAGGGATCTACTGATCCAGTCATCTTAGGCCTGATGTCCTCTATCATTCTAGCACCATCAGCTGCAAACGTCCTAGATGCTGCACCTGTCCGTATGTTACCCAGACCCGGTCCGTCACATTCTCCAAGGCCACCTTCACCATTGAGGAGAGTTTCTTGTGTGTCCCGTAACGTCATCTATGCCATCATCTGCAAGCACTGCACCATGAAGTACATAGGTAGGACTGGTAGAAAGCTTGCTGACCAATTCTGCGAACACCTACACAGCATAAAACATCATCCGGGTTAACTTGTCAACTTAAATGGCACAGGCCAATGGGGTGCCCCATTGGTTGGAATACATAGTGACATATTGGAAAAGACATATTGTCACTCACTTGGTTGGACTACATAGTGACATATTGGAAAAGACATTGTCACTTACTTGGTTGGAATACAGAGATATATTGGCAAAGACATATTGTCACTCACTTGGTTGGAATACATAGTGACATATTATTGTCACTCACTTGGTTGGAATACAGAGGTATATTGGCAAAGACATGTCACTCACTTGGTTGGAATACATAGTGACATATTGGAAAAGACATATTGGAAAAGACATTGTCACTTACTTGGTTGGAATACAGAGATATATTGGCAAAGACATATTGTCACTCACTTGGTTGGAATACATAGTGACATATTATTGTCACTCACTTGGTTGGAATACAGAGGTATATTGGCAAAGACATGTCACTCACTTGGTTGGAATACATAGTGACATATTGGAAAAGACATATTGGAAAAGACATTGTCACTTACTTGGTTGGAATACAGAGATATATTGGCAAAGCTATATTGTCACTCACTTGGTTGGAATACATAGTGACATATTATTGTCACTCACTTGGTTGGAATACAGAGGTATATTGGCAAAGACATATTTGCACTCACTTGGTTGAAATACATAGTGACATATTGGAAAAGACATATTTTCACTCACTTGGTTGGAATACAGAGGTATATTGGCAAAGACATACTGTCACTCACTTGGTTTGAATACACAGTGGCATATTGGCAAAGACATATTGTCACTCACTTGGTTGGAATACATAATGGCAAAGACATATTGTCACTTACTTGGTTGGAATACAAAGTCGGATATTAGCAGATATATTGTCACTCACGTGGTTGGAATACATAGTGACATATTGGGAAAAGACATATTGTCACTCACTTGGTTGGAATACAGTGACATATTGGGAAAAGACATATTGTCACTTACTTGGTTGGAATACATAATGGCATATTGGCAAAGACATATTGTCACTCACTTGGTTGGAACACATAGTGGCATATTGGCAAAGGCATACTGTAAATGCTGGTGGAGATCACAATACTTTGTTTTCATATCCTGTGTTAAAACAAAATAAAATTAATATATATTATAAATATGTTTAGGTCACGCTATATTTAATATAATAGATATTGCCATGTTCTAACTACAATAGCATGCTAACTTTTGTTTATGTGCGATTTGTGCGTGTGAACTGTGTAATGGCCCAGATTGTTAATGTGACACAGTTCTAAATATGGTGACCAGTGATAGTTTTCATTGTGTATTCTGGATAGATGTTCACTAGTTTTGGGAGGGCAATCCATCAAGAGAAGGCCACTCTAAAATCAAACCACTGCTGCCTTGCAGGTCAGGCTATTTTTAGTCAAAGGCTAGAGGAGAACACCATAAACAAACCAGCAGAAAGCCAGGGGGAACTTCTGCTGTATATATCCCTAGATTACATTACACACTATATTTGATTTGATAACACCAGGAATTGCAAGCAATTAGCTCTTACTTCATATGTGCATTGAGGTGGTTTTTCTGAGCTTTCTTTCATACCCAGGAGACTTCAGCTTTTGGCATAGTGTAATGCCTATTGAAGGAGTCTTCTACTCAGAGAGGGTCTAAAATTGTATAGATGACATTCTACAAAGCTTCCATAAGAGAGAGCCTCAATATATGGCATGTCATCTACTACTAAGATTTTCTGTTACGTGGGTGGTTTGTCTAGTGGGCCATTGGTGAGACCCACAGACGCAGCCGCATGCGTGTCACACTATATAATATATACATATATATATATATAAAGAGATACAATTTTAAAATAACTGGATTAATCTCAACATTGATAATTTATGGATTTCAAATTGCTATGTTACTAAGCAGGAGCTGATTGTCAACCAACACATTCTGAGATTATAGTTATTAACACGCAGTAAATGGATTAGAAACATGGACAGCTTACTCAAGATAATATTCAACATATATATATATATATATATATATATATATATATATATATAGTGCTCTCACAGGCTTTGTACAATTCTGAACATAATGTTGTACAACAAAAACAAAACACAGAAAAATTACAAACTAGTTTCCATAACAAGAATTCAAAGAAGATTATGATATTAGGATTCTCACATGAAATAATGGAAAATTTACTGGTACATATTTTAAAATGAGTCATTTTGGCAAATTCTTGGAGGGTAGATTGCTTCCTGGAGGCCAGTAATGAAAACTAAGAACATATCCCATCTCTCGTCCAAATAAAACCTTCACATTTGATCATACTGAATGTCTTTTACTGCACATAAAGCTGATGTCTGATACCCTACAGTGCAAGCTGACCTCCGATACCCTACAGTGCAAGCTGACGTCCGATACCCTACAGTGCAAGCTGACGTTCGATACCCTACAGTGCAAGCTGACGTCCGATACCCTACAGTGCAAGCTGATGTCCGATACCCTACAGTGCAAGCTGATGTCCGATACCCTACAGTGCAAGCTATGTCCGATACCCTACAGTGCAAGCTGATATCCGATACCCTACAATGCAAGCTGATGTCCGATACCCTACAGTGCAAGCTGATGTCCAATACCCTACAGTGCAAGCTGATGTCCGATACCCTACAGTGCAAGCTGATGTCCGATACCCTACAGTGCAAGCTGATGTCTAATACCCTACAATACAAGCTGATGTCTAATAATCTACAGTGCAAGCTGATGTCTAATACCCTACAATACAAGCTGATGTCTAATAATCTACAGTGCAAGCTGATGTCTAATACCCTACAATACAAGCTGATGTCTAATAATCTACAGTACAAGCTGATGTCTGATCCCTATAGTTCAAGCTTATATTCTACAGTACAAGCTGATGTTCTACATTACAGGCTTATGTCTGATACCCTACAGTTCAAGCTGATGTATCATGTCCTACAGTTCTAGCTGATGTTCACTTTCATACAATGATAGGACTAGCAATTTCTATGTACCGGGTATTTTATGTTATCTTCTTTAAATATATTGTAATTTCAGGATGACTATCTTTATTGAAAGATGGTGGGCCACAACAAAGTAATCCTATGATCTTACATATCCATCATAGAGCTATTTAAGACTTTTTTTAAAATCCCTTTCTCAAGAATGGATTTGATGTTGGCAGTATGCCAGGCATTGTTGCCTGTCTACAAGTCTCTCAAATTTATGAACTTGAAAAGTCTTATGGTGCTGATGTCTATTTATTTCTTGAAGTTTGGACAGTATGCGTTGACCAGTTTATACCGTAGACTGTGGTACCATATATTTATTTCTTGCATATCATTTCCATTGTTTTCATGTTTATGACTTCTCCTTACATATCATTTCTTATGAGTGTTGCAATGCCGCTGCACTTCTGACATTTACATTTGTGTATGCCTGGTATTGTTCTTTCTTTGCTAGTAGTGTTTCCTGCAGAAGTGTGATGTGGGTATAATGTTTGAGGAGTGTTCTACTAAGTTCCAGGGTCTTAATTCTGAGTGCAGATATGATAAGTTGAAGTATGTTTAGTGTGATCCTAGTGGCTGATTTTTCACACACGGCAGCCGGGGGTGGAGGGGACTGCCCAGTGCTGACCTTTTATGAGGTGACGTCCAAGCTCATATGATATTTTGTAGTTAGGCATTTTCATTTTTTCAGGCTTTAAAATCCAGAAGGCTGATTCAACAAAGTAGGGTCTGGAACCAGGAACACTATTTTCCAACTGGTACGATGCTGCTTTGTCTTGACTCTTCCCTGCCATCAGATAGTGAATCTGAAGTTTGCTTCATCACTCTCCATTCCCTACACCTACAGTCTACCAGCACATGGTAGATATGTAGGACCGTCACGCCCTGAATTGGATGGTTTTACCTCAGGTTCTTCCTTCCTCCGGTTGGTTTCTGGGTGTTAGTTCGACATACAGAATCTTCTTTAACGTTCATTCTCAAACTCCCGCTGGGTCTCTTTTGTAGCAGGACCATGGTCCTATTAGATTTCGTAGTCCAGAGAATGGAAATGCATTGTGTCACCGTTTTATTTGCACCAATGGCCCAACACATCCGTCTTCGATGGAATAGAGAATCAAATTGATGAAATCGTCTTGACAGTCTGGGTCACAGTACTTAGGTTCTATGAAAGAATATAATGCCACATGTTGGATGGCCTTCTACGGGGGGGGGGGGGGGGGGGGGAGTGTGTGAACAACAGGACATTACAACAGCATAAAAACATATACCGGGTAACTGTAAAGATAGAATACTGGTGGGGTTTTCACACAAAAAACCCTCACTATACAGTCATGTCATCTTCTAGAAGTATGTTGCATTGTGGTAGTACTGATGGCCACTTGTAGACTTGTAGATGCTACTTGACCTTCTGTATGCTGGTAGGAGGGCCTGGGCAGTCTTAGTTTCCAGCCTCTTTGGTGGCTCAACTAAGCCCCATCTCCATGATAAGGAGCTAGCCTCGATGGGGTATGCCTGGGAAACATGGACAGTATATGCCAGACATGATCAAAAACTCAACCGTTTCCACCTACGCTGCCTTCGTACGATACTTAACATCCATTGGTGGGATAAAATATCAGGTAGCGAAGTACTGATAAAATCTAAATCTGTAAGCATACACACAATACAGATGAAGGCACAGACATGATGGGCAGGACACATGATCCGCAAGAAAGATCATCATCTACCAAAATATCTGTTATATGAAGAACTCCAGACTGGCTCCCACAAGGTCGAAGGACAGAAGAAGAGTTTTAAAGATTCTCTTAAGACATCACTTACTTAAAAATAGACAAATTCATGGGAAAGTCTTGCAGAAGATACATTTTACTAGTGTATCAGAATCGAAAGTGATGCAGCAGCTGCAGAGAACCTCAGACATGATGCTGTGCAACAAAAATATGCTAGAAGAAAGGCAATAGCAGCTTAATGACCCACAGACTTATCCCACACATGTTCAGAGTGTATTAGACAATTCCAGACACGCATAGGATTCATTAGTCACAATCGGGCATGCTGCAGGCTATTGGCTCACGCAGCCAAAGAATGTCTCACTCCCAATTCGTGCAATCTCAATATTGACTCATGCTCATTCATCTCAAAATCCTCTGATCGTGAGGATTCCCGAAGAGCAATGATTATGTCTGCTCGGTCCATAGGCTGACCATCTGTTGTGGTGGTGAGGCTAGCTAAATGGTCGACCCGTTTGTTTCCATCCATGCACGCATGTCCAGGGACAAAAAAAAGCGTATGAGTTTTCGTAGTGATGCCCGCATTTTTGCTCTCTAATGACTCCATCCATTCCCTACATACATCACCTGTTTTTACTTTCTGAATCATATTCAGAGAGTCACTTAGTATGCATGCATGGGAATAGGCTTGCGATTCCAGCCAGTTAATTGCCTGTGTTACTGTGAATACTTCCATTGTTAGGCTGCTTGTTGTTGCGGTAAAGGCACCACTGGCTTCACGAACTGTTCTTCCTTTTGATCTGGCAGTAAAGACCCATGCACATCGGTGGTGACGGTTGACCAACTCGTCCGTGTAAATACCAACATCTGTGTCATTGGTATTCTTGCAGATTAGTGCCTTGACATGGCTGTGTTTCCTGCACTCTCTGTTGAGTGTAATGACGGTCTTGACTGTCTCTTAAAAGACTGTAGGAATAGGTATCCATTCCTCACCAGCAGCTAGGTCTTCTGGAGCACAGATATGTTTAGAGGTATCCTCGGCCCGACCCATTTGCCTCTTTTGAGCCTGCTTCCCTTCACATGTGGGAGCTTGCTGTAGTGGGTGGTCTATGTCAGAACTCACTCAGGAGGTATGCGCGGGCACGCCACATATCTATTCTATGAGATATGCTGGGAAAATCAATGAGAAATCTCACAGCTACAAAGGGTGTGTCCCTTGTGCAACCAAGGATGACTTGCATTGCTTCATTGTGAATTCTCTCCAGTCTCTCAATCTGTGTGTGACTGGCGGTGATAGTGGCACCTGCATATTCAATGACAGGAAGGACAAGAGCCTCATATAAGATTACGAGCTGTGGTTGTTTGATATCAGCCTCTGCCATCACTCTCAGAGCTGAAAATCCTTTGCGGGCCTTAGCAATAACATGATCAACGTGTTCCCGGAAACACAGACTACGATCAAATCGCATATTGTAAGGATGAGGTCCTGATTACATTGTACCCTCTCATGTCCACTGTTGGTGTCGCTGACTTATGATATGATTGTTAAGAGAGAACCATGTCACCGCAGCCTTCTCTTGGTTGATCACTGCCCCCCGAGTCATCACACCAGAAGGCGATACGGTCTAGCTCAGTCTGCAGTGACTCAACAGTTTCTGTTCTATATTTTCCCTGTCTGTATATTAGGATATCATCCGCAAAGGACAGTGTTCTACCTCCTCCGTCGAGCTTCTGCTGTGTGATTGCCACGGTGTGGACATTGAATAATATGGGTGAGAGGGGAGATCTCCCGTGGAAGGCCATGGCGTATTGTTATGGATTTAGATGTCCAACAGCCACACCTGAGAGTCACCTTCCTCTCGAGCAACACCACTGATATCCACCTGACGATGAAAGGGTCAACATTAAAGAGCAAGAGCGTGTTGATGAGGTATTCGAATGGCACTCTGTTATGCGCATCCTTTAAGTCAATCGCGACAGCACACGTTTCCATACCTGTATGGAAACCCTCGAATACGTCTTAGGCGAAAACAGCAGCATTGTGTCATGTTTCTTTCTGATGTTGTAGCCTCTGAGCATGCTCGGAAAAATGTGACTCTCTTCCAGGTCTTGAGCGAGATGCTGTGCTCTAATCTTCTCAATAAGTTTGCCTGTAACCATCATATTCAGACTACGAACTGGCCACAACAGACTGAGAAGTCACATGTACCGAAAGCTGAAGATTGGCGAGACAGACTTGTGCAACTGTGGACTAAGCCCAGAGACTGCAGAACACATTCTTCATGCCTGTCAACTCTACCAAGATGAGAGGGAGAAAATATGGCCTACTGAGACGGCACTGCTTCCAGACGTGAGGGGTTCTATGGATGACCTGAAGCGAATCACACAATTCATTGAAACTATTGGCGCTGTAACCTGATATCTGACTGAAGAATGATGAAGCCTGTGGTGTTCTGCATCATTATGATTTGGTAGTTGTTGAAATGAGTGTGGTTTTTATTGGGTTTCTTGAGTGGCAATAGGTAGCTGTGCAGCTATTCTTCCTTGATGCTTCCGTTAAACTTGCCAACCAGGTAATTTATATCACTCTCCTTAAGGATGGTGAAGTCCTCGTATCGTATACTGTCAGGGCCTGGGGAAGTTATCCGTGACCTTGTAGATTTCATTTGAACATACTTTGTAGATCAACTGATTGCTAATAACATTTGAACATGCCATGCAGATCAACTGATTACTGATAACATTTGATCATGCCATGTAGATCAACTGATTACTGATAACATTTGATCATGCCATGTAGATCAACTGATTACTGATAACATTAGAACATGCCTAATAGATCAACTGATTGCTGATAACATTAGAACATGCCTAATAGATCAACTGATTACTGATAACATTTGAACACACCTTGTAGATCAACTGATTGCTGATAACATTTGATCATGCCATGTAGATCACTTTTTTAATAATAATATTTGAACCTGCTTTGTAGATCAACTGATTACTGATAGCATTTGAACACACCTTGTAGATGAACTGATAACATTTGATCATGTCTTGTAGATCAACTAATTGTTGATAACATTTGATTACACCGTGTAGTTCACTTTATTGTTGACGTTTGAACACACCTTGTAGATCAACTGATTGCTGATAACATTAGAACATGCCTAATAGATCAACAGATTGCTGATAACATTTGAACATGCCTAGTAGATCAACTGATTGCTGATAACATTAGAACATGCCTAATAGATCAACTGATTACTGATAACATTTGAACATGCCTAGTAGATCAACTGATTGCTGATAACATTAGAACATGCCTAATAGATCAACTGATTACTGATAACATTTGAACATGCCTAGTAGATCAACAGATTGCTGATAACATTTGAACATGCCTAGTAGATCAACTGATTGCTAATAAGATTTGAACATGCCTAGTAGATCAACTGATTGCTAATAAGATTTGAACACATCTTGCAAATCAACTGATTGCTGATAACATTTGATCATGCCAACTGATTGCTGAAAATATTTTAACACGCCATGCAGATCAACTGATTGCTGATAACATTTGAACACTCCTTGTAGATCAACTGATTGCTGATAACATTTGAACACTCCTTGTAGATCAATTGATTGCTGATAACATTTAAACACACCTTATAGAACGATTTTTTACTAATAGCATTTGAACACACCTTGTAGATCAACTGATTGCTGATAGCATCAAAGATGAAATTGATGTCATTGTGAGGAATTTTTTAACAAGCAAGCCACATGAACTATAGGCACACATACCCTTTGACATTTCTAGGGAAGGCAGGACTACTGTGGTTTCCAATAGTGCACTGGTGCCAGTTCATAACTATTAAAATGAGAGGGAGTTGTGCAAAAATATGATCATCTATGCCACTCAACATGGTACTTGTTTCAGAACTATTGAGTTACTGGGAATTTGGTCAACTACTTAGGTAATTATACTACTCAAACGAATGATAACAATCAATCGTGTTATCAATGCAACACACGTCTAGGTAAATATACTATTGAAATGTGAGTACAATCAATCATTTTATCAATCCAACACACCATCTAGGTAAATATACTATTGAAATGTGATTACATTAAATCATTTTATCAATGCTACACACCATCTAGGTAAATATACTATTGAAATGTGATTACAATCAATCATTTTATCAATCCAACACACCATCTAAGCCAATGTATTCCTAATTCTCTGTGATGATATCAGAGATATGTGTAAAAATATCACCTGAAATCCTTGTAGTTGGTCCTTGGCATTGTCGACTTCTCTGCGCATACTTCTCAGTAAAAACCTCACTCTATTCAGCAACTCAACAAGAGAATCCTTGATTTCCAAGTAGCTTTGGTCTACTGTAGCATTTGACAGAACTGCTGCATTTCTCAGTGCTGATAGTTTTGTAACAAAGTGGTTTGTCAGGTCATCTATGCTGGTGCTCGTATTCATTCTCCTGAGAAATCAAGAAATTTTGAAGCACCAAAATAAGTCAGCTTCATATACTCACTAATAATGAGTGAATCAACAGACTTTCTAGAGATTATTATGGATGGTACAGGTGGGTTACAACTATTGCACTTGTGACCCCAACTGAAACATTATTTAGAAATTAGGATAAATATTGCAGATGAACATGGAAAACTATATGCAAGTCATTATTACCCAAGGCCAGGAATGCAGAACATGGAAAACTATATGCAAGTCATTATTACCTGAGGCTGGGAATGCAGAAAATAGAACATCAGCAAATATAAGCAACAGAAACATTATTGGTTAGTCCTCTAATTGTTCTATAGAATTGTCTGTAGTGTTAGGGTGATTTAGAGCATTTGGACAAGTTTAACTAAAATGCCAGAAATATGTTGAAAATGAACTCAGAGGACCAGATATCTAAATATTTTCTGAAAGTGTATTGGACAAGGTATAATATGATATAAATAATCAAGTATGGAGTATTACTCTATCTTTGAGCTGAGCAGAGATGTAGTTTCCTTTTCTGTGCGTACAAGGCTCACAACATTCGTAGTCTGTCATGCTGTGTGAAATAAAATAATGTTTAAAGTAGTAGTAAAAACAATACTCTGCAGGTTGTGGTGACTGAATTACCAGAACCACAACCTCTACTACTTTTCTCAATATTAAAGGATTAAAATATAATTTTTGAAAAAGTATGACTTGTAATATTAAAAAAACCCCATCTATGTTCGTCCAACAGGAAAATATCATATCAAGCAAGGTAGAAACCAGAATAAATGGAAACACAGAAGGGTTGCCACTTTGTGCGTCTTAGATATAGATCTATATGATATTTTGGTGAATCTGGATGTCAGAAACTGCTATATGGATATTAAATGCAAATCTAATGGTTTTAAATCAATGTTTTGTATGAGCATTATATAGGTTTGTATATCTTTTGTTGGATGTCAAACTGAACATTTATTTGGCAACACTAGAACAAAAGAGAATTACCTACTCTAGGTGGTGCTATGGAGTATGGCAGCTGTCCATCACAAATGATGATGACCATTTGTTACATCCACTTCTTTAAATTCAGTTAGAGGTATAGCAAGTTACTTAGTCATTAGATCATCATTATTGCACTCTGGGCACATCCATAAATGCTCCAAGCTCCATTGTGTGTATTGTTAACAGTGTTGTGTAACCATACCATTACATGAAGACTGACAGTTTCAGTTCTTTGTTGTGTGAGAAATATTCTTCTTCTAAGCCCAAAGTAGCGCTCATTTCTGTCAACGCTACATTTCAAATCCCCATGACCAGGCTCAAAAATGAATGTGATACATTTCTTCTTCTTCATCATTCATTCTTAAACTCACACTGGATATCTCTTGTAGCAGGACCATAGTCCTATTAGATTTCCAGAAGGAAGTAGTCCAGAGAATGGAAATGCATGTGTTGCCATTTTCTTTGCGCCAATGGCCCGACACATCAGTCTTTGACAGAAGACATTTAAATTTTTACCTCTTGACTGCCTCAAGTCACTGTTCTCGAATGCAATAAAACATCCTTTTTATATTATGATGGTATGTGTATTCTGTTTGAGTATTCTTCTTCTTTCGTTCACTTGAAACATGTCTATATCTGTAATTCTGTCTCCTTAATAAAACTCACTGTCTTTTGTAGTTCATACAGTGTCCCATAGAGCTTTGATTCCAGTGTTGTTTCCTCTGGCCAATATGTCTGCCTCAGTGTTTCATGCTCAGAACACTCTTGAAGTATATGTTTGGCACTCTGTGCTGCCTGTCCACATGTACACATGGCCGTGTTGCCAATCTTGAACTTTGTATACATGTGACTGCGGAGTCAGTTGTGTCTTGTTCTGAGACGTAGAATTATAACTTGTTCTAATCTGTTCATAATGTGATAGTCATCTTGTGTTGGTGTTTGTGGCTTTCTTATTGACTTGATCATCTGGTTTTTCTGATGGTAGGTGATTGGTATATCTGGTTGGTCTTCGGCAGCACCTTCCTTAGCCAGTTGGTCTGCTTTTTCATTTCCTGGTATTCCACAGTGAGAGGGTATCTACTGCATAGTTACCCTATACTGGTATGCTTGAGTATGACATGTATTGGAGTAAAGATGACGGATTCAATGTTTCAGGAATATCAATCTTTTGGAATAAGGAGATTCAAGTCAAGAATATGGTAGGTAGGTGGATGAGTTTGCCTAGTGGACACTTTTCAACGAGTGGACAATGTCCAAGTAGGCTATATCAGGACGCACAACCAAAAAAGTATTAGAGATCACAGAAACCCCCAAAGTTATATTTAGTTGAGAATATATCTCAATATTTTCATCTTGATATGACCCCATTACGCTGCACCCCCCCCCCCCTTCCCCACCAGTTAAAAAAAATAATAATTTCCCCACATTGTGCTCAGTTTGACTTTCCATTTTGTAAAATCTATATAAGTATTAAATTATCTTTGATATAGTTTCTGCCATGTCTGAGTGTGATATGATGAACAGTTTGAAAGAAAATTTAACATCATCATATCAACAATTTGGAGTTGTGACCTTGTCTTAGTGATGGGGTTGTGATAATAGGGAAATCACATAGTGGTGAAAGGCAGACTGCACTAAAATTCAATTATTTTCCCCTGCCACTGCATTATTTTTTTTACTTTTCCCATTTTCGTACAAAGGATATTTGGACTGTACGGTATTTGGAAAGTGCAATAACGTTTTTATTTTTGGATCTTTTCTATAATTGTTCCTTATGGAAATAAAGGGATGGTTACTAAATGTAATGGTTTAAATTTTGTTGGTGTATGTGTGATATAAAAAAATGGTGAAGATGAAAAATGCAACAACATAAAGAACTGTCCATAAATTACATCATCAGTTAGGGGGAGGAGAGGGTCTGAAAAAGTTGTTGACATGGGGGTTTGACAAAAGTTGACGACAGCAAAATACATTTTTTGTTTTAAATGCTACAAAATTATGTCCCTTTTTCTCACTTTTTCTGCAACACAATTTGGGATGATGGAGACATTTTGACATAATTCCTGCATTCTTGACAAGTTGCTGATCAATTCTGGACATAATGCAGATAAATGTCTAGGCCTATTTTATTTCTGGTGTTATTTCATAACCAAACTATCAAGTTCATAATGGCTGTGAAAACAAATGAAATATCTTGATCTTGCTAGTGTTATCACCTAGGCCTCATGATTCTATAACTTCGATATATTCAATGCTAGAATGCCGCTAAATGAAAATGCCTAGGCCTAATCTATTTCTGATGTCCATTTCATAACCAAACTAATGTGTTCATAATATTGTCTGTAAAAACAAACAAAACATGTCAACCTCCATGACGTTATCAGATAGGCCCAAAGATCCGATAACTTCAGAAAACAGTTGCACCAGCATAAATTATTGTAATCTAAAGGGGCACTATCAACTACACCTACTATACTTTTCTTGTCACCCAATGGGCAGATGTTTGCATGTTTTTCCACTGCATGGATTGGAGTGTTCTTCATGCCTCCTGAGATTAGTCAGTTCTGCGTTTTGTACTTTAGATAGGTGATCTTCATTTGTATTGGATGCTGATGTCTAGCGTGACAATCAAATGGATCCCTAGACATTCGGACTAGCAGGAAATGAAGTAGCAGACAGACTTGCAAAAAGAGGCAACTCAAAACAACAAAAACAAAGATGTAGTATGGAAACAGTCAAACAGATTCTCAAAAACAACAACAGGGAAATCTGGCTGAACAGATGGGCTGACTTGTCAAAATGTATTTAGTAAAATGACACTGCTAAAGGGCAATAACAACATAAACAAATCCTGCAGGAGAAACCAATCCCTTATTTCGCCCATGTGTTGCCAGGGCCCAAGAAAGAGGAACAAAGAATAGCAACACTGTTTACCTTCCAAGTATGTTGTACGAAGCAACTAAGAAGGTTAAGGGGTGGAGTTGGCTGTCCCACACCATATACAGTCAAAGTGACCTAAAGCAATGATAAAGTTGAATGTGTTGGGTCGAAAGGCGCAGATATCACAGCAATGCTATAAACCATGACAAATCATTCTGTTCTTCGGACTCCATTCTGCTAATCTGTAGAAGTTTCAGAACGAACTAAAAAAAAGACAGAAGAATCCCTTATCTTTCAGTTTCGAACAGGGCATGCAAAAGTTAATAGCCATTTAAACTCTATTTAATTACCCATTTGCATACACTGCTCTCATGCCAATGAAACATTGGATTACCTCCTTATTGACTGCCCTTACCTTTCAACTGCCAGAAAAAAAACTTTTACAGACATCCTTAACAGTCACCAACTTACTGTATGGATAACTAAATCAACTTCAGAAGACCTGCACTTTATTAACACTTTCCTGACCAATTTCGATGGCCGTTGAATTTCCGTTATATAACCTTGGTGACCAATTTCGATGATTGTTGAAACCACAATAATAAATCAGAAATACGGTAATACCAATTGCAATAATGTTACTAAAAATAATGTTTCTGGGAAATTATGTTGTGTAAAAATGCAGGCACGTGTGGAATACAGATATAGACATCTTAGCTGAGTTTTTATCATGAAATATCGGAGATTTTGAAGGTAACATTGTATGATATATAGTAAATCTAGGCCTAACATTATGATAAGTAGTATTTTGTACTTGAAATAACTCTGGAGATTTCAAATTCATTCAGAGTGTGCAAACAGTTGTTACAACACATCGAAAGTTTTACGGCTCTCTCGCGCTAGAGCGATTTTATATGGATTTTTAAAGATGGTGATGTCAATGTACACAGTTTTTCATGCACCCTCTGTAATGACAGATGGTTGGTTGCTGATCCAGCGGTCCATGGGCTCATGCCCTTTGACCTAATGTCATTAAATGGCATTATATTGCTGGGAAGTCTGTGGATTTTCGCCCACCCCGGGACAGAGAATAACTATCACACCTCCAGGAAGGTAGGTTTCAACTTATGCACTGCTCCTACCCACTGTAGCCAAGATATGGTTCACTGTGCTAATTCCCCACCACCAATTGACTACTGGTTATGCCAAACTTCTCTATTGCTCAGGAATACAACCAAATGTCAAAAGGATTGTCATGTCCTGAGTCACTGTGCCTCTATGAAGGGTCTCAGCCATAGGAAAAAACAGTGCTGCACAGTACATCTCAGGCTCCCTCCCAACCACAGAGGGTGCATACATATATATTCAGGTAAACATGAAACACATTTCAACAACAAAATAAAAGCATAATTGTATAGATGACATGCCATGAAGCTTCTCTAAGAAGATAACCTCAATATAATGGTATGTCATCCACTAAGGTTTTCTGTTGCATGGGTGGTTTGTCTAGTGAGCCATTGGTGAGACCCACAGATGCAACCACATGCGTGTAATGACAGATAAAGTAAGATCTGGATTGTTAGTCAGCAAAGTGTTAAGCACATAGCAAGCTCTCTCATTGATGTCATAACAGAATAATGTGATTTCTATAACTTGTCAGTTAAGGTTGTATCCCAATATTTTAAAGAAAATAGTACATGTGATATCTGTAGAAGAAAAACAAAATTAAACATGTTCAATATCCTATAACAATGGTGGATTATACAAATTACTCAACTCAGACACAAGGATGCACAGGAAGTCCAGCTGGATTTAAAACATTTCTGCAAGAAGCAGGGCTGAAGTAAGGGATCATTCAGAGATATGTTGGCAACAGGTTTAACACGTCTTTAACTTGGCAGCTTTCACTATCCAAGAGAAAGATAAACTTCTGGAATACTTTGATTCCAAGTGCAACCACAAAGTTGTTCTTAAACATGTTATTACTGCCAGACTGAAGGATCCTCTTGTTTTGGTTCAGCTTAGAGCACTTGGGATTTTTTTTAAAATCTTGCTAGGACCATCAATGAAAGTCGTCTACGACAACACAGAGAAGCGTTCCCATCTTGACATGGTTAGTACAACTTTGAATTTCTTCTGGACTGTCTTACTTGTGTAGAAATGAAGTTTTTAATCATGTTATTGTTATATCTTTATTTCACATCTGTTCTATGCTGGTTGGTTGCTGATACAGTGGTTCGTGGGATCATGCCCTTTAACATGTGATATCTGTATGTGTTGGTTTGCTGTTGTTTTGTTCCAGATGGGGAGTTTCATTTGTTTGGTCTTGTAGATAGAAACATTGACTAATATGTACCAATAGACATTTAAAAAGATAGTTGCCAACAAATTCTGTAATATGTTCCCAACATTCTATTCTGAAATTATGTCATATTTATTTACACAGGTAACTGATGGATTATTCAAGAATTGCCTGAAATTTCTAACAAGATTGCAGACTGATCCATTGCTTCTGATGTCCTGTGAGACAGATGTTTTTGGAGATCCCTTGAATGTTAATGAATCTGTTCGTAGATTACGTGCAATTGATACCTCCTTAGAACTTAAATTTAGAGTTGTTTCGTGTCTGACCTTCATCACTAAGCTTAACCTCCAACTAGCACCATACCTGTCTGAAGTTCTTTCTGAACCAACTGATGAGATGTTGGTAAATTGTGCTGCAGCTCCAATGCATAACATGCAGGCAGATAGGACTCAAGGAATGATGGATGCTATGTGGCGTAGAGCTCCTAATGCTAAACTTGGCTTCATTGAAGGAAAAATGAAAGGAATGCTGAATGATACGCTTGGGTTCCTACCTGAAAATGTGCTGGAGCGTCTCATAAAAGTTTCCGGCGCAAAAGGTCGCAAAGTTAAGCGTTTGAAAGATCAGGTGTATAAGGCAAGAGAAAAAGCTTGTGCCAGGAAACAATGTGAGGATAGTGTTATGGCAGATATGGCTAAGAGAAAGAAATTAGAAGCAGAGGTTACGAGTCATATTGCTCAGAACAAATCATTAGGTGAGTTTGACAGGTTTAGTATGTTAGATCAGAAAGAGTTAGGTGTTTGAAATGTTTGTGAGGAAGGATCCAAAACTCAAAAATAAGATGCTGCATTATATCTGGGAAGTAAGTGGTTGTGATGAGGATGTTGCGTACATTGAAACAGTCATGTCATTTATGATTGAGTAAGAAAAATTATGTATGTCTAGAATGGTGTAGAGTTGGTGAGAGTAAAGCAGAATCAGATTTGTTTATGAATTGTCTGTGTTGTAGTTGTTGGTTGATTATATTGTAGGTGATCTTTACTTTATATAGTTCAGGTGTCTCGTTACCTTTTTGTAGTTCTGATGTTTTGTTTCCTTTTTGTAGTTCAGATGTTACCTTATTGTTGTCCCAATTGAACTGCAGGTATTTGCTGGTTAATTATTTGTTATATTTAATTGTTTAATAGTTTTCATCAATGTTCCTTGGGATCAACACTCTACACATCCTAATCAATACAACAAGGTCAATATATTTCTTTGTGAAATTTTGTGTACAGATACTTTTTTCAATACTGTTATGTAGGATTGCCATTTTGAATATTAATTAGCCCAAATTGCATATGAAAATTTGTACAATGTATTCAACAGGTTCGTCTGGCCTTTCCGAACACAAAAATGTATAATTTGTAGGTTATTTTATCATAAATAACTGAAATATTTAATAATTAATCTATTCAATTGAAAATAAATTATGCAAATTATCCACCATTTCGAATATTAACCCTTTTATTTCTATGCGATTTCCCTACTGTCAATCCACCATAACTAAGACAAGGGGCAGAACTCCTCCAGATTATTGATATGATGATGTTAAAAACACATTTTCTTTCAAACTATTCATCATATCACACTCAGACTTGGCAGAACTACAGAAAAATGAAGTCTTGCATGAACCTGTATCAAAGATAATTTAATACATATGTATTTTAAAAAATAAACTGTCAAACTCAACATAATGTGGGGAAATTTTTTTTTACCTTGAGGGTGCTGAGTAGTGGAGTCATATTAACCTTTAGAGCCCTGGCTTAAAATTACAAAACTTCCCCCAGGGCCTGACTTATCTTTTGGAAAATTTGCGTTATTGATGGTGGGTGTTTTGAAAACGTGATAACTTTTTTGTTTTAAAAATATCAAAATAATTTTCGCACATCTAAATAAAAGAGTGAATAGTGAATATAATTGTGTTTTTGGTGTTGTTGTATGTGTGATATGACAGTTGTGAAGTTGAAAATTCCGGCGAAAAACGCAAAACGCCATTTTCAAAATCGCAAATATATCTTCGTGACGACCCTAATACATGAGCAATGTGTGGCAACATTGATAAAATCCTCATAAATACCTATACTTAATGTATATATATTGTTTTATATCCAAACTAATATAATATGGACTAAAAAAACTAATAAAACGTGAAGAAATCGCATATAACGTCCGTCCGGTTAACACTAGGTCTAGCCCGACACATAACGTAATTATTGTCCATGCACACACGTGGCACCCCTGATACATATTATTTTTGTGTTTTTGAATGAATACACACACATTCTTATCAAATAACAACATATTAAACACAAAAAACAACAATTAGAACATGTAGTCACGATCACTTACCCATGCAACGCGGTACTCAATTTAATAGTAAAATACGGCAGAAAATGGCTAAAGTCGCTCTAGAAATGCATTGACAAATTCAACCGGCTTTCTCTCTCTTACAATCGTAATGAGTAAAGGAATTTGACCTTTAAACTGTGACGTATTCCTAGCTTCGTGTGGCGGGAATTCTACGTCATATAAGCTTTAACTTTGTGAAGTTCCGTACTCGGGAATGGAGCGATATCGTATGGCGTGTGATTGCGACCACAGGCAAGGTGGGACGCAAACGCAAGGCGCAATGTTGCGACCATATGGGCCTAAAGGTTAAGATGCAAATATTGAGATATTTTTTCAAATCTCCTTTTTCCCAAACAAGTTGATGTTCCAGAAATATCGAACCCGTCATCTGTACGTCAATACATGCCATACTCAAGTAGACCCATCATGATATAAATATTTTGTGTCAATGACAGTTACAGATGTCCAGGACATGTCTTCTTTCATATTATATTTCTTCAATTTATATTGCATACAAATTTGTCTGATCAGCTGCAACTTGATAAACTCCTCATTGACAATGATGCCAAAGTATTAATAACGTGTGGCAATCTCATCAAGATTAAATACAGGCCCAATGTTTTCTACAAATTTCTCAACTTGTACTAAAAAAACTACATCACTCCGGCAAAGTGTGCGATGTTACAATTAGTACTACAAATTTCCTTCTCGTTGTCAGAAACATTAGGTCTATCTAACAAGGAATATCACTTTTCATATTATATTCAGTATGCAAATTACATACATCGTGCATATTTCTATCATAACTATGGCTGTCATCATCAGTGTACATACAAATAATATCGTCCAATGCAAAAATTTTTGCAAAACTGCAAATTTTGTCAAAAATTAGTCTGACATAATATTTCCACGATGTAAATACGCAGATAAAGCTTGAATTGTGACCTATGCAAAGGTCATGGCCAGGTATTAATACAGCACAAAATAAAAATTTAATATTGATCGTAAAAAAACAAGTTAAAAAAGTGCCCAGTGACAACTAGTTGTCTACCAGTAGATGCGACTGCAACTGTAAGGGAGATCTGATTAATTAGGCCCAATTGCATCTGAAAATTTGTACAATGTATTAAATAATGGCCTTTCCGAACACACAAATGTATAATTTGTTGAGTATTTGATCGTAAATAACTGAAATATTTAATAATTAGACTATTCAATTGAAAGTAAATTATGCAAATTAGCCACCATTTTGAATTAGCCCCAATTGCATCTGAAAATTTGTACAATGTATTCAACAGTTGCGCGAGGCCTTTTCGAACACAAAAATGTATAGTTTGTTGCATATTTTATAGGTAAACAACTAAGAGATTTCATAAATTGTTAACAATGCTGTAATTATATTGGTCACAGCTTTCTTCACCAATCAGTTTATATTTACTTATAATGTTCTCATGACTTATGTAATCCTTTCCTCACATTTATTGCAAGATGTGGCAGCAGGTGCAGAATGGATAAGTCTACCCACAGATTTCGAAACTCGTTTTAGAGTAGTAATATCGCTTAGCAGGGAATGCAGACAATGGTGCCCCACAGTTGCGCAGAAGGAAGTGCAGACTTTCGTCAGTGAGAATGCCAAAGAGGGGGATATGATTATATACACTGATGGATCTGTGATTAGACATATTCACAGTGCTTGGACTTGCATAGCTCCGTGCGCAGGTAAAACGATCAGGGAGGAGAGTGGGGCCTTTGTGGTTGCAACGAGTAGCATAACAATGGAGATTATGGCGGTGACCAGGGCATTTGAGTGGGTATGTACACAGAAGGTAACGCAAGTCTGCATCTTGAGTGACTCTATGAGCATGATTAGGAAGGTACAAGTGGGTATCGTTTGCGAACAGTGGATTGAGACCTTGAGAAAGGCAAGGTTGAAAATGGTTACATTTGTTTTTGTGCCGGGGCATGTGGATGTTCGAGGCAATGAAAAAGAAAATCAACTGGCGTCATGTGCAATTGTGGCACAGGACAATGTATCAAGCTGATGTTTTGAACTCCCTAAAGAAATATAACATGCGAGAGTGAGACTAGTGTGGATTTCTTTTCAATGGCCAGGATTAAAGATCAGGGTTTGAAATGTAGTGTTGCTAGAAGTGAACATTTTGGAGTGCCCAGAAAAATGATCGTCAACCAGCTTAGGACTGGGGTAAAATGCAGTTTCGTCCACCTTTGTGCTATAAATAGCGCACTTTTCCTTTGAAACACCAATCATATCATGCCTTAGATGAGAATTCTTAGAGAATTAATTATTAATTCTAAATACTGATTCTAACCCTTCTTCTGCCTCCCAAAAAAATCTATAAACTAATTCTAATCCTTTACCACAAAATCTATAATTTTATGCAACATATCTAACACTTTAAAGTCACAATGGTGGGCGAAACGGCAGATGCGCCAGGACCGGTACTGTCAGTAGAAGTATAATTGGTGGATACACTCTGGGAGAGATTGAAGCAACTATGGACCGTAATGGAAGTGTCCAGTTTGCAGTAAATGACGATGATCTGAGGATTAACTAGTAACTACTACACTTAAATTCCTAATTTTTCTCAGATTTTGACCTACAGTTACAGACTTGATTGAGGTAACGTTGAAATACAAATTTCAAGGCTGTGACGTTTATTTATTATAAATTTTATAATAATGATGTTTAAGTAATCGTAAAATGTAAACCCATTTTCTCATTTTATTTAATGCCTACTTAGTCCTTAGCCTTAGTTAGGTACTTGGACATCTGGAATTAGTGTGTTTGGAAAATTTTGATTAGGCTATAAATTTCTTGTGACAGGGTTTAAAATAGTGAGGACATCGTTTTACCTGTTTGAAACTAATTTTATTAAGTTCTGTAACCATTTTTCTTTTAAAATATGTAACTTTTAAGAGAGTAAAATAATGCCCAAACCAGTAGTTAATTTTTTAAAACATCAACATTTGTTTAAATTATGCAAATTAGCCAACATTTTGAATATTAATTAGTTGTACGTGCATCTGAGAATCACAGCAATGTGATCAACAGATGCGTGTTGTCTTTGCGAATACAAAAATATATAGTTTCTGTAGTATTGTATTATGTTTAATAGAGATATATAATTTATTTCATTATAATTATGCTAATTAGTCACCATTTTGAATATCAATTAGTTCTGTGTCCATCTGAAAATTCTAATGTCATCAACATAAGCGTCTTGTCTTCAGGAACACAAAAATGTATAGTTTGTGTATTGAATTGTATTATTGAAAATAACAAAGATAATTAGAAATTATCAGCTTGGCTACATTTTGTGGTCACAAGTTTTATTTATATTTTCCTATATTATATGTTTCATATGTAAATTAATTTGACGTCAAATTCATTAGAAAAAAATTCATAACTTTTTTTCAGAATTGACGTACAGTCTTGGTTGAGGTATCGTTGAATTGAAATTTTTAAAGTCTATCTAACTATATTATTTGCAATTACTATAGTTGTAATATTGCACAATTTAACTTGGACTTATAAAAATAGATCGTGCTAAAATTGTCAATATTTCAAACACACCCGCCATGCACCGAAATCTGCGAAAGATGTTGCCAACTCATTTTGTTAAAAATGCACTAGATTCATGCCTACAACGCAATACATTTTCAATGAAAAGCACTAACCCATTTTCCTAAAAATGTTACAAGATTTAAGAATTAATATTATATATGCGAAATTAGTCAGACAACATGTTCTCATTTCCTGTAGTAAGTGAGACTGATGTACAACTTTATAGCAATATAAGGCCTATATATCAAGTGAAATATTCTTTCCAGAACGTTGCCTTCATCATGGATACCCTGAGTCCCTCTCTGTCCCGAGCAACCAGGCATGCATTGATGTTTCACCATCAGCATCGCGAAGACTTTAGTAATGTATCAACCAGTGCCAGGTGTCCCCTACACAGAACCAGTGATCACAGTCATCAGCAGGTGCCATACCGGGTGGCGTAGGCGGTCATGGCTCTCCATAAGTCTCTTTTTCTTTTGCCATCTGGTATCCATTTTAATGCTTGTAGCGACCGTCTGGTAACATTCATTCTAAGTACATATCCGATATATAAGTCCATCGTTTTCTTCTTATTGTTGTAGAAACATATTGCTGTTTGGTGTCTTCTCTTGCTTGTTTGACTTGTATTTTTTACGAAAGTTCTTCTATTGTAGTGTCTGTTTAGTGCTGCAATCAGTCTATCTATCTATACGCTGTGTTCCTTGTTTGCCTTGCGGTGTCAGGGGTGGAAGAGTTCTCTGGAGATGGCCTTCTTGTGCGCTGTTTGTAAGCTGCAATCAGTGTTACTAATATAAAGGTAATCGTAGGTTCCATGGCAGCAACCTACCGTCGAGGATGAAGATAATTCTTCATGTACTAAACTTCAGCAACTATTAGGTGGGGTAACAAGTTCCCTTCCTTGCTATGTTTACCTACCCCAACTCATGCGTCAGTGTTACCAATAAAAATTTCAAAAGCTCCCAGTTCCAAGGGTGGGGGAGCTCTTATATAGGCTATATATCTGTGTTCTCTACAGATCACGCAAATCCTCACTCCCAAATCACGCATTCTCGATATTGACTAATGTTCATTTATTTCAAAATCCTCTGATCGTGCGGACTCACAAAGAGCACTAGGTATGATTGCTCGGTCAATAGGCTGATCAATTGTTATGGTTGAGACGCTATCTAATTGGTCCGTCCGTTCGTTTCCCTCGACACCCGCTTGTCCGGGGACACAGATAAGCGAGATTTCCCCCAGTGAGGTCCGCATTTTAGCTCTCTCTAATAACTCCACCCATCCCCTACGTACATCGGCTGTTTTGACTTTCTGAATCATATTTATTGAGTCTCTTAGTATGCACGCATGGGAATAGGCTTGTGACTCCAGCCAGTTTGGTGTCTGCTTTTCGAATAGTTCCATCGTTAGACTGCTTGTTGTTGTGGTAAAGGCACCGCTGGCTTCGTATACTGTTCTTCCTTGTGATCATGCAGTAACAGACCCATGCGTATTGTTAGTGCCAGGTGACCGACCCGTCCATGTAAATCACAACATATGTGTCATCAACATGTTCGCAGATATGCCTTGACCTCAGCATCCAAGCTCACTGGACGTTTCCTTCACTCTCTATTGAATGTAATGACTGTCTTCACTGCCTCCTGAAAGACCATAGAGATAGGCATCCAATCCTCGCCAGAAGTTATGCCTTCTGGGGCGCAAATCTGTTTAACGGTATCCTCGGCAAAACACATCCACGGTTTGATTTTCTTGATCATACTTCTCTTCACACGAGGGAGCTTACTGTGTAGTGGGTGATGTGTCAGAACTCACTCTGAGGTACGCACGGGTATGTCATATATCAAATATGTGAGCTATGCTCGGAAAATCAAGGAGGAACAACCTCAAAGTCACACAGGGTGTGTCCCTTTTGCAACCAAGAATGATCCGCATCGCTTCGTTTTTAATTCTCTCCAGTATCTCACGACTGTGAAACATGACCCTAAGTAAAACAACAGCAAAGAAGATAAACGCATTTGAGATGAAGCGCTACAGATATATACTTGGAATATCATGGAAGAGAAAAAAGAGAAACTCGGGTATTATAAACACATTGAAGATTCCAAAGTGTTGGTTACTAAACACAATAGCAAAAAATAAAACGACACCTGTTTGGTCATATAAAGAGACACAACTTAGAAAGACAAATAATGGAAGGCAGAACATTTGTGAGGAGGAGGAAAAGCAGATCAAGAACACGATGGACTGTCGACATTAAAGATAACATGATTACGTCGTTGGAAAATGTAAGCCGCATTGCCAAAGACAGATAAGGCTTCAGAGAGTTCATTAGGAAAACAACGTTCTGGAGAGAATACGTCACTTGACACATTTCAATCTGTATGTGACTGGCAGTGATAGTGCCACCCGCGCATTCAACGACGGAGAGAACAGGAGTCTCATATAGGAATACGAGTTGTGATTTTTTAGTATCAGCCACTACAATTACTCTCAAAACTGACAGACTTTGCGATAACAATAACATGATCATCGTGTTCCCGAAAGCACAAATTACGATCAAATATCACGCTCAGATATTGTAGAGATGGGGGTCCTAATTACATTGTGTCCCTTCTCATTTCATTCGTTTGTATCGTGGACTTCAATATGTGATTGTTACGAGAAAAGCATGTCATCGCTGCCATCTTTTGGTTGATCAGTGTCCCGGAATCATCACACCAGGAGGCTATACAGTCTAGCTCATTCTGCAGTGCTCCGACAGTTTCTGTTCTGATTCTTCCCTGACTGTATATCGGGATATCATCCGCAAAGGACAGTCCTACCTCTTCCCTCAAGCTGCTGCTGTGTGATTACCAAGGTGTACACATTTAATAATGCGGGTGATATGGAAAAGCCCTGTGGTACCCTGGGAGTATTGTCATGGGTTTAGATGTCCAACAATCGCACCTGAGGACCACATTCTCCTCGAGAAACTCCGACGATATCCATCTGACGACTAAAGGTTCAACATGGAAGAGTAAGAGAGTGTTGATGAGGTACTCGAATGGCACTATGTTGTGCGTATCCTTCAGGTCAATCGACGGCACGTTTCCAGACCTGCATAGAAGCCCTCGAATGTAGGTAGGCGAAAACGACCGATCTTATGTTTTAAGTAATTACTATTATTTGGCGCATGGCCGAGAGGCTAGAGCCTTGGTCTCACACCTTCAAGATTCAGAGTTCACTTTCTGGTAAGAAATTATTTTGTTTCTGTCGGAGTGTAAATTTAAACACTCTGAACATGACGTGGCGACAGCAAGAACACGCGACCGTATGAAACATGTCACTCGAAACCTCCCTGTAACTTCCTGTCATTAAATGTGTTAAGCTAACTAAACGTCGATCGAAGAGGGTTTGCTTCTTAACATCATAACATGACAGTTGATTTTTTTGGTCATATAAATAGATCTTTTTCTTCTTCTACGTTTATTCTCAAACTCCTGCAGATCTATTGGATGTAGTCCGGAGAACGGTATGCATTGTGTCATAGTTTACAGCATTGCTGCGATACCTGCGCCTTTCGGTATGACACATCCGACTTCAGCATGGCTTTCGGTAACTGACCCTAAATGGGATGGGACAGCCAACTCCATTCCATAACCTCCTTAGTCACCTCTTACGACATGCATGGAAGGTAAACAATGTTGCTATTCTTTGCTCCCTCTCGGGCCCCGACAACACAAGGGCGATATAAATAGATACAACTGCATGGAAAGCTTAATAACTGAAGGCAAAGTTAACGGGAAAGGGGAATAAGACGCACAAGACAACAATGGTTAAAGTGATATATCAGATTGATCTCTGGCTACGGTAACTCAACACGTCCAGAATCGCACAGTATTTAGAGAATCCATAAGGAAGAGGAAAGAATACGTCACATGATGATGAATGATCTAATGGGAAAATACAGCATAGACGTTTTTTGACTATTGCTATATTTATGATAAAGAAACCTATACGCATTTCAGGCAATTTGACACCATAAAGAAGGGGAGGGGGGGCACATACACAAAAATCCAACCCAAATACCAATAAGAGCATATAACAAAATAATATTCTGATATAGGGCCTATACAATAATAATAATAATAATAAACCCATAACCCGTCAGGATCGTAAGGGGGTTGGGGGGGGTGTCACAGTGAGACATTTGGTAAAAGGTCAAACACGTCGAATAAATTTTCGGTTAATAAAATGGTTAAAATTGTCGCCCGTGTGTTGCCGGGGCCCGAAAGGGGAGCAAAGAATAGCAACACTATTTATCTTCTACGCATGTCGTAAAAGGCGACTAAGGAGGTTATGGGATGGAGTTGGCTGTCCCATCCCATATAGGGTCAGTGACCCAAAGCCATGCTGAAGTCGGATGTGTCAGGCCGAACGGCGCAGGTATCGCAGCAATGCTGTAAACCGTGACACGACGCATTCCGTTCTCCAGACTACATCCTGCTAATCTGCAGGAGTTTGAAAACGAACGCAGAAGAAGAAGGTTAAATATGTCTTTTACGAATTTTGCAATGGAAATCCTGCTTTAATTGTATTTCGCCAGTGTTATAAAGGCAGTTTCCTAATTTGTCATATTAATTCATTTTATGAGCATAATTACAATATTTGATTCAAAATAAATATTCTGAATGTGTATAGTAGGCCTATATTATTGACCAAGAATTGTCAATTTTATTGATTAAAAACAAACAAACACAAAATACAAACAGAAACCAATAGACGAAAAATAAAAGACGCGCTGGTAGGCCTAATACCTAACATGTGTGCAGACAATAATCATAAGGCAATAATAATAAGTCAAAACAAACAGCGAAAAATAACAAGCACAAGAAAATCACAAATCACCAAGGGCAACTAGATATACAGAAATTGAAAGAACTAAATATGCGCGAAAAACTGGCAGAGTTTGTAGAGATGGGGTCCTAATTACATTGTGTCCCTTCTCATTTCATTCGTTTGTATCGCGGACTTCAAGATGTGATTGTTACGAGAAAAGCATGCCATCACTGCCATATTTTGGTTGATCAGTGTCCTGGAATCATCACACCAGGAAGCTATACTGTCAAGCTCCTTCTGCATATATCCAGGAAGTTAATGAAGAACTGTCAAAGCTACCAGAAAACACCCAGCCCTCTTTTTCCATCTGACAATTATGGTAACCCTACAATAAGGGTGCACTGGATTTAAAGGCGCACGTCGAAATGTCCTCTTTTTCCATCAGACAATTATGGTAACCCTAGATTCAATACACCTAATTAATGCTATTCAAAACTATTATTATGCCAACGCTGTGCTACCAATGCCAAACATGGGCAAAGACAACACAAGATAAACGTAAATTTGGGACAGCTGAAATGGCATGCTTACGCAGAACCATATGAGTATTGCTAAGAGATCAAGTGAGGGATGAGAACATCAGACAAAGAACCGGCACAACTCCAATCTTGGAATATATTAAGAGACAACGGATCTAATGTTCATACATCAGTAGACTACCATCAGACAACACACCACAGCGAAGATACAGTGAAGGCAGGCCTAGATGTCAACCACGAAAACGATGGACCACCGAAATAAAAGAGGTGACAAATTCCACAATATACTCAGCACACAAGAGACCATCTCCAGAGAACTCTTCTACCACTAACGCTGAAAGGCAACAAATGATTTAGTGAATATATATATATATATATATATATATATATATATATATATATATATATATATATATATATATATATATATATATATATATAGGGCTTAGCAAGTGACATATTATTTCCAGAACGTTGTCTTCGTCGTGGATACTCTGAACGTATATCTGTTCCGGGCAAGCAGGCCTGCATTGGCCAAAGACGTGCATACATTCTTTGATGTCGTTTCTCCATCGACTTCGTGGCTTTCCTCTTCTTTACCCGACACTCTTCCCTCTAGCATCAGCCTTTCGATACCATCATGTCGCTTTAAGTGTCCAAAATAATGTAGTTTTCTTCTAATGATGGTATTTAGAAGCCACCCTTCGTTTAGTTTCATGAATGTTTTTTTCCTCACGGCGTCAAATTAACATATTTTCCTTCCAAAATAAACAGCAACTTACGGGTGTAATGTGCCTAGAAAATCAGTGAATAGGTATTTTAATAAAAGTACATATCTCGTAAGAGTAAGACAAAGCTGTACCTTGTCTCCATACTTGTTCAACATCTATGCGGAAAATATAATGAGAAACGTGAGACAAGAATCAATGAAGCCTGATTTCAGACCCATAAATATAGGAGGGCTGCAGATACCAGAAATTAGATATGCAGACGACATAGTGCTATTAACAACAAACGAACACGACCTACTGAACATAATTAAGTCAACCCAAAAGTTCAGCGAACAGCAAAACTTGTTCTTAAATATGAAAAAGATAAAAATAAGGGCAACTGACAAAACTAAATCAAGACCCAAAATTAATATTGAGAAATGGAATTTGGAAGAAGTGACACACTGATTATTTAGGAACTAATATAAACAATGCGGGAGACTGCGCAGTTGAGATCAAGAGAAGAACGGCAATGGCGCTGGCAAAATTAAAACAGATAAAGAAACTATGGCAAGGTACTAACATAAGAACCAAATTGTGTTTACTGATGTTCGTCCGTCGTGATCGACGATGACCAAAAACTCAACCATAATAATAATAACAATAAATAATAAAAATAATAAAAGTTAATAGTGCATTTTTAAATGACTAGCAAGTCTAATGTGCGCACAAAATGTTCTTTTACAGAATTGACAACAATAGAGGATATCTATGTGAGGTTGAGATGTTTTTTTCTTTTCTACGTGTCCGCTTCTGATTTGCAGTATCTTGTCTGAACTCTTCCACCGCTAGTGCTCCCATTCTAATGCTGTAACGCCATGCTGTTCTATACTGAGCGAGGCTCTCCCAAGCGCCTACGTCAATTTTAAGATGTTTCAAGGATGACTTGAGCGTGTCTTTGAAGCTCTTTTTCTGTCCACCAGCTTTTTGAAATCCTGTCTTGAGTGCTCCATAATATATTTGTTTTGGCAAACGCGAGTTCTCCATACGCACAAGATGGCCTGCCCGGCGTGCTTGCGCCTTCATAAGTATTGTGTTTACTATTTGTTATGTATTAGTTATCTTTTTATTATTTATTGTTATTATTATTATGGTTGAGTTTTTGGTCATCGTCGATCACGACGGACGAACATCATCATCATCATTGTGTTTACTACGAACATGTGTATTTCCTGTGGCGACATATGGATGTGAAGCAAGGGCACTAAATAAAACAGTGGCCACGAAAATAACATCATTTGAATTAAAGTCTTATAGAAGAGTTTTGAGAATACCATGGACAGCGAAGAAAACAAACCAGGAGGTGTTACGAACAATTAACGTCCAGGAAGGCTGGCTTCTGAACACTATATTAAAGAAAAAGCTAGTTTTTTTCGGTCATATTAAGAGATACGACGGCATGGAAAGAGTGTTAATGGAGGGGATGATAGAAGGCAACAGGGGCAAAGGCCGACCAAGACGCCATTGGACAAAAGACATTCAGGAATGCCCGCGCATGTCACTGGAAGATGCAGGGCAACTTGCTCAAGACCACGGAGAATTCAAGAGATCCATAGGAAAGACTACGTTCTGGAAAGAATGTCACTTGATGATGATGACATATCTCGCGGATTCTCGCTCTGCGTTTGAATGTAAACTACTTCCTTAGTTACACAGTCAGGTATAAACAATTTGTAGGCATAGTTATTTGGCTAAACACTTGCTTAATTAAAGCTTAAAAGCTTAGCCAATATATATTTTGAAAGATATGTTGAAATACGCTATCTTACTGAAATTTCTTTGTCTTTCAGATTATAATCATTTGGGGGAAAAACATGTCATCAACGTACGTACCACGTACTAGGGAGCACAGAGGAATTCAGCCAAATTCAGTAGCTATTGTGAGTTGAATTATCAATTATGAACCGAACCAACTTAAATTACGAATTCATTATTGTTATTATTCTTTGATGCTGTAATCCAAACTTTTCTTAGTGTACATTATTTAAAACACTGAATCAGCATACGTGAATAGCGCATTTTGAAGTATCTGTGTGGACTTCGTCCTGACAACAGGTCTGACAATATAACATGACCACAGATGCTGAACGCAGACGAAGAAAAGGCAGAAATTTGATTACGTCCACCGTTGGATTTATTGACCTAATTTTGAGGTATTTCCTCGAAAAGCTCAATGCTTATGACGTCACGGTTCGCGTGGAAATTTGACTCACAGCTGGCGGGTTCTTGGAAGTTGGAATCCTGTTGATTTTGGTTTATATAAATTTAGTTTATAAAAATAATAACTGAAATTCAGCATCCCCCACATAATTTTTATATTTCATATACCTATTGTATACTATAAATTTATTTATGTTGTTATGTTATGTTATGTTCCTCCAGGGCCATAGGCGGCGCATAGGGCAGAAACCATAGCTTTCCATTTCTGTCTTTGTGTTGCCAAGTCTTTAAATTCTTTATTTATTTATATTGTACAATAAATCAATCTTGAGTCAACATCGAGAATTTATCTGGTCAGTTGGCGCATGTGCAATTTGGATCTGGTCAAACGTCGGCTGGAAAAAAAAGCTGTCTATTTTACGCAGATATTGCAACGTGAAAACGTTTGAATTTATCAAGTTTACCACAGTATATTTATCACAGTATATGGAAAACAAGTTTATCCGCCAAGGTACTAGGTGACTAAGGTAAGTGTTTCATACTGTACCATTTCACACTGTTTACATTTTTGGCTAGGTGTCTACGGAATTCCACTAGTAAAACCAATGAAATCTGCCACAAAATAGATCTTTTTTAAAAAAATGTCTGCCACACATAAAATCGTTTGGCAGTCGGCGGAGATGTGATGTCACGGTCTGCATCGATTTAATTGGTTCTCTAGTTTTCTCAAGGAACTCTGTGACGTCAACTAGTTAAATATGTAAATAGTGTGCTATTAATAGCTCGTAACGGTGGACGTAATCAAATTTTTACAGAAGAAAAAGTATCTGTATCATCATTCATTCAGTTCCGACCTGTCTCAACTGGCGAATGAATGGTCAAATGAAAAATTGTTTTACAATAAGTACTTGGACATCCGGGATTAGCGTGTAAGGAAAATTTTGTTTAGGTTATAAATTTCGGTACAATACAAGAATCAGTGGACAGGTTTTTATGGAACAAATAGCTAACATAATTACACGGAACGAAATTCAGATAAAGATGCATATACGGCATAATACGGACACATCCAATATTTAACACGTTGTGCGGGGTGCAAAGGGAACGCAGTGCTCTAGGCGGACCCAGGGTTAGCAGATAACCAAGATCCCAAATGTACCTCCACGCGGTGCACCCTGGAAACAGAAATACAGCAGCTCGAGCTGATTCTGGCCAAATCTTTTGGGGATCGTGTCCGAGAATGTGGAGGTAGCAGATGGAAAGAGATTTGCCTGCACAAGAGACAGACAATATCTCCGACACCACCAGCATCACCACATATAGCGACACTGTCGACATACAGTGAAGCTAGTCAGTCCAGTCCGAACATTGGAGGGGCGGCCAATGTAAAATGCACGTAAAGGTAGATGCATGGCGAGAGACATAGATTTCATACCGAGTACAATGAAACAATGAAAGGGCAGAACAGCGCTAGAGGGCAGCGCGAACTGCAAATAGAAAGTGAAAAGTCCCTAGGAAAGGGGAACTACAAGCTCCGTCAGCTCGAGACGAGCTTCTAGTTACCTGTGTTCCTTACAGGCAGAGATCCAGACCCATTCATTGGCGTTTGGTAAAGCAAGAAGACCTAATCCAACTCTAATGTCGAGCCTTCCTAAACCGGAAATATGCTCGCGAAGAGAAAGGGTCACGTACTCGATGCGCTCAGGCACAAAAGTGACAACGATTTAGCCCTGGCCCAACTCTACTGTCAAGTTTTCCTACACCGGAAATACACTTGAAGAGAGAAAGGGTTCAGTACCTGATGGGCTCAGGCGCTATTGGGACAAGGACGCTCAGCTCGAGAACGCCTTGCTCCCAAACGCGTGGTGTGAGACTCGAACTTGGACAAGGGGTACACGATGTCGGTGAATGACACCTCGGCTAAGAGGGCGAAAGAGCCAGGGTCCAACTCCTCTGTTGAGTTCTTCCCCTTAAGGAACCAGGCTCATGGATGAGAAAAGGTTCAGTACCCAATGGGCACAGGCACAGCACGTCCAATTACACGAGGCAAGTTCATAGACAGTGGAACACCTCGTTCGAGTCAGACGATAGCAAAAAAATCGTCTGGGCGAAGAGTCTCCACTACGCGTGCCTGGAGACAGATATAGAGGCTGTCACAGGCTAAGGGTAGCCCACCCGAATTGTCAAGGCATGCCGAAATCGGATGTGCTAGGCCTACAAGGCGCATAACGGTGGCACAACGTAATCACGCTCCCGGCGGAAATCGCACGGATATCCGTGATGGTTACAATGGAGCGAACGAAAAACAAACAAACAAAACAACACGTTGTGCGATGAGAGCCAATGACCACTCGACCTGCACACTGAGTGGGAGGTGGATGGCCAGTTCATTGCTCGCAAATTGCTAGATCAGTATTTTAAGACACGACTTTTTAAGTTTCCGAGATAGTGCAATATCATATGAAATTAAAAAGTTGGCATGTTGTCAGGGGATTTGTCCACTGATTCTTGTATTGTACCTAAATTTCTTGTGACCAGGGTTTAAATTTAGTGAACAGATTGTTGTCACAGTTTTCTACTAGATTTATTAAGTTCTGTAACCATTTTTTTTTAATATATGAAACATTTAAGAGTGCAGAACATTGCAGAAAATAGTAGATAATTTTTTTAAAATATCAACATTTATTTTAATTGTGTAAATTAGACCTCATACTGAATATTAATTAGCTATACATGTATCTGAGAATCACAGCACTGTGATTAACAGATGCGTTGTGTCTTTGTGACTTTAAAAATTTCTGCCAAAGACGGGTGCATCGGGCCATTGTGCAAATAAAATGGCGACACAACACATTTCCATTCTCTGGACTACATCCTGCTGGAAATCTAGTAGGACAATGGTCCTGCTACAAGGGAAATCCAGCGGGAGTTTTAGAATGAACGCTGATGATGAATTAAAAAAATATAGTTTTTGTGGTATTTTATTATGTTTAATAAATATTTAATTTGTTTTCATTATAATTATCCACAGTTTTGAATATCATTTAGTTCTATGTCCATCTGACAATTCTATAAATGTAATCAACATAAGCATATTGTCTCTGAAAACACAAAAATGTTTAGTTTATGTATTGTATTATTGAAAATATCAAAGATAATTAAGAAATGATCAGCTCAGACATATGTTGTGGTCACAAGTTTAGTTTATATTTTCCTATATATTTTATGCAAATTATTTTGATACAAATTAATTCGAAAATATTCATAACTTTTGTTCAGGATTGACCTACAGATTCGGTAGAGGTATCGTTTAATTGAAATTTTCAAGGGCTATCTTCTTCTTCTTCTTCTTCAGCGTTCATTCTCAAACTCCTGCTGGATTTCTCTTGTAGCAGGACAATGGTCCTACAAGATTTCCAGTTGAATGTAGTCCAGAGAATGGAAATGCGTTGTGTTGCCGTTTTATTTGCGCCAATGGCCCAACACATCCGTCTTCGGTGGGCAGGGCTATCTAACTATAGTATTTTTAATGATGTAACACTATTTTGAAAATTTTGTCAAAGTACCTTTGCAGCATCACAGCTAGACAGTACTGGAAAATTGTAATTTAACGATACCCCAACCACGTCTGTAGGTCAATTCTGAAAAAGTTATGAATTTTAAAAAATTGTATGTAGGCACTACCAATTTTACATCAAAATATTTTACATGAAGCATATAAGAAAAATATTAATTGGCTGGTGCAGAAACTTGTGGCCAAGAATTAGAGCCTAGCTAATAGATTATGAAATATCTTATACTCTACTATCTTGGGGTGATAAAACAAAACAACAGATTATTTTATAAAAATCAGTGTTGACCCGTGCTATGTCACAACTTTTAGCTATCTAATATTTTTTATACCTCTATTTCCTTCAGACTTGTCCATAATTTCTTCCTCTATATGTTTGTTGCTTGATATCTACAGATACGACTTCTATATGAACAATAGGGGCATATTGTTGCCTGGAGTTCTTCTTTGGTTGCAAATTTGAGCCGCTGAGCTAATATATCTTGTTCATACTTAATGTGTACACTTTAAAAAATGCTCAGTTACAAACCTTAGGGTCTTGTAGAGTTCTAACATATGCTGATGATATCCTACTATACAACATGGATAGGGACAGAACAAATATTGCTCACAATGTAGAGAAAGGACTAAATTTTCTATATGGTGCATAGCACACAATGCTGTGATTAATCCAGCAAAAGCAAAGGTTTATTGGCACTCCTTGGATAATATACTGAAACTAAATGAAGGGTGGCTTCTAAATACCATCATAAGAATGAAGCTACAGTATTTTTGATACTTAAAGCAACACAATGGTATCGAAAGGCTAATTCTTGAGGGGAGAAAAGAAGAGGAAGACCAAGAAGATGATGAACTAGTGACATCGAAGAATGTATGCACATGTCTCTGGTAATTGCAGGCCTGCTTGCCCAGAACAGAGAGTTGTTCAGAGTATCCACAACGAAGACAACGTTCTGGAAAGAATATGTCACTTGATATATCATCTACAACAGATTACTAAGGGGAAATAACCAGAGAACTTTTAAAGGGGAGGTTGTATATCATCTGTATACGTATGTGAGTAACAAAGGGTTGCAGATAACAACTAATGACTGTCGGTACATTTAAATGGGAGGTAACCATCACTGAAACTGTTAAGTATTTTAAAGGAGACATTACCTTTGACCAACAACTTTGGGGAGAAAGGGGGAAACCAAATATTTATAGAAGGTGAAGATGTTGGATTTATGTGGAAGTGTGTGACTTCAGAATTGGGGGTTAATTAGAAGGGGATGATGTCAGTTTTGCTAGGTTTATGTGGAATTGATGATTACCAGTTACAAAGGAGGCCAATATTGTACAAGATCTTGCAGAATGGCTCTAACTATCGAGCTTTGATGGGTTTTCATCACATACATTCACACATATATGATTGTAGTATATGCCAATGTGTGCCATATAGTTGTACATTAAGTTCATAACAAACCTGGTCATATGTGTTTTGTTATTATTGAAATTAATGTATCCACTATTCTGTCCGGAACTGCAACTATGAAGCTTTCGCTTATTTCAAGACAGCTACAGCCAAAAACTTCTGTGAAAATACACAACCAACTGAACATTTGCATTTTGAGAACTTACCCCTCTCAATCCCACTGAGGCCAGCTCCTTGACATGGAGATCGGGCCTAAGTCCAGTCAATAGAAGCTAGAAACTAAGACTGGTCGGGCCATCCCTTACATAGAGCAGGACCATAGTTCTGCCCAAACAAGCACAGGTGCTGAAGCAGAGATACCAGGTAAAGAGCACTAGCAACCATGCAACTTGCTTAGTTAACAATGTATAACACAATTTTTTTAATGATCATGGAGCTCGCACTGGGAAGTCCCCCAGGCAGGAACAGTGCCAGATTCTGAACCTCAGCAGAATTCACCTCCAGTTATTGGAAGTTTTTTTCTAGTCTAATTTGTGAAGCCAGGAGGCAGACGAAGAAAATATGTGGCCAGCTATACAGGATGACAAACCCCTCTAAACATCATGCATTGTACGATAGTGGGAGCCAGACATCTACAGGAAGCTGTATGGGAGTCTTGAAGAGCTTTCAAATACAACAGCATTTATCAAGATAACCGGACTGCTATGTAAACATATTAACACTGCGAACGAGCAGAAGAGAAGAGAATACACTTTCTGCAATTTCAACTCTTATTTCTGGCCCATCAGTTGTCGCTGACTTAGTGATAAGTATTTCGATGCATACTTTACAAATGTTCTTGTTCCATTGAACAGTTACATTCTTTGATTATCCCAGTTCCAATTGACAAAACGGTATACTTTTCAGTTCCTTCCACCACCAGTATATGAATAATAGTATATCCTTGTATGTTATTTGATATTCCTGTAACCACGTGCTGAAACAAATGTTGATGTCTTGCGAACATGTGTGGCACATCCATCTATCGTTTCTAACAATTACTGATAATTTCCTTAAATATCCTTTTGCATACATACAAGAATGATGAAGAATGCCTTGATCATGAAGAAATGTAAAGCACTATTTATTATTTTTCAATGAAGTATCTCCCATTTAAGCATTTGCTGTGATCATCAAAGGTTACCTCCCCTTTAAATGTTATTGGTTGTTATTCTCTGAATATTTCTCCTTAGTAATCTGTTGTAACTGATACCACCCCTTAAAGTGGTAGAGTCCATACAAACTGGGAACATTAGACATTGAGGGATAGCATCATAACTTTTCCAACCTGCTGTTGACTCTTGTAGTACTTGTTCTGACCCAGCGATAAGATAAATATCATCAGCGAAGTGCAAATTGTAGATAAGGCGACCTACAGTCAATATAGGCATATTGTAATCCTGAATGGTCTCCTGTATTATGGGCTTTAGGTATATGTTGAAAAGTACTGGATATAATGCATCCCTGTCGAACTCCAACATTTGTTATAAAGAGCTTTCCAATTATATTAGCCTATTTGATAAGACAGCACTACTTGCATTTTTGTATAGTGATCCCCCCATCGAGGCCAGCTCCTTGGCATGGAGATGGGGCTTAGTCCAGCCAGCAGAGGCTGGAAACTAAGACTGGCCGGACCCTCCCACATTCAGGCAGGACCACAGTCTTGCCTAGCAAGTAAAGGTGCTGAAGTCAGCGAAATTTGGCCAGAAGGCGCACCGCAACAATCAGAATGTCATGCATTATCGCACATGAATGTCTATATCTGCATTACCCCATTATGGTGCTAACCCTGTGACGACTCACCAGGCAGGAGTAGCACCGGGCCCTATACCTCGAAAGGGCCCACCCCATACGACTGGAGGTCCTCTTTGATTGCCTTGTGGAGCCAGGAGGCACAAGAGTAATATCACTGACCAACAAATATTACCAACCAATGAGACACCACTTACAATAATGCACTGGAATGCTGAGGGTGTAAATAGCAAAAAAGATGGCTTTAGCAAGAAATTAGAATTAGAAAACACCCTTCTTAAGGAACAGGTCAGCATTTGTTGCATACAAGAGACACACCTCAGCAAAGATGTAGCCTTTAAAATTGCAGGTTATCAGTGCTTTAGAGCTGATCGAATAGACAGAAGAAAAGGAGGTATACTAACTCTAGTCAAAAATAATATCAGCGCACATCAAACTGAGCTATACATGGAAGGAGTAGAATATCAGGTCCTTCAACTAAAGACCAAGAACACAGACTTCAACCTACTAAATTATTATTGTCCAAATGACCAGTCCCTTTCCCTGGACACAATACCGTACAGAGGAAGACTGATAGTATGTGGAGATTTTAATAGTCACTCTCAAAGCTGGGGTTATGACCACATGGATAAAAGAGGAGAAGAACTTGAAAGCTGGCAAGATGATAAATGTCTTCTATTGCTTCATAAGCCAAAAGATCCTCCAACATACTACTCAAGAGCATGGCAAACAACTTCCACGCCAGACTTGGCATTGTACTCAGCAGACCTAAACTGGGAAATCAATAGAACAGTGGGGAAGCAACTTGGAGGTAGCGACCATCGACCAGTCCTCCTTAGTATTAAAAATGAACTCACAGGAAATGCATGTAGCCTTCCAAGATGGAATTATAAAAAAGCAAATTGGGGACTATTTAAACACTGCAGTAGTGTTTTAGCTGGACAAATAGATATGGAAGGAAAAGACATAAATGCCATAGTCAAAGAGTTCAATAAATGTATTCATCAAGCTGCCAAGGAAGCAATACCAAGAGGAGCACGCAAACAATACAAGCCATACTGGAGTGAACAACTAGAACTGCTGCAAGAGGAATTAGAAAAAGCACGGACGGAAGTGGAAAATAACCCAAGCCAGGAACATCACAACAAACATCAACACGCAAAAGCTAAATTCCAAAGAGCCAAACTAGAAGCTAGAAGAAAGAGCTGGAAAGAGAAAACAGAATCCTTAAATTTTGAAAAGGATGGAAGAAAACTGTGGAAACTGGTCAAACAACTAAATGATGAGGGAACAGGAAGAAGAACAAACATAATACTCGTACAGAATGGCAAAATGATTACAGGAAAGCAAGCTGTAGATAATTTCGCTAGGATATTTGCTCAAGACTGCAATATTGAAATTAGTCCAGAGAAACAGCATACAGTGCGGAGCGACAAAAAAAGTAAATTGGAACATGCTCAGACTAGAATCAGTGATGAAAACAGTGCAGATGAAATTATGGATACATTGTTCACATATAGTGAATTGGAATTAGCAGTCTCTAAACTAAAGATAAATAAGTCCCCAGGTATTGATGAAATATCAAATGAAATGATAAAGAATCTAGGAACAACAGCAAGAAGGAAACTATTGGACATCCTAAATATTAACTGGACTACTGGGAAAATACCACAAATCTGGAGAGAATCAATTATGGTCCCTTTGCTTAAACCTGGAAAAGATGGAACAACACCAACTAGCTACAGACCAATTAGTCTTACAAGTTGCCTGTGCAAAACAATGGAGCGCATCATAAACCTAAGACTAAAATTTCCCTGGAAAGTAGAAAATTCCTTGCACCACAACAGGCAGGTTTCAGGCAATGCTACTCCACAGAGGATCAAACCACATACCTCTCACAGGAAATTGAGGATGCTTTCCAAGACAAAAAATCAGTTTTAGTAGCATGGATTGATTTACAGAAGGCCTTTGATAAAGTATTGAAAGAAGGATTGCTTCAAAAAAATGAGAAACTATAAGATATGTGGAAATATGTATAGATGGATGAAAGCTTTTCTTCACAATAGAAGAGCAGAGTACAAGTAAATGGCAAAAAAAGTAGGAAAGTATTACTACGCCATGGAGTGCCTCAAGGAGGAGTTCTATCACCCACTCTTTTTCTCATATTTATCAATAATCTAATTGAAGAAATACCCCGTGGAACTAAGGCAGCACTATATGCAGATGACTTGGTTCTATGGTGCACACATGAGAGCGCCATGGTTGCCACAAAAATGCTTCAGAGAGCCATGGACATTTTGACTAATTGGGCTGACAAATGGTGTGTAAGTATCAATATAGAAAAGTCAACAACAACCCTTTTTACACTTTCACCAAAACAAAGAGCAGGAAACATCTATGTAAATAAAACTATCTTAAAGGTAGATGACCAAACCACATATCTTGGTGTAACATTTGATGCCAAAATGACATGGAAACATCATATCAGCAAAGCAGAAACAAAGGCTAGAAGGAAGATAGCTATACTAAGAAAACTGAGTGGGACAACTTGGGGAGCTAATGAAAGAATTCTAAAAAATGTATACCAACAAGCCATTTGACCACACTTGGAATATGGTTCTATAGCATGGAGTTCATCATCAAACACTACACTACAAAACCTAGATAGAGTACAGAACCAAGCACTTAGAATCATTACAGGCGCAATGAGATCCACACCAATCATAGAAATGCAGAATATCGAAGGGATGCAGTCATTGAAAGAGCGTAGAGATACTAAAATTATAATTCATGGAGAAAAGTTTCTTTCCCACCATAGTCACCCAATGAAGGGAAGATTCCAGAATCTGTCACAAGGACGGCTTAAAAGAAGCAGCTTCATACACCAGGCCAAGCATCTACATAGACAGATATCGGATCTGCCAGAGGTAACAATACCACTGACATCTCATCCAGAACACACCCCATGGGAAAAATCGACATGCCTACCAGTGACCATCCAAACAACAGTAGCAGGTGTGCATGGGGATGAACATTAGAATAATCTGCAGAAAAGAGTAGCAGCTCTCAGTTTCCTTGATGATGTTTACCCAAGTGATCTATGGACCAGAGTATATACAGATGGATCAGCACAGAATGCAGTAAAAAATGGAGGAAGTGGTGTATATGTAGAATACCCAGATGGCACCACTGATACCACTTGTATACCAACAGGGAATTACTGCAACAACTATGACTCTGAAGTCAAAGCTATTTATTCCTCACACCCTATTGTAATACTTACAGATGCAAAGTCAGTACTAGAGGCATTACAATCCAATAAACTTCCAGAGTTAAAAGAGGTATTGTCCATAGTACAAAATAGTTGTAGAGTTATACTGCAATGGATTCCATCACACTGTGGAATAGCAGGAAATGAGAGAGCTGATCAACTCGCCAAGGAAGGTGCTAACATGCAGCAACCGGATGTACCAATCAGCTATCACCAAAAGAAATCCATGATAAAGGCACAACGAAAGCCTAACTTACCTCCACGGGACGACTACCACCTACTTAACAGACAAGAACAGGTCATCATATTTCAACTGAGAACTGGACACAATAGACTAAACAGCCATATGTATACAAAATTTAAAATTGGCACAACAGCAAAGTGTAATTGTGGACAAGTCAACCAGACTTCAGAACATATCCTTCAAGAATGTGCAAACTATGACACATTAAGATGCACATACTGGCCTTCTGATACACCAATGAATGTTAAACTTTATGGTACAAAACAAGAAATGGAAAACACTGTCCAATTTATACAAGAAACAACACTGCAGATATAGACATTATTAGCGAACGAAAGAAGAAGTATAGTGATCCAAAATATTTTATTGTGGTGTCAAAATTGGATTGTCTCAGTGTTTTCAAGCAGAGACCATCATGCCAAACACAGTCAAATATCTTTTTTTTTTTTTTTAAATGGGGTATAGATCATATTGGTGCTAAATATGGTTTTCAATTAATATTCTGATGTTAAAGATTTGCTCTACAGTGCTTCTGTTTGCTCTATAACGTTAGCTTGTTCTGTTATGATTACTTCTTCTGACTTGTGTTTTATTCTCTGTTGCCAGTTCAGAATTCTTTAATATAGTATCGTCAGGATCACATTCTCAGTGATACACCTCCTTGCAATACCCTGTTCACCTTTTGACTTTATCTGTTGTTCCAGTTAGCATCTTTCCATGTTTGTCTTCTATTGTAAATATCTTTACACCTTTTAGTTGTGTTAGCTTTTTTTAGGGTGTTGTATGCTACTTTCTGTTTCCAATTCAGCATTGATGATTTCACATTGTTGCTTTAGCCATGTTTATTTTGCCCAATTCATTTTTATTCTGATATTCTTGCTTATTTTACTATATTGCTCAGACATTTTAAGGGTCTCTTTCTTAGATTTCTTTCATTTGCCTTCACCCATCGCATAATTTCAAAATGCCATCTGTTACCCATGGTTTGTATGTTATTCTTCTTTTATCTCATCTGTTACCGATGGTTTGTACTATTCTTGTCTTTCATCTGTTACCCACCATGGTTTATATGTTATTCTTCTTGTCTCTCATCTGTTACATATTATGTTATGTTCCTCCAGGGTCAGCGCATAGGGCAGAAACCATAGCTTTCCATTTCTGTCTTTGTGTTGCCAGGTCTTTCAGTTCTTGGGTGTTGTTTAGGTTCATTGACATGCCTTCTCTATTAATGGTTCTTTGTAGAGTTTCTCTAGGTCTCCCTCTTTTTCTTATTCCTGATGGCACCCAATCTAGTGACTGATGGAGAATTCTTGGGCTGTTCATTCTGAGAGCATGACCAATGGTTACCCATGGTTTGTATGTTATTCTGTTTGTTTCTAAAGTTTCTGATTCTAATATTACCGTACTTCTTTACCAACTTAATTGTGTGCATTTGTTTTATAGTTTCTTTTCTCCTTCTTCATCATTCATTATCAAACTTGAACAATGGTCCTGCTAGATTTCCAGCAGGATAAAGTCTAGAGAATGGAAAAGTGTTGTTTCACCATTTTATTTGTGCCAATGTTCTGACACATCTGTCTTCAGCAGTATGTTTTCTTTTGAGTTTCATTTCTGGTCACTACCGATTTTTGCTCCTGGAAAAGTTCTTGTTTTTACATTGGTTATGATGGATTTGAAGTTTTTGGATGTAAGAATGAAATCAATTTAATTGTGTCTGCTCATGGAGCATGTTATGTTGTTCTCATGGAAAGTTTGAGTGGAAATAGTGTATTTGCAAGAGTTTAAATTTGTTAGCAGTTTCCAATAGTCTTAGTTCATTTGTATCTCCTGTCCCAAATTTCCCTACTGTACCAGCTCAGTGATGATATGTGTCAGGTCCAACTTGCACTAAAATCGCCTAGTACTATTAATAGATATTTTCTGGAGATACTCTTTATTGTGTCTTCTAGACTTTCATAAAATACATCTATTTCCTCTTCTTTATGTTCGGCAGTTGGGACATAAACTTTTATGAATGTGATATTCTTAGGTCTAGTTGCTACATACCGGTATATATTTTTATAAATACATAAAAACACATATTTTTATAATTCTGCTGTTTATATTGAATGCAGCTAACTATAGAGTTAACATTTACAGTTTTCGTTGATATAAGGTCATCATCCTATATTTATCAATTTTCACAATACTTGTATTTATAATAGAAGCTATAGATAACTATAACAATAATATCATATTTCTCAACAGAGAGCAAGAAATCCTTTAAAACAACCTGCAGATTGGCTAACTCAGAAAAATCGGACAGTAGATGATCACTTAAAGGAATTAGAAGTGCAAGTAAAGGAACAAAAAAAACGAGATCTTCGAACTGATTTTGAGACATGTGGGGAAAAACGTATTGTTATGAAAAATGTACAAAATCGAGTCAACACACTCACTGAAGCCAATAATTGCAACCTAGAATGCAGAAGAGAGAAGTAAACTTGTGTGTTTTTTGTGTATGTTTTAGTTTTGGTAGTAACATATATGTTGTTATTATGTTTGTCCATCACAAGTGATGATGACCATTTGTTACAACTTAAATTCAGTTAGAGTTTTTCCTTGACTGTGAGTTACTAGATAGCTAATAACTCCTATTCTGGTTACAAATGTCCTTGGACAGTTTGGGCATAAAATGACCACTGTACATGGTTTATGGTCTACCTGTGACTATCTGGCTATTCTCTGCTATTAAGCTGCTGGAATTCTTTTTTCACAAGATGCTGCATCTTTTTTAACCGTAGAACACTATGCAGTTATATTTTGTGCATGTTCATGCACTGGGAATTTTGATAGTAACATATATATATATATATATTGTATTGATGGACTAGGCTATAAGTAGTTTTTTTTATCTGACTCTGTGGTGGAGTGATACAGAACACAGCTCAAACAGCCAATGTACCAGGTTCAAACCCCACCACAGGTAACTACATATGGTCTGTTAAAGCAATGGCAACCTACTGAATGTATTTATATTTCCTAGGAAGCAATTACATCCAAAAATGCTGGGTTGATCACTATGCCTGAATAGGATATACTACCAACTTTCAACTTGCATCTCCAGATATGCTACCAACTTTTTATAATTAGTTTAGTTTGTATCTCCAGATATGCTACCAACTTTTTATAATTAGTTTAGTTTGTATCTCCAGATATGCTACCAACTTTTTATAGTTCGGGGTCAGCCCTTGATCGCTCAGCTTGACATGCCCAGATCACTGCGGGCATCACTACATTTGTAAAAGAAAGAACGCTATGGGAAATTTACAAGCAATAGAAGCAGAAGGACAAATCTGAAAAATCTCCTACCCCGAACTCTCTGCACTTCTATATGCACTGCAATAGAACTTTTCTGTCACGAATCAGACATATACAAACTCACAAACCAAATTAGACAATCACAAATGTTTTGTTTTATCTACTTATTCATCACATTTATTGTTTTTCATGCCATGCTCATCATCACTTGTGAAGGAGGAACATGATCATCATCATCTACTTAAGAAATTTATTAGCAGCAAAGCCAACTTGCCATGCATGTCGCAATGGAGTTAGTTTTCTTTTCACTGATGATTGTCACATCAGGATAGCATCATTTACACTGATGATTGTCACATCAGGATAGCATCATTTTCACTGATGATTGTCACATCAGGATAGCATCATTTACACTGATGATTGTCACATCAGGATAGCATCATTTTCACTGATGATTGTCACATCAGGATAGCATCATTTACACTGATGATTGTCACATCAGGATAGCATCATTTACACATGATTTATTTATTATACAGTTGGTATTTAAGAGTGAAATGTGCATGACTATTTTGTACTCTTGAGCACAAGACATATGGGGGGGGGGGTGGAGTGTGGTTTAAGATTGTATCCGATGTAATGTCTGAAGTAGTAAAACTTCTTTTCTTGATACACATTAATTAGCATATAGACAAAGGTCAAAGGATGTGCACAAAAACTGGACATGATGCAGAAATATAAAGTATAAATTTGTTGGGTCTAACAAATAATAACATTGTTTGCAAAAAATGGCATTAATATGTAAGACGGTTACTCAGATAATTGCATTTGTTTTATAGCCATAGGACCTAAGCAAACAATACCCACTTTATTTTCCGTCTCAACTCAGTCCATCATAGTTGAATCAGACCTAATGGCTGTCAGTCCTCAGTGATGAAGACCATGTGCTCTATCAACCTTGATGTTGGCATGTCCAGCTTGACTGTAACTATTGTATAAATAATCAATGATTTAATACAGTCAAGCTCAAAAACATATCATGAATCGCCTGAGCATAGCTATCTTCAGTTATTTGTCTGTCGATACTATGGTTAGGCTTAAAACATATCTTCATTCAGTCCTCATATAATTAATTTCATCACTGGCAGAGTGATGCATACTGGTGGTAGTTTCATTGTGTCCTTCCTAAGTTCTGGCTCAAGTCCCTTTATTCGATACTTCTTTCACAAAAGCTTGAAGATCCAATTATCCACAATCTCCCTAACTTATGTCCTAATACACATCTATGCACACACTTCAGTTATGAATAGTAAAAATTCATACAAAATATTACAAGGTTATTAATAATTTTCATAACATACAATACAGTTCTAGCTAACATTTCCCAATCATCAGGTCCTCTAGAGCAGGCAGTATACCGTAAAATAATACTTATAAACTGAACATGTTGATTCTATTATGATGATTCTTCATTAGTCAATTCTGTCTTCTTGAAAACAACTATCAATTCAACAAGTCATCAACACAAATAATTCCCTAATTTATAAAGGCTAACTCTTCTAGTTATCTCTGATAATTCTACTGCTTACTGGGTCACTCCCAAGATACACATAAATACAGATATAACTAGCAAGTAACTCTATACACAAGGCATTTGTTCAAAGTCCCTAAGGTTTAAATCATGACTAATGACTTTCACCATTCAATTTAGATCTAATAGGAAAGTCCATAATTTGTTAGGATAATTCCTCAAATATACATCAAATTAATACCATCAGTAAATCAGTACATTTAAATTTTAAATAACAAGCCTAGTGTTATCTCAATAAACCTATGAGTTCACTACTTATTTTGTATGAAGCCTAAAATGGCCACCAGTCACCATGCGGTTGTTCAAGTAATTCCTAAGCCTAAATCAATTTATTTTAAATACATAAAGCAAACATCAATAACAATTCTACCTATTCTAAATTATATACCCTACCTAACACATAGTTCACATACTATACACTTGTCCTGTTGTCCACTACCTTAGGGCGGCACGCTACCCTGGGACTACATGCTAAATTCAGCATGGACCAACTTACTCTGAAATTAATTTTTTTCCCAGTCTTTATTTGCAACAAAGAAACATTTACAATAACAATATACATTTCAAATGTGCAGTGTGTATTTTGTTATGAGATGGATTGACAACATTCATGAAAATTTTTGATGGAGTGTAATGATAAATAAAATATGTAAAGATTATTGAATTTTCATCCTTGTACTCAACTTTCCAAGCAAATATGCACATATACATACATATATATGTACCTGTATATATATATATATATATACATACAATATATACACACCCGCACGCACGCACAAACACACACTACCACCACCCATACACAAACATATAAAAGAGATACATACATATATATCCATAAAGTAAGAAAACAATAGTTAGTTAGTTAGTTAGTCGTCGGATCATCATCACTGCAAACTGGACACATCCATAGTTGCTCCGATCTCTCATTGAGTGTATCCGCCATCACACTTCTGCTGACAGTACCGGTCCTATGCTGGTTGACCATCATTCTTCTGCGCCCTCCAAAATGTTCACCTCTAGCAACACCGCATTTCAATCCCTGATCTTTAATCCTAGCCATTGAAAAGGAATCATCATCCACATTAGTCTCACTCTCGCGTGTTATATCTCTTAAGCAGTTCAAAACGTCAGCACGATCTATTGCCCCATCGCCCTGTGCCACAATCGCACATGATGCCAGTTGATCCGCTCTTTCATTGCCTCGAATGCCGACATGTCCCGGCATGAAAATAAATGTAACCGCTTTCAAGCTTGCATTTCTCAAGGCCTCAATCCAATGTTCGCGAACGAGACCCACTTGTACCTTCTTAATCATACTCATAGAGTCACTCAAGATGCAGACCTGCGTTACCTTCTGTGTGCATAGCCACTCAAATGCCTTGGTCACCGCCATAGTCTCCATGGTCATACTACTCGTAGTGACCACAAAGGCACCATTTTCCTCCTTGATCGTTTTACCTGCGCACTGAGCTGTAATATACCGGTACATGTCATTGTGGGAGCTGACGATCATGAATTTTTTTTTTTTGTAAAATAAGATATATGCCTATATATATATATATATATATATATATATATATATATATATGCAATATTTACAGCAGAGTTAACAAAGTAACAACAATAGACATATGTAATGTGATGAATTTTTCCCAAGAGTTAAAATGTGGAATGTGGGACTTTACAATTTAGTGAAATAAGTGATACACAGATGACAAAAAATTAATTGATGAAAAAAATGTGATGTTTACATATATCCATACATGTTCATATTATGTTGTGTCATCTGGTTGAATATGAGTAAAGTTGTGAAGCTGTTGTGAAACACTGTCAATTTGAGTAGGACTTGTAATGGTGGAAGGTGGACAATTGTGACACTGGCTTGCTTTTCCAATAACTAGTAAAAGCTAACATTAGCTGTGATACAATAACAAAAGTTCCTATCATTGAAGATGATAAAACTCTACAAAATATGGTTGGAAAAATAGTCATTAGAATCATTTAGCCCTATATTGTTTCTCTTCATGGAAATCTTTAGCAAAATAATTTTATATACAACATTCACTGGTACATTAAACATTTATCAAAATAACGACAATAGACATATGTAATATCATGAATTTTGCCAGTGAGTTGAAAAGTGGAATGGTGAGTGGAAAAGTGGAAAGGATGACAACAATTTAATAGATTAAAAAAGTGATGATGTACATATTCATATATCGTGATGATTTACATTATGTACATGTTCATATTATGTGTCATCTGGTTTGTATATACATAATAATATATGTAATTAAAATATTGTATTGTTAAAAACTGCCTGTATATGACAAGACCAGTTCAGGTATCTGTTTTGGGATAACAAGATGATCAGTTGTAACAAGATGTACTTGTGTTGTCTGAGGCAGTATGTTCAACATTATAGCTTTGTAAATGTCCATATTGTGTATGTGTGTTTTATTGTGTCTCTTAATTTTTCTCTGGTAGGAGTGATTGTACTGCATGCGTAAAAAATGTGGTCTTCTGTTTCTAGGATGTTTCTCCTGCAAAGTTTACATTTTGGCTTCAGCTCTAGTCTGCGTGCTTGTTTTCCTATTATGGGCGTCATGTTAAATAATAGCCTATAGGCTACTTCTCTAGTTTTTGGAATGACACCTGGAATGTGAAGGCTGTTGAATGTCTCTGTCATAAATAGGTGTAGCCTTTTTTAAATTCTGAGATGTAAAATGGGTGTCTAGAACTTGACTAAATGTTTGTAGATGTTGTATATTTTCTTATGAATGAGATGCTTATGACCTTGAATGGCTTTAAGGCATGTTTTGTAAAATGTTTGGGGCTTACCATCATGGTGGGAGATTGTGTTGATGAATTATGTAAGTTTTTTCAGCCTTGTTCCCATGTAATAATGTGCCAAGGGTATGTCATTGTGGGTGTTTTATGACATGGCCTACATGGTTGATTCTAATAGCTCTGATTTTTGTGCGAATGTCTTTTAATGCAGTGCCTCCATGTTGTTTGTCTTGTATGAGTGTTTTATGGTGTATGCTTTGTATGGTGTATGAAAAAATGAAACTCCTTATCTGTTTGTTAATTTCTGTGACAGTGTCTTCTGGGGGGGGGGGGGGTGAAAATTGTGGCTATATATATATATATCAGTTTTGGAATGATTTATATATTCACTACTCTGCTTCTGCCAAAAATTGTGTTTTTATTTTAAATTGATTTCAGTACAGCATGTCTGTGATATGTGTAACAAGGTTACACTATGTGGTTTTGTGTATGATATGTGGGTTTGATGGAAATGTTATACCGTATAGTCTGATGTTGTTTTTGTTATGTTATAAGGAAAATCTGTTTTGTTTTTCCACTTACCCAGGCCCATGATAACTGATTTTTGGACATTCAGTTTGGAACCACTTCCGGTTCCAAATTCCGTGAATGTATCCAAAATATTTCAGATGGACTGTTCATTGGGTGGGAAGAAAGCAGTGTCATCCGCACAACTTTTGCTCTCCTTTCCCTGGAATGAAAGTGCCTAAGATTGTGGTGTATTGTCTGATCTTTTCAAGAAGTTGTTCCAGAGCAAGAATGTAGAGCAGTGGAGAGAGTGTGCAGCCCTGTTTAACCGATCTCATTATTCTGAAACTCCCAATAAACAAATGGTTCACTAAGACTCTGCTCTCTGGTTTCACGAAAATTATTTCAATCCACTTTCTGAAATGTTCCCCTATGTTGCAGTTTTGTAGTGTTTTGTGTATGTATGTGTGTGACAGTCTATCAAATGCCTTCTCTTAGTCAAGAGACAATTTTGATGATGTACTATCTATGTCGTATGTGTAAATGACATTATCTCTTATGAAATGTGCATGTTGGTGTATGTTTCTGTGTTGGACACTACAATTTTGGTCTTCATGGATGAGCTTGTTCATGACTGGATTTTAGTTTGTTTGTTAGGGATTTGATTAAAATTTTGTAGTCTGTATTTAGAAGAGATATGGGCCTGTAGTTTTTCAGTAGCGTTTTGTATGATTTGTTTTCAGGGATGAGTGTGATGTATGACATGTTGCAACTGGGTGGAAGCTCATTTCTTTCAAATGATTTAGATAGACTTTTAATAACATTGGGCCTAGGATGAAGAAGTGTAGATAAAAAAGTCTACAGTGAGTCCATCAGGTCCTGGTGATTTGTCTTTCTGCATCGTCTTTACTGCTGCAGTTATGTCTTCCAATGTCAGTCTGGTGTCCAGTTTCTGTGCATCGTTGTTTGTGAGTTTTTTGTGTATTTCAAAAATTTGTCATGTGTATTTGTGTGGGTTAGTTCTTGTGTGTAGGGCTGCCTGTAGTAGTCTTCAAAAGTTTGTGTTACTTCCTTTGGTTCTGTCTGCATATTTCCTTGCAAGTCTACTATTTGTCTGCTGAGTTGTATGTTTTTTTCCATAGCCATGTACTGTTTGCTGAGTGTTTCTTGTGTTCAGTCTTGTTCTCAGAAGAGCACCTAGGAACGGATGGTTTCTGTACTGTTCCAACTCTTCCTGTAGTGTGTGAATGTGAGGTGCATAGTTGTTTATTTGTTTTGTTAGTCCTATGGCTTCTTCTAAAATGTTTTCTTCCTTTACTCGTTGTCTGTGTATCCTGGTTGCGAGTGTCTGGGTTCTTTCTTGTATTGTGCTCTTTAGAAGTTCCTAGTGACTGTGTATGTTTTCAGTTGGTACATTTTCTGTGTATGTTGTGATTATCTCTCTTATATGGTCTACATACATTTCAGTTTGTAACAGTATGTTGTTAAAGTTCCAGTGAGGAGATCGTTTGAGTGATACATCTGTGTGCTGAGTGCTGCCATCACTGCTTTGTGATCTGTGAATTTGAGTGTTTCTGTTAAGTGCTTGATTTGTAGTGTGCGATGACTTGAATTTGCATAAATGTTATCAATATGTAATGCTCTGTGGTATGCTGTGTTGTTTCTGTGCCATGTGGGTGTGCATGTCTGTAGACATCAATTATATTATGTGTGTCAATTATTGTTTATAGTGTCTAGCTGATGTGTGTGTTCTCTATGTGTACCTTTCAACTGTATCTTGACATTACTGCCTACTACATCTATCTCATCTAGAATACAGTTAAAATCTCCAGCTAATATTAGATTGTGTCCTCTATAAAATCTCCAGCCAATATTATATTATGTCCTCTATAAAATCTCCAGCCAATATTATACTGTGTCCTCTATAAAATCTCCAGCCAATATTATATTGTGTCCTCTATAAAATCTCCAGCCAATATTATATTGTGTCCTCTATAAAATCTCCAGCCAATATTATATTATGTCCTCTATAAAATCTCCAGCCAATATTATACTGTGTCCTCTATAAAATCTCCAGCCAATATTATATTGTGTCCTCTATAAAATCTCCAGCCAATATTATATTATGTCCTCTATAAAATCTTCAGCCAATATTATATTATGTCCTCTATAAAATCTTCAGCCAATATTATATTGTGTCCTCTATAAAATCTCCAGCCAATATTATATTGTGTCCTCTATAAATGTGTATGAGTGTAGTTTCCAACTGCTCATAAAAACTTGGTTGGTATCTGTAGGTGGCTGGTGCATGTATGCCACATGTGAATTATTGTTTAAGTATGCTATGCATATTGTTCTTATCCTGAACTATTGCCATCTTACCCTCACTATCTCTGTTCTCGTGAACTATTTCCCATCTGTCTGATGTTTGTAAGATGGCTATTCCTGAACCAACATTCCGGACACTAAGACAAAAACATGAATGTTTCAAGCCTAGCTGTGGTGTGTTTTCGTGCATAGCCATCAAGGTATGTGTCTTGTATGTAACATTAGAGTTACATGGATTTGTAGAGTTATTGTGGGAAATCTACCGGGGTAAACCTTTTTGCTTTGACAATTTTATTTGAACACTTCAAGAGAGAGATCACAAGTTGAGTGTTTGAATCTTTTCCGAGAAACCAAAAATGGATAAAGAAATAAGAATAGTTAGTATTAATACATGAGGCATGCACACAAAACTATTCCAAATTATTTTCCCTCATATTCAAACCAGATTTCATACTCATTACTATGATTGTATACTCATTACTATGATTGTATACTCATTACTATGAGTATGAAATCTGGTTTGAATATGAGGGATATTAGTTGGTATAAACCTGTCCAAGGATTCTTAGATTGTACCGTTTGTTTTAATTATTCCCTAGACTTTGGTCGGAGAAGCACATATGAGAAGATATAAGTCTTATCCTAGGTCGAGGAAATGCATCCTAAAATCAAATGGTGTGACAAGGCAGACCAGGTTGGCAGCTGGTCTATGTTTCGAGCACTGATAGACAGATAGATAGAGCAGCTTGCCTTGTCTCAAATGTATTAGTATTACTTTTCCATTGGCGTTAATAAGGCAAGCAAAGAGAGAGAGGTCATGCTGTATGATAAATATAGTCTCTATATTTCAACACAAGCATTGTGCTATGGAGAGGTATACTCTATCACTGGCCTTAATGGGTCTCAGATTCAAATTGAGAGATGGCAGTTAAGGGTTATATGTTCTTGTCAATTGGTGTAAACAAATGGTGCCATGTGCTATCTCTGACAGTGGGTGAAACTTTCAGTGTCATTGATCAATTCACACCCGCCTAAAGCTGGGCAGCCCCCCAGCCAATAATGTGTTGATCCACCAAAGCCTGTCTACTTCGATTGGTACTTGGAGCTAGGATACAATTTTGGAAAATAGACACTATAAATAAATTATACCAGGCAATATAAAAATTATAGTTTTTTTCTATGCTCAGTCTGTGCAGACCCTGATGTGTGGGACATACTAGGAGGATTGACGATGACAAAGTACTGAAAGATCTACTTTATGAAGAATTGCAGTCTGGGAAAGGATCACAGGGTCAACCTCTACTTCGGTAGAAACACTCAAGAATTTTACAGTCAAACAATAAATCATTGCTCAGAAATATGGAGGACAGCTACAATTCTATAGATTTTCATAAGTAGAATTTTGTTTCATAAATGTAAATCTGTGTTGTAGAATAGAAAGTTTGAAATGCATGATACAATGATCAATGAGTTATTTATGCAATGAACTAAACGCAACTAAACGAGAGAAATAGAGCTAAGAAATATTGAATGGGATGGATAGCAAAATAATACACATCTGGCAAACCATCAGAAAATATTATAGATGTGAATTCTTCTAGAGTTGCAGGGAAAGAGCAAGACAAAGAAAAACACAAAGAAAAGTTAGTTATTAAAGGAAATGGTAAGACATTGAAAGAACCGGAAGGTAGGCTGCCTATAGTCAAAAACAGAAAAATATGGATGAGGTTTGTTGAGCTGTGCTGTGGAGGAAGTTGAAAGGTAAAAGAGATTTATTCTAAAAGAATAATTGATTGAAGATAGTTTTACAGATTAAAGTGTTAGAATTCAATTTTTAAAAAATTGAGGATAGATTATGTGTGGAAGCTTTAAAGATGATTTATAATCCCAATTATAACTGCTATTAAAACATCTTTAGATAACTTTTTAAAGAATCTATCAAACTGATGATCAGAACACCTGAAAAATATCAATATTGGTTGATAGCCACGTTACATATTCAATGTCTATGAGTGGAGTTAAAGAACAGGCAATGTCATTATTCTCACTTGCAACATATTTCTTTATTATTGAAATGATTCAGAAGGGGTCATTTTTACAAATACATGTCTAAAAATAGATGTCTAAAAATGATCAGATTACGTGTCTCAAGGCGTCAGTTCACTATTTTTTCTTCTTCTTCAGCGTACATTCTCAAACTCCTGCAGAATTCTCTTGTAGCAGGACATGTCCTCTAAATTTCCAGCAGAATGTAGTCCAGAGAATGGAAATGTGTTGTGTCGCCGTTTTATTTGCGCCAATGGCCCGACACATCTGTCTTCGGCGGCAGTACACTATTTAATGCAATTGTTTAGTACATGTATTTGGGTAGCCTTTATAAAATAACTCAATACTTTATTTAGGTTGCAAAACCTGCTAGTCAATGAGGAAGCTTGTCTAATTAAAGAAATGGAAGAACAGGAAGAGACAGTATTAGAGAGGCAGGCAAAGATGCGAGAGAGGGCAAAATATCTGAAAGACAAGAGAGAATCAGAAAGACTTGCATTTGTTCAAGAAAAGTATGATCAGCAGTTCAGGCAAGTTGTAGATTTGAAATGCGCATGGTTTTTGTTGTATTTCTAAATTATAGACATTATTTGCTTGGTTAGGGTTATCAACAAATGAAGTAATACAGTAGTATCCCATTATAACAAATTCATCAGAAGTACAAAATATTTATGTTGGTATCTATCAACCATTGACTACATAGTTCATGTTTCATCAGCTACTAATATAGACAGTTGATATTTGGTCATCTACTAATTAAACAGTTGGTGTTTAATCAACTACTAGAAAGACAATTGGTGTTTGGACAATTACTAGACAGGTAGTTCGTGTTTTGACAATCAACTAATTAGAAAATTTGTTGTTTAATCAACTACTGACTAGACAGACAGTTGAATAATTACGCTCAGAGCCGCAGCCTTAATCACTTAAGTAATCAAGTAATCATTGAAGCACTTTTTCTACCCTACACTTGAATGTTTACCATTGCACAGTTCCCCATAGAACAATCTCTATGGAAGGCACTTGTCTGGCATACAGACGACTTGGCCAGTCCAGTACTTGTTAGACAGAGAGTATTTGGTCAACTACTGATTAGACAGTCTTACCAGTATAGGGTAACTATATAATACCAGGAAATGAACAAGCAGACTTTCTGGCTAAGGAAAGTGCTGCCAATCACCTACCATCAGAAAAAACAGATGATCATCAATAAGAAAGCCACAAACACCAACACAAGATGACTATTAAATTATGAAAAAATCAGAACAAGTTGTAATTCTACGCTTTAGAACAGGACACAACCGATTTGGCAGTCACATATTACTCAAAATTCAAGATTGGAAACAAGACCATGTGTACAAGTGGGCCAAACATATACTTCATGAGTGTTCTTCATATGAAATGCTAAGGCAGACATATTGGCCAGAGGAAACAACACTGGAATCAAAGCTCTATGGGCCACTGTGGGAACTGCAAAAGACAGTGAGTTTTATTCAAGAGACAGAATTACAGATATAGACAAGTTTCAAGTGAATGAAAAAAGAAGAAAATAACTTAGATACCGCTACCTGTAGTAAATCTGATTCATAACAGCTATCTTTACTCAATCATCTGCAGTGAAACTGATTCATAACTTAGTTACCATTACCTGTCATCAGCTGTTAATTTGTTTGTTTGAGAACCCCCGGAATTAGGAGCGGTTAACTCTTACTTCCTATGTGCAGTGGGGGGGGGGAGTTTATGAGCTTTCTTTCATACCCAGGAGATTTCACCTTTCGGCTTGGTGCAATGTCTATTGGAGGAGGGGGGAAGGGTACATGTCATCAGCTGTGAAACTGATTTATAATTATTCATAATTTATTCATGTATTATTCTGCTTTCCCCCCTCTGTTTTCATCTTTTAAAAACATGTTCTTTAATTTTGTTCTGCTTTTCCTCCTCTCTGCTTTCCCCCCTCTGTTTTCATCTCTTAAAAACAGATTTTAAAAATTATTCCACTTATGCAAACATCGTTATAAAATTCTGCCTGAAAAATTGTTTGCAGAGCACAGTGTGAGGAACTGAGAGCAACCTTGAGCAAAAAACATCTAGAACAGGTCTGTCTGGATCGCCTGGATCAGCTTCATCAAAAGGAAGAAATGTATATAGAAAAGAAAGCCTTTGATGATATGTATGCCAGATTATGGGAGCAAGACATGTTGGAAAAGGCTGCCAGAGAAGAACGAGAGGCAAAGGATCTTTATGAAAGAAATCGTGGTGTATTGGAAGTCTTGAGAAAACAGATGGCAGCTCTAGAAGTTCAGAAAGAAGAAACAAAACGACTTAAGGAAGAAGAATCTCTGCTCATGGTAAAAAAGTTTTATTTTCCATTTTTAATGTTAGGGAGCAAATTTCTTCAAAGTCATTAGGAATGGCATGAAAAATTACACTTTTTTAAGCTTTTTATTGACAGACAAAATTATGAGCAATAATTTTCTTTCTGGCTGCCCATTTTGTAGAAGACTTAGTGTAATTTAATCTTTCATTTAATGTACTAGATTGGTTAGTTGATCATGAATTTCCACATACCGTTCCTAAGTCTAGTGCTTTTGAAAAGTTATGCTGTAGAGTATCAAGTCATTATCTTTCTTGAATAAATATTCTTTTGAAAAATTCCGTTTGATGTTATCTTTACATTCCTTACATTTCCATAGAACATGTTTCTTCTGTGATTGTCAGTCTCATTTGATGGTCAGTCTTAACATCCTCCTGTAAAACATGTTTCTTCTGTGATGGTCAGTCTCACTTGGCAGTAATTGCATTATTCATTTAGCTCTTCATTCTTAACATCCTTCCATTATGAGATGGAGTTGGCTGTCCCATCCCATATAGGGTCAGTGACCCGAAGCCATGCTGAAGTTGAATGTGTCAGGCCAAAAGGCGCAGATATCGCAGCAATGCTTTAAACCATGACACAACATATTCCGTTCTCTGGATTACATCCTGCTGATCTGCAGGAGTTTGAGAATGAACGCAGAAGAAGAAGAAGAAGATACTGTGGCCATGCTTATCACCATTGAATCTATGTGACATGTTCTTTACAGAACGTTGTCCTCATTGCCACTCTGTAAGACTCTTGGTTCTGCACAAACTGCCTAGCGCCTTCTAGTGTCATGTTCAAAAGGTCATCAATATCATGTGTCCCCCATAGTCTTGATCTGCATCTTGTTCTCCTCTCTGGAACATTTTCCTCCATGATTAGTCTTTCTAAACCATAGTGTCTCTGTATATGTAAGAAATATGTTAGCTTGCATTTTTTGAAAGTTTTGAGGAGCCAAAGGAGTCTTCTTTTATATTCAGGTCTTTGTGGACGTCTGTGTTGGTTCGTCTTTCTGTCCATGATATTTTTAGGACCTTTCTATAACATTTCATTGTGAATGCTGATATTTTTGTTTCCATTGCAGATGTTGTTGTCCACATCTCACAACTATATGTTGCCACTGAAAAGATATAGCTTCTTAAAGTTGTAGCTTTGATTTTGTTTCCCCCTTGCCGTAGATTTTTCATCTGTGATAGTTAGTTGTTGTATCATCATCATTGCAAACTGGACACATCCATAGTTGCTCTGATCTCTCCCTGAGTGTATTCACCATTACACTTCTGCTGACAGTACCAGTGCTCTGCTGGTTGACCATCATTCTTCTGCACCCTCCAAAAAATTCACTTCTAGTAGCACCGCATTTCAAACCCTGTTCTTTAATCCTGGCCAATGAAAAGGAATGATCATCCATACTAGTCTCATTCTTGTGTGCTATATCTTTTATGGAGTTCAAATTGTCAGCTCGATCCATTGCCCTCATCATCCTGTGCCACAATCATGCATGATGCCAGTTGAACTGCTCTTTTTTTTCCTCTTCTTCTTCTTCTTTCGTTCACTTGAAACATGTCTATATCTGTAATTCTGTCTCCTTAATAAAACTCACTGTCTTTTGTAGTTCATACAGTGTCCCATAGAGCTTTGATTCCAGTGTTGTTTCCTCTGGCCAATATGTCTGCTTCAGTGTTTCATGCTCAGAACACTCTTGAAGTATATATTTGGCACTCTGTGCTGCCTGTCCACATGTACACATGGCCGTGTTGCTAATCTTGAACTTTGTATACATGTGACTGCGGAGTCGGTTGTGCCCTGTTCTGAGACGTAGAATTATAACTTGTTCTAATCTGTTCATAATATGATAGTCATCTTGTGTTGGTGTTTGTGGCTTTCTTATTGACTTGATAATCTGTTTTTTCTGATGGTAGGTGATTGGTATATCTGGTTGGTCTTCGGCAGCACCTTCCTTAGCCAGTTGGTCTGTTTTTTCATTTCCTGGTATTCCACAGTGAGAGGGTATCCACTGCATGGTTACCCTATACTGGTACTACAATACTGGTTAGTTTTCCCTATACTGGTTAGTTTTCCAGACTGGAGAGCTTGAAGCACTGACCTTGCGTCTGTTAGGAATACCACAGGCTGTAGGCCAGAGTTGGAGTTCAGCAGTTTTTTAGCTGCCACACTAATTGCCTGGATTTCTGCATCATAATTATTGCAGAATTTTCCTGTCAGTGTTCTGATTATATCTCTAGGCTTGTGTGGATATTCTATATATACACCTACACCTCCATTCCTCACAGCATTCTGTGCTGACCCATCTGTGTATACTCTGACCCATATATCTTGTGGATATTCCTCATCCAGGAAACTGAGGGTGACTGTCCTTCGCTGCACACTGTTCTGTTCGTCCTCGCTTAGTATTCCTTTCACATGGGTCTGAATGTATATTGACATTCCATGCCTTTCACTCCACTGGGTTTGTTCTGGTACAGACCTTAAGGGACTGTCAACTTCAGGTAGGTCTGTAAGTTGTCTATGGAGTCGTTTAGCTTGATGGATAAAGCTGCTTCTTTTCAGTCGCCCCATTGCTAGATTTTGGAATCTTTCCTTCATTGGATGACTTGGCATACACTGAAACTTTTCTGCTTGAATTAGTACTTTTGTGTCTCTGCGTTCGCCAAGTGTTTGCATTCTTCCCATTTTCTGCATCTCTGCTATGGGTGTTGATTTCCTTGCTCCCAACATTATTCTAAGTGCCTGGTTTTGCACTTTATCTAGATCTTGTAATGTGGTGTTTGATGCAGGGCACCACGCTGCTGAACCATATTCCAGGTGGTCTTATGCCTTGCTGGTAAACTTTACTGAGTATATTCCCACTGGCTCCCCATGTGGTTCCACTTAGTTTTCTCAGGATAGCTAACTTCCTCCTGGCTTGTGTTGTTGCTTTGTTTATGTGCTGCTTCCATGTCAGCTTATCATCAAAAGTAACTCCAAGGTATGTGGGTTGTTTGTCTTCTTTCAAGAGCTCTCCATCTATCTTGATATGGCCGGTTTTTTGTTTTGGTGAGAGGGTAAAGAGTGTAGTGCTGCACTTATCTGTGTTAATGCTGGCGCACCATCTATTAGTCCACAAGGTTAGGGCATCGACAGCTCTTTGTATTTGTTCTTCTGACCTAGCAACTAGGTCATTGATGTAAACCAAGAAAAGTGTGGGTGACAGAACTCCTCCCTGGGGGACTCCATGACACAGTAGAACTGTCTTGCTCTTGCGACCATCTAATTGTACCCTGGCTCTTCTATTATGCAGGTATGCTTTTACCCATTTGTACATTCTTGAGCTAACCCTGCAATTTTGCAATTTCTTTAGGAGCCCTTCTTTCCAGACCTTATCAAATGCTTTCCTGAGGTCTATCCATGCTGCTAGTACCAGTTTCTTATCTTGGAAGGCATCCTCAATCTCTTGGGAGAGCTAGGTTGCCTGATCTTCAGTAGAGTAGCACTGTCTGATACCTGCTTGCTTTGATACCAGAAGGTTTTCACTTTCAAGGTACCACTGCATCCTAAGATTGATAATGCGTTCCATTGTTTTGCATAGACAGTTTGTGAGGCTGATTGGCCTGTAGTTGGAGACTGTGTTGCCATCTTTTCCTGATTTGAGGAGTGGTATTATTGCTTCTCTCCACGCCTGTGGTACATTACCCATGAACTAGCTTGTGTTAGAGATCTGCAGTAGCTGTGCTCTTGCTGCAATTCCCAGGTTTCTAATCATTTCATTGGACACTCCATCAGCTCCAGGGGACTTTTTCATTTTCAATTTGGATATTGCAATTTGGTGATTGGTGCCTCCATGACTTCAGGTATAGGTTCGCCTTGTCCAATGTTTTGCTGGTTCTCTCGAACCTCCTGTTGTTTGTCTGGGCTGACTTTGATGTTATTGTCTTCTGCAAAGTAATCAGCTGCATGTTTACTTGTTAAAATGTTTCTATCTTTATAAAGTGTGATCCTGGTACTTCTCCCTGTACCTTCATCATTTAGTTGTTTTACAAGTTTCCATAATTTTCTAGTATCTCTTTCTAGGTTCAGCGACTCTGTTTTTTCTTTCCAGCTGCTCCGTCTGGCTTGTAACTTGGCTCTTTGAAATTTAGCCTTTGTTTGCTGATATTTGTTGTGATGTTCTTGGCTAGGTCTGTTCTCAGCCTGCTGTCTAGATGTTTCCATCTCATTTTGCAGCTTTTCCAGTTCATCATTCCAGTAGGGTTTGTAGTTTTTGCGTGCCCCCCTGGGTATGGTTTTACTAGCAGCATATAGAATACATCTATTAAATTCACTCACTGCTCTATTGATGTCTTTGTCCAAGTTCATGTCCTTAGCTAGAACACTGGTTAAATGCTGGTACATTTTCCAGTCTGCCCTTTTATAGTTCCACCTAGTGAGCGTGCTGCTGTCCTTGGTAAATTCATTGTGGATTTCCAGAAATACTGGTCTGTGGTCAATACCCCCAAGCTGCTTTCCAACGACACGTGTGATGTTCCATTCCAAACCTGGTGAGTGGAATGCCAGGTCTGGTGTAGAGGTGGTGTGCCATGCTCTGGAGTAAAAGGTTGGTGAGTCTGCTGGCTGGTTAATAAGGATGAGATTATTTTCATCCTGCCAGCTTTCAAGTTCCTCACCTCTCTTGTCGATATGATCATAGCCCCAGCTCTGAGAGTGGCTGTTGAAGTCACCACACACTTTAAGTCTCTCTTTGTCTGGAATTGTGTCTAGTGCCAATGGTTTATCATTTGGGCAGTAGTAGTTCAGGAGATGGAATTCTGCACTGTCTGTTTTTAGGTGGAGCATCTGGTATTCTGCCCCTTCCATATATACTTCCAGCTGACATGCGCTGATATTGTTTTTAACAAGTGTCAGAATTCCACCCTTTCGCCTGTCCTTTCGGTCAGATCGGTAGCACTGGTAGCCTCTGATTTTGAAGGCTATGTCGCTGCTGAGGTGTGTTTCTTGGATACAGCATATATTAACTTGTTCTTCACTGAGGACATTTTCAAGTTTCAATTTTTTGCTGTATCCATCTCTTTTACTGTTGACACCCTCAGCATTCCAGTGCATTATTTTTATTGGTCGTTTGTTTGTTTGGCCAGTAGCTTTATTCTCTTGCCTCCTGGCTCCTCGGGGCAATTGAGAAGGACTTTCAGTAACTGAGGTTGGGCCATTTCGAGGTATAGGGCCTGGTACCGTCCCTGCCTGAACGTCCACCACAGGGCAGGCACCATAACTATTTATAAATACAGACATGTTTCCATGTGTTTTGTGTGTGGCATCCTGATTATCTGTCCGCCTTTTGGCTAGATGCCTCCGTCTTCAGCACTCTGCTTACTTGGGCAGAACTATGGTCCTGCTCGAGTGAGACTGCCTGACCAGTCTTAGTTTCCAGCCCCTGATGGCTGAACTAAGCCCCATCACCACTGCACGGTGCTGGCCTCGATGGGGTTTTATTGCCTCAAATACCCACATAAATAAATTAACTACTTTCAACCTCACCTTTCTCTAGGTCTCAGTGCACTGTTCACGAACGAGACCCTTGTACCTTCCTAATCATACTCAAGATAAAGACTTGTGTTACCTTCTGTGTGCCTACACACTCAAATACCCTGGTCACCGCCATAATCTCCATGGTCATGCTACTCGTAGTCATAGCAAAGTCATTTCTGATATTTTTGTACGGCTATTTCTAATCTCTTTCTGATCTCTGCAGAGCAATTGCCTGTGCTGTTGATGGTTGACTTGAGATACTCAAAGTTGCTGACATTTTCTAGTTCTTCTTTGTCAATGACTATTGTAGGTGTGAATCCATCTTTGCTGATATGCACTATTTTTTTCTTTTTTGTACTGACGAAAACATTTTGAACTTCGCTATGATGTTTGACTGACAAAATCATGTGCTCTAAACCTGTGAGGTTCCTTGATAGTACGATGGTCTTATCTGCATATCTAATTTCTGGAATGTCTTGTCCTCCGATACTAAGGGGTTGAAACTGTCAGTGAATCAGCTTATTTATTTCCCTCAGCACCAGTGTATCCATCACAAATATGAAGATATTGTGTTTGTGTTCAAAATATTGCACCTACTACTAAACCCATTGATGATGGATGGCACGCACATAAAATTTACAGAGCATGTTCATTGTGTCATGTGACATATTCTTTTCCCAATGAACTCTCTGAACCCCACTCTGTATTGGACAATGCGGCTTGCATTTTTCAATGATGTATTCATGTTATCTTTAACATGTATTCATGTTCATCAGTCCATCGTCTTCTTGGTCGGCCATTTCTCCTCTTCCCAGGTAATCTGCCCTCTATTATTTCTCTTCTAAACAGTTGTGTCTCTTTATATGACCAAACAGGTGTAGTTTTCTTTTTGTTATTGTGTTTAGTAACCAACACTCTGGAATCTTCAATGCGTTTATAATATTGAGTTTTTCTTTTTTTTCTTCCATAATATTCTAAGTATCTTTCTGTAGTATTTCATTTCAAAGGCATTGATCTTCTTTGCCGCTGTTTTACTTAGTGTCCATGTTTCACAGCCATATTCACCGAGTGTTCATTGTGACTCAATGCTCATTGAATCACTAAATATGTACACATGAGAATATTGCAGTGACACCAGGCATAGCAGTACTTCCGTCGCAGCTTATCTCTATTGTAAGACTGCTTGTGTTGTGTACCTCCATCATGGCTTATCTCTATTGTAAGACTGCTCATGGTTATGGTGTCATTGGATTCCATGAAGTTTTTTATGAGACCATGTAGAAAAGATTAAGCACAGCATTGATGATAAATGACTTACCGATCAGTGTAGATGATGACATAATTTTCTGACATTTTACTATCAATGAGCACCTGATGTCTGTATCCACCATCACCTAATTTTGTCAGTTTAGATGACATAATTTTCTGACATTTTACTATCAATGAGCACCTGATGTCTGTATCCACCATCATCTAATTTTGTTTTATAGGAGTACCTTTTCTGTAGCATCACACTGACAGAACTTGTAGACTACAATTTATGTCAGTGTGATGATACAGAAAAGGTACAATGTAATGCAGACAGAGTGGGTATTTACTCCGTTGCAGGATTAATGCAAGTAGGTTCACATACTTGTTTGACAATATCTTCTACATGTCCCAATCACATCTGCTTCTTTTGAGCTTGGGCCCTTTCAATATGTTGGATGTAAGGCATGCTAAGATGTTGGATGTAAGGCATGCTAAGATGTTGGATGTAAGGCATGCTAAGAGTACCAAATTGCTCTGAGCATAGTCAGCATTAGCAGATTCCAAAAGAATTTTCTCGTGGTGCACCCTGGAAATAGAAGTGCAGCATGAGCTACTGTACTTTCTGGCCACACTTTTTGGGATCGTGTCTGAAAATGTGAAGGCTGCAAATGGAATGAGAATTGGCTGAAAAAGACAGACAATATCACTGACACTTCTGTGCTATCACTAACACATACAAGTGGCACTGTAAACATACAGTGATGCAAGTCTGTCCGGCTGAAGAATTGGACGGGTGGCCAGTATAAACATCACAAAAAGGGTAGAAGTCAGGACGAATATTTGGATTCGTGCAATAGTCTCCATAAGGATAACTACTTGAGTACAATGAGAGGGCAGGACAAGGTGTAGAGTCAATACACATCCATCATCTGGCAACAGATAGGAAAACTGTCATAGGCTAGGGAAGGCCACCACCAGAATTACAGTCATGACGAAAACGGATGTGCTGGAATTTCCAAGGTGCTAATAATGCAGTTATGCTTTAAACTAGCAGAACAACATACTTACATGCTCTCCGGGGAAATCACATGAACTTTGGTATTGGTTATCAGAGAACAAATGTGACATTAGAACCACAACATACTTTCATGTTCTCCGGCGGAAATCACATGACCTTTCATGTTGGTTATCAGTGAGAAAACACAGAAGAAGAAGAAGACTGAATGTAAAGGACTGAATCTAAGGTGTGCCTAAGCTTGCCACATCTTAATTCTGGCAGCTGCAGTTGCGAAGTTCTAATTGCCACACAGAGTGTAGGCCTTGGTGCACTTTAAGACGATGTGCATGGCCTCATTCTAAATCTTGTCCAGTTTTATAATATGTGTATCACTCACTGTGAATATGGCATTCATGTATTCTATACTAGAAACAATAATTCCATGATTTAGCAGTGCAAGTATGTATTTTGGAATGTCAGAAGTTGCTATTACTCTAAGGATTGTACGCAAATGTGTGGCGTAGAAATGGCATTAACCTACAGACTAAGCTGAAAGTCTACAGAGCAGTGGTACTTCCAGTGCTGTTATACGCTAGTGAAACATGGACTGTGTATAGACGGCATGTGAAAAAACTCAATCATTTTCATACAATTTGTCTCAGAAAAGTTATGAACATCAGACAATATTCCAGATACCACAGTCCTTGAAAGAACTGGTATCCCCAGTATTGACACTATCTTGATGCAGACACAGATTTGTTGAGCAGGTCATTTGGTGCGTATGCCAGACCATAATCTGCCAAAGATACTCCTCTATGGTGAACTAGAGAATGGCACACAATCTCAAGGTGGCCAAAAGAAGTGCTACAAGAACTCGTTAAAGAACTCACTTAAAGCCTTTGAAATAGACCACGATACATGGGAAGAACTTGCACAAAATAGATCTACATGGTGTTCTAAAATAAAAAAGAGCGCATCATCTTGTGAAAAGAAGAGAAATGCAGCAGCTCAACAGCTGAGAGCAGCTGGAAAGTTACGGATAGACCTAGATCTGTCTACAGTCATCATTCCATGTCCGAACTGTCCAAGGACATTTACAGCTCGAATAGGGCTCATAGCCATCTATGAACTCATAATCAAGGACATAACTAAAATAGAATTTTCAAAAGTGGATGTAACAAATGGTCATCATCATCATGTGCTGGACGAACAACAACAACAACTAGAAACAATAATTCCATGATTTAGCAGTGCAAGTATGTATTTTGGAATGTCAGAAGTTGCTATTACTCTCAACACTGATAGGCATTTGGATATGATACTGTCAACATATGAAGCAAAGACTATGATCAGATGTTACCCCTAAATAAAACAATGTGGGTATTTAAGAAATGTTGATCCTGTTAAAACTGCTGGGGTTTCTGTTGATTTGATTGTTTAGTAAGTAGCAAGTGATATCAGCTTTTTTCTAGTTGATCATTGTGTCATTCACTGAACACCAGAATTCTAAGTGGTTCATATCTTTTTGTATTTCTTTTGTAATCATACACCATACTTTATCTGCCTGTGCACCAGAATATCATCTGCGAAAAATAATGCTCTGCCGTTGCTGGTCAGTTGCTATTTCATTATCATTACTGTTTAGACATTGAATGTTGTTTGTCTATCACAAGTGATGATGACTATTTGTTACATTAACTTTTGAAAATTCAGTTAGAATTATGTTTTTCATTATGAATTTGTAAATTGCTAATAAGCCCTATTCAAACCGCAAATGTCCTTCGACAATTCCGGCATGGATTGAACACTGTAAATGGTGTTTTGTCTACCCATGACTTTCTAGCAACTCTCCGCTGTTGAGCCGCTGCACTTCTCTTCTCACAGGATGCTGAGCCTTTTTTTAAACTGTAGAGTACCATGTAGCTCTATTTTGTGCAAGCTCTTCCCATGGATTGTAGTTTATTTCAAAGGTTTTCAGTGAGGTCTTTAATGCATCCTTGTATCACTTCTTTTGGACGCCTTGAGATTGTATGCCATTCTGCAACTCACCATAGAGAAGTATCTACGAGTATCTCGTATTAAGTACCAAATGACTAATGAATCATTTTCTGCATCAGAATAGTGTCAATGCTAGGGATACCAGCTCTGTAAAATGTTTGCATTTAGGGAACAGTCATTAGCAAATAGGAGATCCTTGATTTTTTGTGATTTTACCTTAATTTTTGCACAAAGTCGCCAAAGGTTGAACAATTTTCTATCATTGTGATATATATTGTCTATTCCCAAGTCCAGATCTCTGAAAGTATCATCCAACATAGCCGAGATTGTAATTGATCCAAAACATTCAATAATACTGTGGAAACAGTTGAACCTTGAGACAGTCCTGGATAAATTGTAGTAGGCTGAGGACTAAATGCAACACTGTTGTATCACCTTGAGTCAGATGACCAAATGCAACACTGTTGCATCACCTTGAGTCAGGTATCAAATGCAACACTGTTGCATCACCTTGAGTCAGGTACCAAATGCAACACTGTTGTATAACCTTGAGTCAGAGGACCAAATGCAACACTGTTGTATCACCTTGAGCTAGAGGACTAAATGCAACAGTGTTGTATCACCATGAGAAAGATGACCAAATGCAACACTGTTGTATCACCATGAGTCAGAGGACCAAATGCAATACTGTTGTATCACCTTGAATCAGAGGACCAAATGCAACACTGTTGTATCACCTTGAATCAGAGGACCAAATGCAATACTGTTGCATCACCTTGAGTCAGAGTACCAAAAGCAACACTGTTGTATCACCTTGAGTCAAAATGGGTGCAACAATGTTGTATCACCTTGTGTCAGCATGTTTTATGAATTCAACCCATCCACATCCCTAAAAAAAATTGGGATTTTAGACAAAACATTCAATGTGTATACTCTCACATTATTATCAATATGGACTGGTAGATTGAGACAAAAACAACACTAACATACACATTGTACAGATATGTAAATTCCTCGAAGATGACAAACATATAACACAAGTATGTACCATCAGGCATTCATGCTGCAAGGACCACTAGGCCTTTTGTTAAATAATTCCTTGATCCTTCTTATTTATATTACTCATAAAGGTAGGAAAATTATATATTAACACTGTCACAATAAGCTACCAGCCTGTAATTTTATTTGAGAGGAGGTTGAACATGTGTTGACACTGTCACAATACGCTAATTTTATTATAGGGCTGTTAAACATGTTAATATTATCACAATAAGGTAATTTCATTTTAGGTGTGTTAATCATGTTAACACTGTCTAGGTAATTTTATTTGATGGGTGTTAAACGTGTAATATTGTCACAATAGGGTAATTTTATTTGATTGGTGTTAAACATGTAATATTGTCACAATAGGGTAATTTTATTAGAGAGATACTAAACATGCAATATTGTCACAATAGGATAATTTTATTTGATGGGTGTTAAACGTGTAATATTGTCACAATAGGGTAATTTTATTTGATTGGTGTTAAACATGTAATATTGTCACAATAGGGTAATTTTATTAGAGAGATACTAAACATGCAATATTGTCACAATAGGATAATTTTATTTGAGGGATGTTAAACATGTAATATTGTCACAATTTCTGCTTCTTCTTCTTTCTGTCCTCATGTACCTTTCGGTGTTGAGGGGAGAGTGAGTGTAGGGTCTTTTGCCCTTCTATTTGCTGCTGTTATATTTCTGAGTGTCTCTAATACACTATCTATCTACCTTTTGCGAGGGCGTCCAATAGGTCGACTGTTTTTGATCGTTTGTTAAGTGTTTTTTTAAATAATACTTTGCTCTTTCTGTCTGGTTATGTGGCCGTAACATTTAACTTGTTTCTGGATGTATTCTATTGTTGACTTGATCCCTAATTGTTTTCTTAGTGCTTCATTCCTGATTTTGTCTCTCAAGCTAACTGGTGCAGAGGTTGTGGGAGCAAGAAAACATCACACAGAGAAAGATCAGGTGCAGAGGTTGTGGGAGCAAGAAAACATCACACAGAGAAAGATCAGGTGCAGAGGTGGTGGGAGCAAGAAAACATCACACAGAGAAAGATCAGGTGCAGAGGTTGTGGTAACAAGAAAACATCACACAGAGAAAGATCAGGTGCAGAGGTTGTGGTAACAAGAAAACATCACACAGAGAAAGATCAGGTGCAGAGGTGGTGGGAGCAAGAAAACATCACACAGAGAAAGATCAGGTGCAGAGGTTGTGGTAACAAGAAAACATCACACAGAGAAAGATCAGGTGCAGAGGTTGTGGTAACAAGAAAACATCACACAGAGAAAGATCAGGTGCAGAGGTTGTGGTAACAAGAAAACATCACACAGAGAAAGATCAGGTGCAGAGGTTGTGGTAACAAGAAAACATCACACAGAGAAAGATCAGGTGCAGAGGTTGTGGAAACAAGAAAACATCACACAGAGAAAGATCTGGTGCAGAGGTTGTGGAAACAAGAAAACATCATACAGTTGAGATTGTGGGAGCAAGAAAACATCACACAGAGAAAGGTAAGGTGTGGGGGGTTGTAAGAACAAGAAAACATCACACAGAAATAGATCTTGTGTGCAAACTGTGGAAAAAATAAAACGGTACACAGAGAAAGATCTGGTGTCGAGGTTGTGAGAAAAATAAAACATTACACAGAGAAAAATCTGATGAGGAGCTTGTGGACTTGGTCAATCAAGTCTTGATGGCAATCATCATCAAATGATCTGTATTGACATTTGAAAGGACAATACCACTGTCATGTTTTAGAACATCTTAGACAAGATTATCTGAAAGCTTATCACAGCATTTCAAAAGTTTTGGAAACAGTTTTTTTCAAGATGAAAGCAGAAATCAATGCACACACATTGTTGAACATTAACGGTATATTTTTGAAATATATTGCAGCACTACCAGGTCACCTTCACTTACTGCTATATATATATTTTTGGAATTGAAAACAAAGAAGGCAGCAGACATGATTATAAAAATTCCACACTGAAAATTGATGTGTCAGGCAGACAAGTACAGATATTACAGTCTCACTATAAACTGTGGCACATTGTAGCAAACACAATTTATTTTTTAGAGTAAACACAAACAACAAAACATCCATGTTGTATGATCATTTAAAAGACATGGATGTGTTAAATCCTTTTATAAACTGATTACTGAATCCAATGTAAGAATATCATATTGTTTGTTATATTATCATCAAGTGCTGTCTCCGCAATGAAGGTTGGCTGCAGCAGACCTCCAACATCCCCTGTTTCTTGTTTTAGTGTTGCACTCTGTTAGACTGTAACCTGTTTGTTATCTATTCAATATTGAATCCCTTGTCATAATAATCCAAAAATTAAATTACTATTACAGAAAGAGCAGCGAGCTATTTGGAAAATGGAGGATGAGTTTAAACTGAAAGAAAAGATTTCTCAGCAGAACAAAACTCGTAAAATTCTAGATCAATCTTTGATATCAATGGCAAGGAAGCGAGCTAAGGAGGAGCAGGATCAACTAGCCTTTGATTTGAAAATGTTGGAGCAACTTCTTCAGGAATCTCATCAGGAAGTAGCAGAGGCTTTACAGCGCAAGGTAGATATATCATCGATATCATATAATGGGAAACCATGCTTATAATAAGCCTAGATTATAATAATTCCAAATCTATTTGATACTTCATCTGTTATCTTTAGTGCATGAACAATGTATTCATATAGGAGACACCCTAATTCTGCAGAGACCAGAGGGGGAAGTAACACATTGATTTACATTAAAAATATCACACTGATGTACACACACTTACACTGATTTACATAAACTCTCACACTCATTAACACAAACTCTCACTGATTTACACAAACTCTTGCACACTGATTTACAGAATTCTCACATTGATTTACACAAATTATCACACTGATTTACTTAAATTCTCAGATTGATTTACGCAAACTCTTGCACACTAATTTACAGAATTCTCACATTAATTTACACAAGATATGAAACTGATTCACACAAACTCTCACAGTGATTTACATAAGCTCTCGCATTAACACATGCAAACATTCACAGTAACACACACACAGACTTCCATACTGACGTGCATGCATACACTCACAATCACACGTACACAAACTTCCACACTGATGTACATGCATACACTCACAATAACAAACACTGATGTACATGCATACACTCACAGTAACACACACACACAAACTACTACACTGATGTACATGCACTAACAGTAACCAACACACACAAACTCAGTGAAACATTTAAAATTTTGCATCGACACCCTTACTCTTCACACAATCCTTCACTGTTCACACAAATCCTCACTGTTCATACAACCCCTCACTGTTCACACAACCCCTCATTGTTCATAAACCCCTCATTGCTCATAAACTCTTTCTATCTGTAGAGGGAACTTCGGGAAGAGGATATCCGTTATCGAGAATATCTGAGAAAGTTAGTGGAGGAAGAGAAGTGCAGAGAGAATGAGCTGGACAAAATTATTCAGCAGGAAGTGGAAGCAGCATGGGAAAAACGTATTGAACAATGGAAGAAGGAGCGCATCGCTCGTCAGCTTCTCATGAATGATGTGATGGAGGGCAGGGCTCTACAGCTCAAACACAGATGTAAGTATTTGATATCATCATAAGTATAGTTCATCAACTTGTCATGAATGATGTGATGGAGGGCAGGGCTCTACAGCTCAAACACAGATGTAAGTATTTGATATCATCATAAGCATAGTTTATCAACTTCTCAGGATTGGTGCAAAGGGAGTATAGTCAACTCGGTAGGTATTGCTCTTGCACCGTGGAGGGGTACCATAAACCTCTGAACCTGATTATACACCTACTTGGTCGCCCCATAGCAAACTTTCTGAGAACAGGGGTACCTTGAGAAGGTATTGTTATGGATATGTTAGTGTACAAGAGATCAAATTCTAGAATCTTTCTATCAGAGCACACAGCTTCCATAGCAATTATTGCATTTGAATTTGAGAGGCTGGTAACTCACGTCAACATACTTGTCCTGTAGGTGAGACATCCGGCCCACACAGACCCTACATGTCTGTCGAACCCCATCCTAGTCTCTACAGAGAAATGAGTCACTTATAAAAAATCTCTCATGGGAGGAAAAAATTCTAAAATTGTTCACAACATATAATCAGGCTGCTAAAGGTACCACATTTTTCTTGTGCGGACGCAGGGTTAGCAGATAACAAAGATACTAAAAGTACCTCCTTGTGGTGCACCCTGGAAACAGAAATACAGTGACTCATGCTGTTTCTGGTTAACACTTTTGGGGATTGTGTCTCTGAATGTGGAGGCTGCAGATGGAATGAGAATTTACTCAAAAAGACAAACAGCATCTCTGACACAACTTTGCCAAAAGAGCCGTTTCGAAATCCTCAGAAAATGGCTTCTGATTACCTCCCCCCCCTCCCCAACCAACCATGGAATCTGATAATTTTATATCATGTTCATATGAATAGAATGAAATTGTTTGACCTAATAATGATATGAATGCTGGCACCGACCCCCATTTTGTCTTCTTCTGCTTTAGGTATTAGGTACATTGATTATTCTCTTCACACATCAGACATGACCATAAATACTCAGGTCTCAACTTCAGGGTATAGCGGCTGATGGTTTTGGTTCTATCTTGATATTGATTCATGCTCATTCATTTCAAAATCCTCTGATCGTACGGACTTAGGAAGAGCAATGAGTATGTCTGCTTGGTCCATAAGCTAACCATCTGTTATAGTGGTGAGGCTATATAATTGGTCGGTTTGTTCATTTTCCTCCACACCTGCGTGTCCGGGGACATCAAAGATAAGCATGAATTTTCATAGTGATGCTCGCATTTTAGCTCTCTCTAATGACTTCACTTATCCCTTACGTACATCACCTGTTTCGACTTTCTGTATCATATTCATTGAGTCACTTAGTATTCATGCATGGGAATAGGCTTGCGAATCCAGCCAGTTAAGTACTTGCATTACGGCAAATACTTCCATTGTTAGACTGCTTGTTTTGCGGTAAAGGCTTCACTGGCTTTGGTTACTATTCTTCCTTGTGATCTGACAGCAAAGGCCCAGGCATATTGGTGGTAACGGATGACCGACCAGTCCGTGTAAAATCTTGCTCCTGACATACACTTGCACATCCGACTTCAGCATGGCTTCTGGGTCACTCATCATGATGGTCACATCACTGTCATATCTATTCAATATCTTGGATGAGACTGACACTTGAAGTATAGCCTAATGAGTCAAATCTCAATTTTTCACATCAAAAATTTTATGTCGAGTAAAACATCAAATTACCTTTTATTTAGGCTTAAATCCAATGTTCTATTTTTAGATTGAAACAGTATGATAAAGATTGCTTATTGACAAGAATAATGTTGGAAGTTGAAATATTCTTCTTGAGGTCATCAAGTTGTAGATACTTGCCTCACTGCTTGCTGAGGTCATTTAATGGTTATCAAGTTGTAGAAACTAGCTTCACTGCTAGTAGTAGTGGCTTCTGGGTGTTCAAGCCATTGCCTTTTTAAATTATTTTTTTCAAAACCTCAGTACCCTTCGGTTTTTGGAAAACAAATTTATAAAAGAAAAAAAGGAGATTTCTGGATCCCCTAGAGGCTACTACTACTAATGATAATAATTTGTATTATTAACAAGAACAAAAAATCATGTAATTATAATTTCCTATAAAAACCGAATTAACATATATACATATAAATTATTTCTATTTAAAATCATTAAATCTTAACGCCTGTGTGTTGCTGGGCCTGAAAGGGGAGCAAAGAATAGCAATACTGTTTACCTTCCATGCATATCGTAAAAGGCGACTAAGGAGGTTATGGGATGGAGTTGGCTGTCCCATCCCATATAGGGTCAGTGACCCAAAGCCATGCTTAAGTCGGATGTCAGGCCGAATGGCGCAGATATCGCAGCAATGCTGTAAACCATGACACAACGCATTCCGTTCTCCGGACTGCACCCTGCTAATCTGCAGGAGTTTGAAATCAAACGCAGAAGAAGAAGAAGTAAATCTTAAAATGTACCGGTTGTTGTTGTTTTTTTTATCATAAAAAAATCATAATAGAAAAATCAATACCTAATAAAACGGACAAAAAAACTTTCTCAATGTGTTTTGTTAATAAACCTATAACTTGCTATTCAAAGGATAAATCAGGAAAATATGGTTTAAGATCAAGCTGTAAAGAATGTAATAAACCATATAAAATGAAACCTTATCAAGAAAATACAGAAAAATATAAACAAGCATATCAAGATTTTATGATTGAAAATGATTATTTAAATAATTATAAAAGAAAAAAAGTATAGACTTATTAAAAATGTTTTTTTTAAAAATTAGCAGAAGAAAAACTTCTCAAAATAAATAAAGTAAGTATGCAAAATTATATTTCCCAATTTGTAAAGGTAATTAAACATTTGATACTATAAAAGAACTAACAAAACATAAAATAAAAAAGACACAAAGAGAAAGAAAACAGAATTTCAAATCCAAAAAAAAATTAAAGATGTTTTAATAACTTATATAATTGAAAAAGAGGAACAAATATAAATAGGGCCTACTTATTTTAATAAAATACAGTATATAGTCGTGTAGAGAGTATATTCTTGAAGAATATACATCAATGAAATCTAAGATCACTATAAATTATTTGTTCACTCACCAATAACTTATACAGACATACTAGTATATTTTAATTCAGGTTATAATAATTTAAATTCAATGAATCAATTTGAAGAAATATTTAAAACAATAGAACAAAAATTTACTGCTTGGGTGGATAGTTTTCATAAAAAAGGAAGCGGATATATTTTTGATCACATTAATCTAGCAGAATCAATCTTAGTAAAAGTAAAACAAATTAACATGATCATCTTATGTTAAACTTCCTTTTACAAATAATTGCATTCTAAATATACAAAACAAGGATGATAAATGTTTTCTATGCTGTAATATTGCGAATGTTTTAAATTACAATTTTAAAATCATCATTTTAAATCTAGATTACCAATTGCTTTCTATGCATATTTTGAATCATTAAATATTCCAATGTCTTCTTGTCAACCAAATCCTAATGAATCATATACAGAGAAAAAATGTAAACAAAAAGTATGTTCATTTGGTCTACATGCAGTATCTGATTATCCAGACTTGTAATTTTGGCTTTATTATAGTTATACAAGATTAGATGCAAACGAAAGGACTATTTGAAAGGAATGAGTCTAATTAGATTGGCGTTGCTGCCAAATATAGCTCATACAGAAGAATTGTAAGTCTGGGACCTAGGACCACAAAGGGGGATAATGAAATGTTCTTCCTACACAAGGAATAGTCCAGAAGGCAATTTTAGGATCTTTGCTACTGCTAACCATGGCTCCACACAAGAGCAACATCAGACCCTTCACACCCCTGTTTAGTGGATAACTTCAACAAACAAAAACAGCAGCTGACAATGCTTACAAAAATCATTTGTTGATTGAAGGATACAAAAATTAACTATAATATGAAATAATAGTCATAATGTTATATATATATTCAAATTAATGTACATGTATATATCTGTATAAAATAATTAGAATTGTGTAAGGTTGTACAGATGTCTATATAAGGTTCTATAGATGTCTTCAATTTGAATGTTCCAGTACAGGAGAATGAACGCCTTCAAGTTGAAGCAGCAAATGAAAGAGAGAAACTTCTATGTCAAATCAAACAGAATCAAAGACATGACGCAGAGGAAACTGCTCAACGTTTTGCAGAAAATCTGAAACACCAGCGTGACCTTGTAGATCAAATGACCTGCAGTACAAGAATACGAGAGGAAGAACGGGCACTAGAACAAGAAGAGTACAGAAAAGCAGAGCAAGCAGAGCAAGAGTTTCAGGCCCGCAAGAAACAAATTCTGGATAATCCATTAGTACAAAAAATTCATCCATTGAGAAAGGCAATGTTAACCCAAGTTCATAACTGCCAAAACTCATAATTTCTGTTTTGACATATATTTTGGTATTTTTTTATTGAAATTGCAACTTTTTTTCCTATCTATATATGTGTTAGTGAATGAGAGATAGATAGATAGAGAGAGGGATAGAGAGAGAAAGAGAGAATGAAGAAAGAGTTACGCTGGTATACCTCAGTTACAGACCTATCAATGTGTACATACAAAACATGTAGACCTACACAAGACCCACAATGTGGAATATAAAACTGTATAAAGGAAAATCAGGATGTAGTCCAGATAATGAGCCTACTAGATCTCCATCAGGATGTAGTCCAGATAATGAGCCGACTAGATCTCCATCAGGATGTAGTCCAGATAATGAGCCTACAAGATCTCCATCAGGATGTAGTCCAAATAATGAGCCTACTAGATCTCCATCAGGATGTAGTCCAGATAATGAGCCTACTAGATCTCCATCAGGATGTAGTCCAGATAATGAACCTACTAAATCAGCAGGATGTAGTTCAGATAATGAACCTACTAGATCTCCATCAGGATGTAGTCCAGATAATGAACCTACTAGATCTCCACCAAGATGTAGTCCAGATAATGAACCTATTAGATCTCCATCAGGATGTAGTCCAGATAATGAACTTATTAGATTTCCAGAGATTTCTCTAACCAACATGAAAATGTGTGTGATTTCCTCGCTCTCTGATAATCAACACGAAAGTTCATGTAATTGCCTCCAGGGAGCATTAAGTAGGCCTAGGTTGTGCTGCCAGTTCCACAGCATTCCTGAAAGCTTTGTCTATTGTCTTTCCCCAGGTGGTTTGTGATCCACTCATGCCGTTAAGCGTAGGGGTGATTGGAGCTCGAGCTTGCGTTCTAAAGCCAGATATGTGGCCTCGGTTGTGATATGGCCCTTCAGGATGTCCCTGACGTTTTATATTCATCTTTTCCGTGGTCTTCCTCTGGCTTTGTACCCTGATCTCATTTGGTTATATGCTTGTACGGGCAACTTTTCGTGATGCATTCACATAATGTGGCCAAACCACTTGATCTGTTCTCTCTCTATGTAATATTTACAAGGTATTATACCTATTCTTGCCCTGATATATTCATTTCGTAATCTATCAAGTCTGGTGACCCCGGTAGCTTTCCTCAAGCATTTCATTTTCACTTATGATTATCTTTTTGTAATATGAAGATGAGAGAGACCAGGTTTGGTACTGTATACCTCAAAGTATATCTATTTTATTTACTTTCATCGCATTTATTATTAAAATCCAACCTGACAATTACTGGCAACACACATCTAAGCAGATGTATGTCATTTTGTAAGAAACATCTTACAGGGAGCTCAACAATTACCCCCTACGTTTAACGGCAAGAGTGGGGAACAAACCACCTGGGAAAAGATAATAGTAAGAAAAATATGTCTATCAAACTCTTAGATCTATCTTGAAAAAACGAATTCAGTCCAAACACTAAAAAAACTCCGTAGCAAATGAGTTATTAAAAAGAGGGGATTGTAGAAAGGTTCAGTATAGCCCCATAAGGTTGTCGAAAGGTTCAGTAGGCCTATCAAAAGGACGGGGTTGTAGAAAGGTCTGGAAACGTGTAGGCTTAGACCTACTAAAGAATCTTTGCATATATTTTAATTTATGAAAACACAAAATTCTCCACAGGCCTATGCTGCTTAATCTGTCAATTATTTTTCTTTTCCAGTACAAGTAGATACCAATATAATTTTAACGCAACAAAATTGAGCAGAACAAAGATATCCTGTAACTATGGTACAAATGTATATAACACCAAATTATACAAGGGACAAACCAGAAATAATGCTACAAGTTTTATTGGCACTATTAATCTTGCATACGAACGAGAGTAGCATGAAATGTGTCTGTTGTCCTTGATGTCCACATAAATTCTGCACGATAACTTTCAAGATAGTACTGTATAGAGTTTTAACATTGTATTCATTGTTTCTTCATTTCACGCTACCCCAAACTCGTTCAATGCACAGAACGCCATTATTTTCATTGTGCTTCCGTAAGGCGTAGATCTTAAAACGCCAATCATTCCTTCTGCACGCTACACACTGAGAGCCTCCCCGTGTGTGGCGCACAGAAGGAATGTGGACTACAAATATTATCAACAGGTAGTACTTTTCCTGTTATCGAAGGTTACGACTACGAGATTGTATAGATGACGTGCCATGAAGCTTCTATAAGAACATAACCTCAATATAAAGGCATGTCATCTACTAAGGTTTTCTGTTCCATGTTGTTCCGACAGGCAGACGTTGTGCTTGAACTAGTTACGGGCATGGCGTGGGTGAGCAGAACAACAAATAAACCTGTCGCAAGGGCCAGAATTGTGCCCTGATGTCGACGTCTGTTTCGGCGGCATTAGACTCGAAAAAAACATCGAGTCGAATGGCTGCTGGAACAGAGGGCGGAACACTTATGGGAATGTCCCACGTGCTGTGATGCCAGTTTCTAATCAAGAACTTTTTCTGCTTTGTAGAAACACAACCTATTCCAGATCATTTCTGGGGAGACTCATATAACGTTAACCGTCATGTTTGAATTAGCCAGCCGTATTTGTTATTGTAGCAACGAATATCAGTGCATTGTCGTGCGTAGTGGCTATCTAGAAATTAGTATTAAAAAAACTAAACGATGTGGTTGGCGTCTATTGGTACTGAACCTTTGTTCGTATTGCTTCACTCTGATATCTAAACACCAGATCCTATATTTGACGATGATGTTCCTCCTTTGCAAGCGAAGATGAGCATGGCATGAAAAACAATAAATGTGATGGAAAAAAATAAATAATAATAAATTGGTAACTGTCTAATTTGGTTTGTGAGTTCGTAGATATCCGATTAGTCCAATTTGTGCACGGAAAGTTCTATTACAGTGCATGCAGGAGTGCTGAACGTTCGGGGAAGTGAATTTTCGGATTTGTCCTTCCGCTGCTTGTGGATTGCCCGCAGTGTTCTTCCTTTTTTAAATTTCGTGATGCCAGCTGTGATCAGGGTGTGTCAGGCTGAGCGTTCAAAAATCCTATATTTGACAGTGTTAATCAGAGTAAAGTGTTAATCTAACATATAGACACACTGGAGTCTTTTTTTTTTTAGATTCTGGTAGTCCTAAGCCCAAGTGTAAAGAAGAAGTCAATGATAGTTCGGGGGAAAAAGCAGTGTTTCAAAATATAAATTTTTACATTTTTTAGATGAATAATATATTAGAATTTTGTTATTGTTTTTATATTATTTCGTTTTGCCAAAAATCATAAAACCGAACCATCTTTTCCAAGTTAGTGTGTCTTTTTGTTGCTATTGCTATGTTGAGCGTGATGTGGTTATACACTGACATAGCTTGTGTTACATTGTTTACTTCTAAATTATTAGTTGATCTAGAATTTGTCTTTCACTATGCAGCCTTTAAAAAAAAAAATCTAGACACAGCTATCTCATTTGGGAATTATGTTTTATAACCTAGACAGAGGCCCTATACCAAATGTGAAGATGGAATGCAATGACTCAAAATATTTACCATTTGAAGCAGCATGTGTCTAAAGATATAACCGCCTACTTTTATTTTAAAAAATAGATATTTGTCATAGGTCTGCATTTAAAAAAAAAATATAAACTTTAAAAAATTACAATAAAATGTTCTTTCGCATGTAAATGTGTCTGCTTTACTTCGGCAAGTAAATGTGTCTGCTTTACTTCGGCAAGTAAATGTGTCTGCTTTACTTCGGCAAGTTCATATCTAAATATGATTGTGCTCTAGCATATCCACTTGGATAAATGTTCCAAAAGTGTTGCATATTATTTACACTGGATTTCATATTATTTACACTGGATTTCATATTATTTACACTTTACTGGTAATTTGTACATCATGCAGAATGTTTGTGAGTCTCACCAAGGGTCCACTGGGCAAACCGTCCATGCAACAAGAAATCTTAATATGTGACATGCCTGTATTTTGAGGCTTTCTTTCTGAATTATGCTTTTCAAGTTTTTTTTCTGTGCTTTATACTCGTACTTTGTTCTTTGTGTATAGGCCTATGCATGCACCCTCTGTGGTTGGGAGGGAGCCAGAGATGTACTGCACAGCGCATGGAGGGGGAGGGAACTATCTACACTGTACTCATATGGCTGACACTCATCATAAAGACGCAGTGACTCAGTACCTGATACTCCTTTTGCCTTTAAGATGTCATTACTTACCTGGAGCCATAAAGAAGTTCGGCATAACCAGTAGGCAATTGGAGTTCGGGAATTAACACAGTGAATTATATTTTGTTGATGGTGTGAGTTACTATCTGGCTCTGGTGAGGGATGAGTAAATAATCCACAGATTTCCCAGCACAATCATGTCAGGAATATGCTCCACCTGATGCCGGATAAATGGAACATCTTATACAGAATAAAACAACAGCTCACAAACACATACATATATCACACAATGGCATTGGGTCATAGGGCATGAACTGATAGATCGATTAAAAAGTCGGCTTGTTAATATGTGTAGTTAGTGATTTAGTTTTATATGAACATAAGAATATTTTATTGATATGAGTCATCTGTGTCCAGTTATTGATCAATATGAGTCGGCTGTCACCAGTTATTGGTCAGTGATGCATGTGTAAAGGGCCTCGGGCATCACAATAACGATAGGTTGTAAATAAATAGTGCTGGGAGATCCCCTTACAATGTACGTTTTTTTAGCGAAACTGGTAAGAAATTGTATCATTGACCCTCCGATGTTTATGGGCCCAAAAAAGGGAGTAAATAATAGCAACACTGTTTACGTTTAATGCCGTCGGAAGGGGCGACAAGGAAGAGTATTGATATACTTTTATTATTTACTCGTTTCTGGCAAGACCAACCAGTATATCATATATGCAGAAAATCATCAGTCATACAGCGCCGTGAAAGTTCTCTCGTATCCATCGACAGTGCAGCCAAATGTACTGGGAAACCAATAGTGATCAGTGAAAAATCAAAAATAAAGAAATAAAAAATAACCAGACTCTGGTAAGTCACTACTATCAGGTGTTTATAGGTCACAACTATCATCTGCTAAGACACTCAATATTTAAACTACATTAAAAAAAAAAGAAGTTAAAAACGAAATCTTAAAAACAAAATTATTGGGCACTTAACAATCGATTAATGCGTTCTGCGTCCAACAACCAATCAGAAGCACAGACTCACTTCATTCTTAGAGTGTATCAGGTGTTTGGAAGTCACTACCATCATACACTGGACTGGTGTAGATATAATATCAACGTATTCTGTACAGGTGTAGGTTGGATGGAAGCAACAAGACCAACAAGCACTATATCTCTCACATTAGTATTTTCTATCTTCTCAATGACACTTTCTAACTTTTAAAAAATCTTCTCAAGGTCACATTCTCACTTTTTTTATTATCTTCTCAATGACATTTTTCTCTATCTTCTGAAGGTCACTTTCTTACTTCGTCAAATCTCTTGAAGGGGCCATATTCTCGCTTTTCTCGAGGTTCAGACTCACGTCTAGCCACTTAGGTCTACCTATAGTCAACTTCACTGGTTACTCATTTCTATACTTTCAAAACCACTTTTCTCGATCTTCATATCCCCATTTCAACAATTTTGTCATTTATAACGATCCACACTCACACTTCATCACTTATCTATAACTGCAAAGTTACCTTTCAGCAGAATGTTTTTAAGTGCACTTTTGATTGCATTAGCGCATTCGTCATAACCCAGTTCGTGAATGCAAAAATAGGGAAAGGAAGACATAAGAAGAGTGTAGGGCAATTCGGACTAGGGACAAGAAATGACAGAGAGGAAGACATATATAGCCTACAGCTCTATACATTCTTTGAACATGAAAATAGAAGATTATATACATGGAAAAGCCCTGGAGACAGAAAGAGGAACCAAATAGATTATATTATGATCAACAACAGATTTAGAAATAGTATCAAGAACACTAAAACATATCTGGTGCAGATATCAACTCTGACCATAATCCAGTGCTGTGCAAAATACATGTCAAACTTAAAAAGATAGTAGAGTTCAAGAACCACAGATAGACGCATCAGCACTAAAACAACCAGACATACAACAAAAATACCTTGTAGATGTAAGGAATAGATATGAACACCTAATGATAGAGTGCATGGAACAATACAGAAGGGAAAATAGACAATAAACGGGACAGCCTAAGGAAAAGTATTCAAACATCAAATGAAAATTTACCAATAAAAAAAAACAAGAACAAACATGGATGACTGATGAAATATTAGAGAAAATGTCAGAAAGAAAGCTAAAAAATACCCAGAAAAACAATTATAGACAATGAGATACGTAACATGTGCAGAACAGCAAAAAACAATGACTAGAAACAAAATGCAGTGAAATAGAGACGTCCATACATCAGAACACAAAATTAATGCATGAGATAAGGCTGATCACAAATAAGAAAAATCCTATAAATGGGGGTGGCTGCATTAAAGATAAAAATGGAAAAATAATATTCGATAAAACAGAAGTACTTACAAGTTGGGCAGATTATGTGACAGTACTGTTGACGACCATCATCATCATCAGGTGCCATGCTGGGTGGCGTAGGTGGTCATGGCTCTCCACAGCTCTCTGCCCACAGTATTATGTATCAAAGTCGTTGTTTCCTTGCTATGCCAGGTTGTCAAACTGTCTAATATTTTCGCACGTTGTCGTCCTATGTCTCTGGTGCCTTCAATTTTGCCTGTTGTGATTATGTTCTCTAAACCTACATGTCTCATGAAGTGGCCAAAAAAAGAAGATTGCCTTTTTCTTATATTGTTGATTAAGGTCCGTTTCACATTTGACTCTTTCAACACCTCTACATTAGTTTTTCTGGCAGTCCATGTTATTCTCAACATTCTTCTGTAGAACCACATCTCTGTTGCCTCCTATCTCCCACTTTCCAGTTTGTTGATTGTCCAAGACTCGCACCCATATGTTAGTATAGGGGTTATATAGCACTGCAGAACTCTCTTTCTCACCTCTAATGACAAGGTCATATTACACAGTATATTTTTCATTTTTCTGAATGTTGTTTTTGCCTGTCCTATTCTGCATCTTATTTCTGTTGAACTTCTTCCATCTGCTGTAATCGTTGTACCTAAATATTTGAATTGGTGAACCTGTTTTAATACTATATAATTCACTTTGATCTTGCAATGTGCGGTATTTTGTTTCTTTGAAATAACTATTACTTCTGTTTTCTTGATATTTAGGAAGAGGCCTTTCTCTTTGCTTTCCGTGACTACTACATTAATTAAATCATGAAGTTCTTCCTCACTTTTTGCAATCAGAACAGTGTCATCTGCATATCTCAAATTATTTATGTTATGTCCTCCCACTGATATTATCTAATATTGCAAGCAATATGTTTTCACTGTATAAAGAGAACATGTCTGGTGAAAGCATGCATCCCTGCCTGACTTCTTGTTTTATTTGTTGAAAATTGATTTCCTACTCTTATTGCTGCTGTTTGTTGCCAGTACATGTTCTTGATTATTCTTAAATCCTTGCTGTCAATGTTCAAATTCTCTAGCATGTGTATAATTTCGCTATGTTTGACTTTATCAAATGCTTTAGTGTAGTCTATAAAACAAAGGTACAGATCTATTTTTACCTCTATAGACCTCTCTATTAGTGTTCTCAGTATATAAATAGCATTTTTGGTACCTTTGCCTTCTACAAAGCCACATTGTTCTGGACTTATTTCTGATTTTATTTTGTTTCTCACTCTCTTCATGATGATTCTGAGAATTATTTTGGTTATTTGACTCATGAGACTGATTGTACGGTGTTCTTCACATTCGATGGTCCCTGGTTTCTTAGGTAAGGTTATAAATATGGACCTCATTAAGTCATCGGGTATGTTTCCGCTGTTATATATGTCATTCAGCAATTTTGTGATTATTTCAACTCCAAAGTCATCTAAAGCTGCTAATTATTCTAATGTGATATTGTCTGGACCTGGGCCTTTGACGACCAACTGAACAAAAAACCAACAATACACAAGAATAATGGAACAGCAATACTGAAATCAGAAGTAGAACATGCAATAAATTCAATAAAATGTGGAAAGGCTGCAGGCTCCGATAACATAACAGCATCATAATAAAAACTCTAAATGATTTTGGTGTGGATATTATCACAGAACTTTGTAATGACATATACGAAACAGGCCATATACCTAAAGACCTAACATTATCAATATTCATACCACTACCTAAGAAGCCCAAGGCTGTGGACTGTACAGAATATAGAACAATAAGTCTAATGAGCCATTTAACTAAAATACTCCTCAAGATAATACATGAAATAATTACTAACAAGATAGACACGGAGGTCGATGAAGAACAATTCAGTTTTTCGGAAAAACAGACGAACCAGAGAAGCTATACTGAGTATCCAGCTAGTGATAGATAAATATATAGAAGTCCCAAAAAAAGTATCTATATTTGCTTCATAGACTACAGCAAGGCCGTTGACAGAGTCCAACATGAAAAATTAATCAAATGTCTTCAAGAAATAGGCATAGATGGAAAAGACATGAGACTGATTAGAAATATATATTGAGAACAAACTGCCTCAATAAAGTGTGAAAACAGCTACTCACCATACATAGAAATAAGAAGAGGGGTAAGACAAGGATGCATTTTATCACCAAGCCTATTTAATATCTTCACATAGAATATCTTTTACAATATAGAAGAAATGCCAGAACTCAAGATGAATGGGGAAAATAATAAACAATTTGAGATATGCCGATGACACTGTTCTTTTAGCAGAAAGTGAACATGAACTACAAAGACTAATAGAGGAATTAAATAAATCACGTAAATAATATGGACTGGATATAAATATAAAAAAAACAGAAACAATGATAATCAGCAAAAGACACAGAAGAAAAAGAGCTAAACATAAACATACATGGAGAGAAACTACAGCAAGTAAAACATAGTCACAAATGATGGCAAATGTTTTTCTTCTTTTGTTCACTTGAAACATGTCTATATCTGTAATTCTGTCTCTTGAATAAAACTCACTGTCTTTTGTAGTTCATACAGCTTTGATTCCAGTGTTGTTTCCTCTGGCAAATATGTCTTCCTCAGCGTTTCATGCTCAGAACACTCTTGAAGTATATGTTTGGCACTCTGTGCTGCCTGTCCACATGGCCGTGTTGCCAATCTTGAACTTTGTATACATGTTTGTGGAGTTGGTTGTGTTCTGAGGCGTAGAATTATAACTTGCTCTGATCTGTTCATAATGTGATAGTCATCTTGTGTTGGTGTTTGCGGCTTTCTTATTGACTTGATCATGTTTTTTCTGATGGTAGGTGATTGGTATATCTAGTTTGTCTTCGGCAGCACCTTCCTTAGCCAGTTGGTCTGCTTTTTCATTTCCTGGTATTCCACAGTGAGAGGGTATACACTGCATGGTTACCCTATACTGGTAAGACAATTCATTAAGTAGTTTTTGCAAGTCTATTAGTTTCCAGACTGGAGAGCTTGAAGCACTGATCTTGCATCTGTCAGGAATACCACAGGCTGTAGGCCAGAGTTGGAGTACAGCACTTTTTTAGCTGCCACACTAATTGCCTGGATTTCTGCATCATAATTATTGCAGAATTTCCATGTCGGTGTTCTGATTGTATCTCTAGGCTTGTTTGGATATTCTATATATACACCTGCACCTCCATTCCTCACTACATTCTGTGCTGACCCATCTGTGTATACTCTGACCCATATATCTTGTGGATATTCCTCATCCAGGAAACTGAGGGTGACTGTCCTTCGCTGCAAACTGTTCTGTTCGTCCTCGCTTAGTATTCCTTTCACATGGGTTTGAATGTATATTGGCATTCCATGCCTTTCACTCCACAGGGTTTGTTCTGATACAGACCTTAAGGGGCTGTCAACTTCAGGTAGGTCTATAAGTTATCTACCAAGTGTTTAGCTTGGTGGATAAAGCTGCTTCTTTTCAGTCGCCCCAGTGGTAGATTTTGGAATCTTTCCTTCATTGGATGACTTGACATACACTGAAACGTTTCTGCTTGAATTAGTACTTTTGTGTCTCTGTGCTTGACAAGTTTTTTTGCATTCTTCCCATTTTCTGCATATTTGCTTTGGATGTTGATTTCATTGCTCCCAACATTATTCTGTCTGGTTTTGCACTTTATCTAGATCTTGTAATGTGGTGCTTTATGCAGGACACCATATTCCAGGTGTGGTCTTATGCCATTTCTGGTAAACTTTACTGAGTATATTCCCATTGGTTCCACTTAGTTTTCTCAGGATAGCTTCCTCCTGGCTTGTGTTGTTACTTTGTTTATGTGCTGCTTCCATGTCAGCTTATCATCAAAAGTAACTCCAAGGTATGTGGGTTGTTTGTCTTCTTTCAAGAGCTCTCCATCTATCTTGATATGGCCATTTTTTGTTTTGGTGAGAGGGTAAAGAGTGTAGTGCTGCACTTATCTGTGTTAATGCTGGCGCACCATCTATTAGCCCATAAGGTTAGGGCATCGACAGCTCTTTGTAATTGTTCTTCCGTGCACCAGATCACGAGCATAAATTGCCACTTTGATTCCGTGTGGTAGTTCAGCAACTAGGTCATTGATGTAAACCTGTACCCTGGCTCTTCTATTATGCAGGTATGATGGTAGATGTGAAACAGAAGTTAAAAGGAAAATAGGAATGGCTAAATGTACCTTCAATGACAAGAGGAAAATAGTAACATCTAAAGAAATTACAAACAAGCTAAAAATGAGAATTATAAAATGCTACATCTATTCTATATTAAATTAATGTATGGTTCAGAAACATGGACACTAAACAAACAATTAGAAGAAACAATTAGATTGATGCCTTTGAGATGTGGATATATGTGGAAAAAGAAGAAAACAAAGAAGTTCTAACAACATTTAGGGGTAATATGAAGAAAGAATTATTAAGATAATTAAAGATCCGGCAAATAAAATATTATGGACACATTAAAAGACATGACACCTTATTGAAGATCTTACTTGAAGATAAAGTCGAAGGGAGGTGAGCAAGAGTTGGTAGGCAGAGATGATGTTCCTCCTTCGCAAGCAGAAGATGAGCATGGCATGAAAAACAATAAATGTGATGAGGTAGAGAAACAAGTGGGAGAGTAACATCACAAGATGGACTGGTTACAGTTTAGCAGAGTTCACCACCAAAACAAGAGAGGGGATGGGATGTTGGAGGTCTGTTGCAGTCACCTTTTATTGGGGGAGACGGAACTTGATGATGATGATACATTTACTCTTCACTCATATTATTTTTGACTTTCACTTTTTCCCCCGCTAACACTTTCATCATTCCAATGCATTATTGTTGGTGATTTTCGCTATTCACTCAATTCTCCTGGCTCATAGGGACAATTTAGAAAAAATTTCGGTAGCTGGAACCTTTCGAGGAATAAGGCCGGCCAACGTCCCTACCATACCTGGATAAGTTACAAGGCATGGTCCATAACATACTTCAGATATAAACGTATTCACATCTGAGTGATGTGGTACGTCTCTTGGCTGGTTGCCTCTGCCATCAGCACATGTACTTGCTAGGGCAGACTATTCATGCACGATTGTAGGACAGCCTGACCAGTCTTAGATTTAAACTTCAGCTAAACCAAGATAAGCCATAGCTCTGCTGAAAAAATCCACGAGACTCAAAATGTTAAAGCATGAGTAATTTCCAGTCACTGCTGAAGATGGATTTGTTAGACAATTGCAGGAAGGGTAAAATTATGCTGGAATTTTTTCCTAGTTGTAATCGATAACATATTTAAAAAAATAAAAAACATACCACCATCTATAAACATGTCTACTCAAACATGCCACAATCTATAGACATGTCTACTCCAACATACCACCATCTATAAACATGTCTACTCAAACATACCACCATCTATAGACATGTCTACTCAAACATACCACCATCTATAGACATGTCTACTCAAACATACCACCATCTATAGACATGTCTACTCCAACATACCACCAGACTATAAACATGTCTACTCCAACATACCACAATCTATAGACATGTCTACTTGAAAACACCACCAGACTATAGACATGTCTACTCAAACATACCACCAGACTACAGACATGTCTACTCAAACATACCACCAGACTACAGACATGTCTACTCCAACATACCACCATCTATAGACATGTCTACTCCAACATACCACCATCTATAAACATGTCTACTCAAATATACCACCATCTATAGACATGTCTACTCAAACATACCACCATCTATAGACATGTCTACTCAAACATACCACCATCTATAGACATGTCTACTCAAACATACCACCATCTATAGACATGTCTACTCCAACATACCACCAGACTATAAACATGTCTACTCAAACATACCACAATCTATAGACATGTCTACTTGAAAACACCACCAGACTATAGACATGTCTACTCAAACATACCACCAGACTACAGACATGTCTACTCAAACATACCACCATCTATAGACATGTCTACTCCAACATACCACCATCTATAGACATGTCTACTCCAACATACCACCATCTATAGACATGTCTACTCCAACATACCACCATCTATAGACATGTCTACTCCAACATACCACCATCTATAGACATGTCTACTCAAACATACCACCAGATTACAGACATGTCTACTCCAACATACCACCATCTATAGACATGTCTACTCCAACATACCACCATCTATAGACATGTCTACTCAAACATACCACCATCTATAGACATGTCTACTCCAACATACCACCAAACTATAAACATGTCTACTCAAACATACCACAATCTATGGACATGTCTACTCATATAACAGCGAGTGTTATTTTTTGTGTGTATTTTGGCGATGTAATTTGTTAGGATTAGGCAAGATAGTTAGGAAACAGAAAAATCACGCATCTAGATGGTGTTGATGGAGCCTAGAAATTAATACGCCTAAGTCGCATTACATCCGGGAGAATGAGTAGGGTGTTAGAAAATATAGTTGTACTGAAAGTGTGAAACAGTGTTCCCAACAGGAATGATTGACAGGTAATTAACTGAAATGTTTTGTGCTGGTTATAAAGTCAACCTAGAAAACTTGTCGTTTTCCGGACAGTGACCTGGATTGTTAAGATCAACAGTTATGTTCGAGCACAATTTGGCAGAAGTGAGTTGAAGTTTGCTAGGATTAAATATAGTATTTATCCAATCAAAACTTTAGAAACAGTATGCTGTTAATTAGGTTAGCATACGTAATTGTAGTTAGTTAGACGTCAAAATTTTAGCGTGGGGACAGTGTGATCGAGTCAGTTCTAGAGTGGATCTCGGTGTGACAAGACCTGTCCATCTCTAAAGGAACGAGTTGCCATGTCTTCGACCAGAAGGCGAGCAAATCTGTAAATATATTGTTTCAGGATGATGTCAAGTTATCGTTATGATCATTTTTCGTTTGGAGTTGTAAGGTTTGTGCGGCTGTTCATGCCGAAAAATTAAATTATGTTATTTTTAGAATCGGTCAAAGACTGAGCCATCTTGTTGAAATGTTTCTTGTCGGGAACGTATGAATGACAGACAGATCAAGCATGGGTTCGAAGTAAAATCACTACATTTCATGCACAGTGGTTTGGATTGCATGTTTTGAATAATACTTATATATGAACACCACTGACACAATTACAGGTTTGTGTTGAGTCTTCATGTCGACAGTTGGATGAACTTATATTTGAAAGAGTGTCTACACTGATTCGTTCTGTGCTGTTTTTACACTTATTCACACCTGGGGTGCCCAGGCTGAATATGGTCTATATACAAGTTGACATTGCTAATATGAGTGATCCATGAATACCATACCGTATTCCAGAGACTTACATTTACCTCAATAAATATTATACTTTGAAGATTGCAAGTCTTAACACTTCAATCAAGGTGACCATAACAATTATATGTCCACAAGTTGACATTGCTAATATGAGTGATCTATGAATACCAGACTGTATTCCAGAGACTTACATTTACCTCAATAAATATTATACTTTGAAGATTGCAAGTCAGAAAACATTATTTACCATTGTTACTACTGGATGCTGTATATGGCATGCGGATTGTTTTATAGTCGTGAAGATACTTCACTTCATCACTCAGATTCCTGATAATCCAGTTTACGGTTATTTGTCATTGCAACTCTATGCAGAGATTCAACATATAACGCAACCTCCATTACCAATCAGCTGGGATCTATTCTGACCGTCAACGTATGACGCCTAATGCGTCCTTTATTTCGTCTTGAATTGATGTGTGTGAAACTAGTGAAGTTATAGAAGAAGGGTGATGTTGTATGTGTATAGTTAATTTAAATGCTCCATGAGTGTGGTTTTTAGTTGGTTTGAATCAAACAACGAAACGGATGTTGGTTCAGCGTCTCATCTTTAATCCTGAACACAGCCATCCTTTTAACTCAACAAAGGGTTGAGGTTTGTTTTGTTTTAGGTTAGTGGCGAAATAGAAGAGAACAGAGAACCCATCAGATCATATTTTACAGTTGGTTTGATTGTAAATTCAGACTTCGTCAGGGAGTTGTGAGTGAATGGTTGAAAATAACACACTTAGAACAAAGTGTAGAAACTTGCCTTAGGGCATACATATTTTGGTGTGATATATTCAGACTTCATCATGGAAGAGAGATATAGAACAATTATAAAGTGATAGAAATAGTAATAGTTGATTTGTTGACCATAAATACATAACTGTCCTCTTATATTGTCTAGGAGATAGATCAGGTGAACGCCCAGGGAAGTTGACAACTACAGAGTTAATTAATATGATACCTTTGTTGTTGATGTTATATTCTTATTTGTGTGATAAGTATATTGTAGAGTAGACTGGTTATTGATTTTTGGGTAAAAATATCAGTAGAGGGATTTCCCCAAGAATTGGGAGAAAGTTTTTGGTATGAATCTTGTTTGTGAGCAGTTCAATGCTTGATTTCCTTGCTACCAATTCGATGTGTTACATCATGAATTTTAAATAAATAAAAAAGCCATCATCCTGTAGACAACTGGCGTAGTCTTGATATATTCAATACTTTAGATGTGGATTGTCCTTGTATTGTTATCTTGAACCTGAAGTAAAACACAACATTAACATCTTACGAAGTACTACTATTTGTATTTATCTTGGTACCCTACTTCGGGACTACTTCAATGATACTTTGTATCATTTTGGTGTCTGGAAAATCCATCGACCATTTCTTTACTGGAGCCATTAACAAGCTGCATCCTAATCAATATCTTTTCAGCTTGTCTATTGGTCTAACCCTTCATTAAGTATTTTATTGATACCTGGTGATCAGGATGCCATGTCAGTCTTTTAATACGCTTCCTTACATTTTATTTATTCATTAACTATTTTATTGGTGCCATGACTATTTTACTCAAACAGACCACCAGCCTATAGATGTGTCTACTCAAACATACCACCAGACTATAGACGTGTCTACTCAAACATACCACCAGACTATAGACGTGTCTACTCAAACATACCACCAGACTATAGACGTGTCTACTCAAACATACCACCAGACTATAGACGTGTCTACTCAAACATACCACCAGACTATAGACGTGTCTACTCAAACATACCACCAGACTATAGACGTGTCTACTCCAACATACCACCAGACTATAGACGTGTCTACTCAAACATACCACCAGACTATAGACGTGTCTACTCCAACATACCACCATCTATAGACGTGTCTACTCCAACATACCACCATCTATAGACGTGTCTACTCCAACATACCACCATCTATAGACGTGTCTACTCCAACATACCACCATCTATAGACGTGTCTACTCCAACATACCACCATCTATAGACATGTCTACTCCAACATACCACCATCTATAGACATGTCTACTCCAACATACCACCATCTATAGACATGTCTACTCCAACATACCACCATCTATAGACATGTCTACTCCAACATACCACCATCTATAGACATGTCTACTCCAACATACCACCATCTATAGACATGTCTACTCCAACATACCACCATCTATAGACATGTCTACTCCAACATACCACTATATATAGCCATGTCTACTCCAACATACCACCATCTATAGACATGTCTACTCCAACATACCACCATCTATAGACATGTCTACTCCAACATACCACCATCTATAGACATGTCTACTCAAACATACCACCATCTATAGACATGTCTACTCAAACATACCACCATCTATAGACATGTCTACTCAAACATACCACTATATATAGCCATGTCTAGTCACGTAGGAAAAAGAGAGAGAGAGAGTGAGTTAACATGAGAGTTAATGATAACATGGAAGATAGAGGGAACAGAAAGTGTGCTGAAAAAAACCTGAACACAGTAGAAGTCAATGTGAGCATTGCTTTAATGTGATCTTGACTGATCAATCACTTGTACAAACTTTTTTCCCATGTAGTTATAACATTCCAAGCACAATCACTGTACTAAACACAATTTTTGCTTCGAGTAGGGGCACATGCCCAGTGGTTAGACAAGATATGATCAAGTTAGACAGAACACATGACAAGTTATAGGCTACTATTCTGCTGGTTCTATATCACTGGAGATTTTCTCCACGCAGTAGCATCATGATATATGGTTTATCTACAGAATAGCATCTTTGTACGTTATAGCAGGAAGACATGTGACATTGGTCGGGGCTGTGTAACTTAAGACTGACTTGTAGAATAACACAGGATATGTGACATAACAGGATGATAAGTAACATAACATGGTGACAAGTAACATAACATGGTGACAAGTAACATAACAAAGGGATGTGTAACATAACACAAGAATGGTGTATAACCGTGACTTTCGCCAATACAAGACCTGTTAGTTACAAAAGAAATCCCTCCTTCTAAATGATTCATGTGAATATTTCCGCTTGATTTGCACTGGCTGTCACACACAAACTATAATCATACTGGCTAATGAAAAAAAAAACAGGAATAGTCAAATGAATCAGTTAATCATAATACATCACCCTCTTATTATGAGACATGCCCCACTGTTGTGTTACTAATCTGTTATGTTAATCATAATACATCACCACCTTATTATGACACGTCCCGCTGTTGTGTTACTAATCTGTTATTATGACACATGTCCCGCTGTTATGTTACACCATGACATTTGTCAATAGAAAATCTGTTGGCTAAATGGGAAATCTAACACATTAAAACATAACTACGAGGCGTGTTCAAATGAAAACGGGACTTGTGGATTTATTTAAAAAGTATCATACGCAATTTAATATTTTCAACGGAATTGAACAAAGCAACCACTTGTGAATAAGAATGCACCTGGGTTCATCAGAAAAAATCTCCGTATGCATTTAGGCAAGCATCCCACTGTTTAGGTAGACGTCGAATGCCGTCCGAGAAAAAGTTGCGTGGCTGTTCTTACACGCAATTGGGCTGTCCCAATTGACATATGGAATTCTTCTGCAAGCGAACGAATGCTCCGACGACGGTCAGTCAGTACTGCTTTATCAAGCACGGCTATGGCTTCTTCTGTTGCAACAATATGCGCCTGACCTGGCTGTGCAAGATCTGCCGTTAACTCACGTCCGTCTTTAAACATACGCACCCACTCCATCACTCTGGTCCTCGACAAACATTTGTCACCATATGCTGCCTTCATTCTCCGATGAATGTCTACTGCTTGACATCCTTCAAATGAAAGAAACTGGATCACAGCACGCTGATTCACTTTGGACGGGTTCGGAATCACACCCGCCATATTGTTAACAGTCTTCTGCAGCACATATGCATGCTGGGAAGATGAACACGTGACCGTATGTAAATTATTGGATACTCATTACTAGTGCAAAATGTCATCAATATCAGTGCGCTCTATCACGCGTGGTGTAACAAGTCCCGTTTTCATTTGAACACGCCTCGTACATTAAAACATAACTGAGTTGTACAACATAATGAGAAATGAGTAATTTAAAAAAGGATGACCACCATAACAATGTAGCAATTAACATAACGGAGATGAGTAACTGAACAGTGAGGTGCATAACATAATATGGGGGGTGGGGTGGTGGTGTAAAACATGGAAGGATGAATAACATAACAGGGAGATAAGTAACATAAAGGAGAGATGAGTAACATAACAGAGGAATGTGTAACGTAGCTTTGTACAACACAAAGATGAGGAATATAATTGGAAGACAAGTAACACACAACATAAGACGAAGATTCTTGGATTATGAACAAGCATCACTGCACAAGTGAGCATTCCCATAAGTGCTAAGATTTGTTTCATCAGCCAATACCAGTCTATAAGCTTAATGTGTCAGTGAGTTATTGGTTGATCTAACTATGATTTCTGTTTCATCAGCCAATTACCAGTCTCAATGTGCCAGTGAGTTATTGGTTGATCTAACTATGATTTCTGTTTCATCAGCCAATTACCAGTCTCAATGTGTCAGTGAGTTATTGGTTAATCTAACTTTGATTTCTGTTTATCAGCCAATTACCAGTCTCTGAATGTGCCAGTGAGTTATTGGTTGATCTAACTATGATTTCTATCATTCTCTGTACATGCACATTGTCCCTACGTTGTTGTCCCATACACATTTCTGTACCCAGTAACCATTCTTAATTTTATATGTCCTATGTTGTTCTGGACAATTTGTGCGGCATAATGTGCTAGTAGAGTTTAGTGTTCCAAACTTGTGCCAGGTGAGGTCTGTGATCTGGAAAATAGGAATATTCCTGGCATTTGTCAGGGACGCCATTCATAGACTTATATACAAGTGTAGTCTCTGTGTCTTCATGAAAGCACATGATTAATTTCAATAGTCTGGTGGACACAGATTTCCAGTGCTGTATATAATAACACAAAAACTTATACATTCTTTGGCAAGATCATCAAAAATACAAATGAATGTTCATCTATTCTCTATATACTCCTACAGTTGTCTTAATTGAATCAAGAATCAACCATAACTGCAGTGGAAGGAATGTTGTTCTTGTATTCTCTGTACACTCCTACAGTTGTCTGAGTGGCAATATCATAACTGCAGTGGAAAGTCAAGCTTTGAATCCAAGCAACTCTGGTAGCAGATGATCAGGCAAGGACATATCACGTGATATATTTTAGAATAGAAGACTTTTGTTCCCAATGAACACAAGACAAAAGATCATTGATCATTTTGTTTAAATATGCTTAGGTTATTTATAAGTAAATTCAAGTAGGAAGCAAGAGGATACATTTTTAATTCAAGAGACTAATGGGAATTGAACCAGGTCCGTTCTAACGGCACCGGATCACCCTGCAACTTGAGTAAATGTGTTTTTTCGCACTTGACTAACCTTTGATTGGTCCGTTCTCAGTGACTTGAGTACATCGTTTGAATGTCTTGATAATGATACCACTCCTCAAATCAGGAAAATATGGCAACACAGTCTCCAACTACAGGTCCATCAGACTCACAGGTTGTTTATGCAAAACAATGGAACACATTATAAATCTTTGGATGCAGTGGCACCTTGAAAGTGAAAACCTGGTATTGCAACAAGCAGGCTTCAGATAGTGCTACTCTATTGAAGATAAGGCAACCTACCTCTTCCAATAGATTGAGGACGCCTTCCAAGATAAGAAACTGGTACTAGCAGCATGAATAGATCTTAGGAAAACATTTGATAAGGATTGTAAAGATCTTTTAAAGAAATTGTAAAATTGCAGGGTTAACTTAAGAATGTACAAATGGGTAAAAGCATACCCGCATAACAGATGAGCCAGGGTGCAATTGGATGGTCACAAGAGCAAGAAAGTTCTAATGTCTCATGGAGTCCCCCAGGGAGGAGTCCTGTCACCTACACTTTTCTTCGTTTACATCAATGGCCTAGTTGCCGAACTACCACACAGGATCAAAGTGGCAATTTATGCTGACGACCTGGTGCTCGGAAGAACATGTGACAGTGGCTACTAAACAAATACAAATAGCTGTCAATGCCCTAACCTTATGGGCAAATAGATGGTGCGCCAGCACTACACTCTTTACTCTCTCACCAACAAAAAGCTGGTCATATCAAGATGAAGAGCTCTTGAAAGAAGAAACAAACCACATACCTTGGAGTTACTTTTGATGATAAGCTGACATGGAAGCAGCAAATAAACAAAGCAAGGAGGAAGCTATCCTGAGAAAACTAAGTGGAACCACATGGGGAGCCAGTGGGAATATACTCAGTAAAGTTTACCAGCAAGGCATACGACCAACCATGGAATATGGTTCAACTGCATGGTGTCCTGCATCAAACACCACATTACAAGATTTAGATAAAGTGTAAAACCAGGTGCTTAGGATAATGCTGGAGCATTGAAATCAACACCCATATCAGAGATGCAGAAAATGGGAAGAATGCAAATACTTGGCAAACACAGAGACACAAAGGTGCTAATACAAGCAAAAAAGTTTCAGTGTATGCCAAGTCATTCAATGAAGGAAAGAAAAAAATTTAGCAATGGGGCAACTGAAAAGAAGCAGCTTTATCCACCAAGTTAAACGACTCCGTAGACAACTTACAGACCTACCTGAAGTTGACAGCTCCTTAAGGTCTGTACTAGAACAAACCCCTTGGAGTGAAAGGCATGGAATACCAATATACATTCAGACACACGTAAAAAGAATAATAAGTGAGGACGAACAGAACAGTGTACAGCGAAAGACAGTCACCCTCAGTTTCCTGGATGAGGAATATCCACAAGATATATGGGTCAGAGTATATACAGATGGGTCAGCACAGAATGCGTTGAGGAATGGGGGTGCAAGTGTATATATAGAATATTCACACAAGCCTAGATATACGATCAGAACACCAACAGGGAAATTCTGCAATAATTATGATGCAGAAATCCAAGCAATTATAGTGGCAACTGAAAAACTGCTGGACTCTAACCCTGGCCCACAGCCTGTGGTATTCCTGACAGATGCAAGGTCAGTGCTTCAAGTTCTCCAGTCTGGAAAACTAAAAGACTTGCAAAAACTACTTAATGAATTGTTTTACCAGTATGGGGTAACCATGCAGTGGATACCCCCTCACTGTGAAATACCAGGAAATAAAAAAGCATACTGGCTAAGAAAGGTGCTGCTGAAGACCAACCAGATGTACCAATCACCTACCATCAGAAAAAACAAATGATCAAGTCAATACGAAAACCACAAACACCAACACAAGATGACTATCACATTATGAACAGATCAGAAGATGTGTAATCCTACGCCTCAGAACAGGACACAACCGACTCCGCAGTAACATGTACATGTGTAGACACAGCACAGAGTGCTAAACATATACTTCAAGAGTGTTGTATGAAATGCTGAGACCGACATATTGGCCAGAGGAAACAACACTGGAATCAAAGCTGTATGGTCCACTGTATGAACTACAAAAGACAGTGAGTTTTATTCAGGAGACAGAATTACAGATATAGACATGTTTCAAGTGAACGAAAGAAGAAGAAGAATGTCTTGATGAAATCGCACCTTTTTTGGGGATGCAGTTAGTCGAGTATGGAAAAACCTGTTTACTTGAGTTGCAAGGTAATCAGGTGCCGTTATAACGGACCTGGTTCATTTCCTGTTAGTCTCAAGAATTTTTAATTTATCCTCTTGCTTCCTACTTGACTTTACTTGTATAATCTATTATTTGAAGCAGCATTCTACTCCCCCTCTATGTTATTTATGCTTATAAGACCTATTGGCCCTTGAAGTACGAATACGGATGTATTATGTATGTGCTACAGAGGATATTTCAATACTTGTACGGCATGTTAGTTGTTGTTGTAATAGTCCTTGTTTCGGTTGGTCTGTTCTCCGTGACTTGGATACACAGTTTGAATGTCTTGACAAAATTGCATCTTTTTTGGAGATGAGGTTAGTCAAGTATGGAAAACCCTGTTTGCTCAAGTTGCAAGGTGATTTGGTGCTGTTAGAAAGGACCTGGTTCAGTTCCTGTTAGTCTCTTGAGGTTAGTTATAGAACTTTATATTACCTGCTTTATAAGAGCAATTTACACTTGCACAGAAATAGCACAGGCTACAGTATTTCAAGAGAAACAGTTGAACACCACTCAAACCACCAGGAACATCAAACACACTAGCCTGAAAGAGATGATTACTCAAGAAAATTGATTTGAAACTGACAACTGTTATTTGTACCTGGCCACTCAATTTCCGGATGACTATTTTATAAGGCATGTACTGTAAAGTAATAATAACAATCAAATAAAACATTGAAAAACTAGTCCATATTTCCAGCTTCTGTTGTCATTTTGTGAAGTTGTTTATAATTGTAGCAATCCATTAAGATTATAAATATACACTACAACTGAGACATGTTTTGGTGAGTGACCTACTTGAAGCAATTTTTATGCCCACATTCACATTGTCATCCATGTTACTATGGAATATAATTACACACAAGCATGTATGTCTGTACTATTAGTACAACATTGATTTTTGCATCATAAAATGTTATCTACAGGTCGTTACTAAATTATTCTATACAGTTTACATTAACATTTTTGTAACAAGCAATTGACAGTTATTCTAGTTCATATTCAGAGAATTATCAACAGAGAGAGGTCATATAGCTAGAACTAGATCAAATAAAGCAGATTTATCACAAGAACCTGAACAAAATAGTACAGTAGATTGTGTGACTAGATCAAATGTGATACAATAAACCAATATCAATATACTTTATCACTAACATTTGACTAAAGATACAGCAGATTGTATCACTAGAACATGACTAAAGATACAGTAGATTGTGTCACTAGAGAATGACTAAAGATACAGCAGGTTGTATCACTAGAACATGACTAAAGATACAGCAGGTTGTATCCCTAGAACATGACTAAAGATGCAGCAGGCTGTATCCCTAGAACATGACTAAAGATACAGCAGGTTGTATCCCTAGAACATGGCTAAAGATACAGCAGGTTGTATCCCTAGAACACAAGTGCTTGGAGAAAATAATGAGCAAACAAAACCTGAGACTATCCCTGAATAAAAATATGGAAAAGAATATCAACTATTGGTAGATAACTCTGGGTGAAAGTTTCTGGTACAGTATAAATCTGAATATTTCCAAATACATCAATTTTTGGGTGTTAATGTCTCATGTTTGAGATTAGTTTTGTTAGGCATTATAATTGTCATATTTGGCTGTAATGACATACTCATTGTCATCTATGGCTGTAATGATATAATCATTGTCATCTATGGCTGTAATAACATAATAGTCACCATCTTTGGCTGTAATAACATAATAGTCACCATCTTTGGCTGTAATAACATGCTCATCACTCCTTGTCATATTTGACTATATTGATGTAATTATTGTCGTCTTTGGCTGTAATAACATAATCATTGGCTGTAATAACATAATTATTGTCATCTATTGCTATAATAAAATAATCAGTGTCATCTATGGCTGTAATGATATAATCATTGTCATCTATGGCTGTAATAACATAATAGTCACCATCTTTGGCTGTAATAACATACTCATCATTCCTTGTCATATTTGAGTATATTGATATAATCATTGTCATCTATGGTTGCAATATCACAATCATTGTCATCTTTTTAATAACATAATCATTGTGATATTTGACAACACTGATATAATCATTGTCATCTTTGATTGTAATAGCATAAACATTGTCATCTTTCACTGCAATGACATACTCATTGTCACCGTTGGCTATAATAACCTCATGTTTTCTACTTGATTTTGTTCTTCCTTACAAACTTTAGCTTACACATTTTCAACTATTACACCATTAACTGACAAAATTGAAACATGTATGTGGAAATATTTTAAGGTATGATATGTTTGCTGCAAGATAAATTTATATAACTTACTAAAGTACGACAAACCATACTCAAATCATCACTGTTCGTTTACATCCATAATGTATAGATATCCAAGTCATTAATGTTCTGTTGCATCTATGATGTACAGATACCCAAATCATCAATGTACATTTACATCTATGATGTACAGATACCCAGGTCATCAATGTACATTTACATCTATGATGTACAGATACCCAGGTCATCACTGTTGAGTTACATCTATGATGTACAGATACTCAGGTCATCACTGTTGAGTTACATCTATGATGTACAGATACCCAGGTCATCACTGTTGAGTTACATCTATGATGTACAGATACCCAGGTCATCACTGTTGAGTTACATCTATGATGTACAGATACCCAGGTCATCACTGTTGAGTTACATCTATGATGTACAGATACCCAGGTCATCACTGTTGAGTTACATCTATGATGTACATATACCCAGGTCATCACTGTTGAGTTACATCTATGATGTACATATACCCAAGTCATCACTGTTGAGTTACATCTATGATGTACAGATACCCAGGTCATCACTGTTGAGTTACATCTATGATGTACATATACCCAAGTCATCACTGTTGAGTTACATCTATGATGTACTGAAAACACATTTATATCACAGTTAGCAGATTGAGACAATAGACTGAGATGTCACCTATATCACAGACACAAGATAGAATCAAATGAGGCACCATCTTCACCACAGATAGAATATTGGAAAATCTATACCACTAAAACAATAGGATACTCTAATGAGACACCATATGCATTAGACTGAGACACCATTTACACACCACTTGTAATAGACTGTGACACCATCTACACCACAGACAACATATTAAGACACTCAAGTGAGACATCTATACCACAAAAAATTGACACGATCTACATAAAATACAGTAGACTGTAACACCATCTACACCACAGATAGTAAGTAGACTAAGACATCATCTATACCATGGTCAGTAGACTGAGATATTATCTACGGCACAGAGGTCAGTAGAGACTGAGACATTATCTACGGCACAGAGGTCAGTAGACTGAGATATATTATCTACGGCACAGAGGTCAGTAGAATGAGATATTGTCTACGGCACAGAGGTCAGTAGAGACTGAGATATTATCTACAGCACAGAGGTCAGTAGAGACAGATATTATCTACGGCACAGAGGTCAGTAGACTGAGATATTATCTACGGCACAGAGGTCAGTAGAATGAGATATTGTCTACGGCACAGAGGTCAGTAGAGACTGAGATATTATCTACGGCACAGAGGTCAGTAGACTGAGATATTATCTACGGCACAGAGGTCAGTAGAATGAGATATTGTCTACGGCACAGAGGTCAGTAGACTGAGATATTATCTACGGCACAGAGGTCAGTAGACTGAGATATTATCTACGGCACAGAGGTCAGTAGACTGAGATATTATCTACGGCACAGAGGTCAGTAGACTGAGATATTATCTACGGCACAGAGGTCAGTAGACTGAGATATTATCTACGGCACAGAGGTCAGTAGAATGAGATATTGTCTACGGCACAGAGGTCAGTAGAGACTGAGATATCTACAGCACAGAGGTCAGTAGAGACAGATATTATCTACGGCACAGAGGTCAGTAGACTGAGATATTATCTACGGCACAGAGGTCATTTACGTTTCTCTTTCTAGAAGTCATTAACAATGTCATCTTACATGAAGGCTACTTTGTCTAGAAGTTATTAATAATGTCAGCTTACATGAAGGCTACTTTGTTTAGAAGTAATTAATGTCATCTTACATGAAGGCTATTTTATATATACAGATATTTAGAGCCCTGACTTAAAATTACCTAATTGTTGCTATGGGCCTGGATTCTTGTTTTGACAATGTGCATTATTTGTGTTGGAAAACACAATAACTATTGTGTTATTATAGATATCTAAATATTTTTTGTGCATGTAAATAAAGGAGTGATTAATGCATATTATAGTTTTTTTTTGTTCTTGTATATGTGATATGACATTTGTGAGCAAGTTGCAAATTGAGTGTGGGGGGAGAGGAGAGAGAATCTCAAAATCTACAACAACAAAATTGCAAAAATTATTTCATGATGCACCTAATACTTAAACAATGTGTGACAACATTGATAAAATCCTCCTAAATACCTATACCTGTTGTATATATGTTGTTTTATATCCAAACGAATATAATTTGGACTGAACAAACTAATAAAACATGAAGAAATCGCATACAATGTCCATCCGTTCAACACTAGGCCGACATACAGCGTTATTATTTGCCATGCTGACCTGTGGCATCCCTGATATTGTTTTTGTGCTATTCAACAAATAAACGAACATTCTTATAATATAAGAAAACATAAAACCATGTAGATATTACTTACCATGACGGTCATGCATCATGCCACACAGTTGAACATTTGACCTCAAAGCAATGTCAAACAGACACACAATCTTAATTATATTCAATGTACTGGTCCTATATGAATCGACAAAATGTCTAGATATATTCCCCGAAAGTAATGTTTTAATACTATTTTATGATAACAATTGTAATTCTCAAGAAATCATAATCGTAGGAATACAATCCAAAAACATTCAAATAAAATATGTCGCTGAATATGAACAGAATTAATTCCATATGTGCTGGCCTCCTTGTTCTTACAATCGTTATGTGTATAGGACCTTTAGACTGTGACATATTCCTAGTTTCATGTGGCGGGAATTCTACATCATGTAAGATTTAGTTTGTGTGATTCGTACTGAGGATTCTGGGCACAGCAACAGGTGCTTCATGACGCTGGCGGAACCCTAGTAACTTATATTTATGGGAGTTTCAAGTTGTCTATGAGGACAGTAAGGTTAACAATGTTAACCTACATGAAGGTTATTTTCTCTTTCTAGAAGTCGTTAACATTGTCATCTTACATTAAGGCTATTTTATCTTTCTAGAAGTCAATAACAATGTCAACCTATATGAAGGTTATTTTCTCTTTCTAGAAATCATTGACAATGTCAGTCTACATAAGGACAACTTTCTCTTTCTAGAAATTATTGACAATGTCAGTCTACATAAGGACAACTTTCTCTGTATAGAAATCATTGACAATGTCAGTCTACATAAGGACAACTTTTTCTGTATAGAAATCATTGACAATGTCAGTCTACATAAGGACAACTTTCTCTTTCTAGAAATCATTGACAATGTCAGTCTACATAAGGACAACTTTCTCTTTCTAGAAATCATTGACAATGTCAGTCTACATAAGGACAACTTTCTCTGTATAGAAATCATTGACAATGTCAGTCTACATGAGGACAATTTTCTCTGTATAGAAATCATTGACAATGTCAGTCTACATGAGGACAATTTTCTCTGTATAGAAATCATTGACAATGTCAGTGTAGATAATGAAATGTATTTTCATGTTATATCTTAATTATGAAAGTTGCAAATATTCGCTGAACACACATGTCAATGCACATATGACAATTAACAATCTATTACCAGTTGGATATATCACTTGATCCTACTTCTGGATAACTTCCATTCCAGTTTCTCATATATCCTGGAATGTTCCAGAGTGCTCAAAAAAATCTTAAACTTAAAGCAAACATTCTCAGATTTTTAGCTATTGAGAGAACATTTTCAGAGTAGTCATTGAGAGAGCATTCTCATTGTATAGCTATTGAGAGAACATTCTCATGAACAATGCTAATGGGAGAACATTGTCAGAGTATAGCGATTGAGAAAACATTGTCGAACACTTTCAAAGTATAGTTATTGGGAGATCATTCGCAGGACACATTTAAGCAACATATGCACATATCATCAGTAGTAAGTATAAGAAAATATATCAAGTTAAGTCTCAACGAGAACACTGATATTTAAACACAGAAAGAACCACTGTGGGACAAGCCAGTCAGACAAAACTTGCATGAGACAGGCCAGTAAGACAGAACTAGTGTGGGATACGTCAGTCAGACAGAACTAGTGTGGGACAAGCCAGTCAGACAGAACTAGTGTGAGACTAGCTAGTGCAACAGAACTTGCTTAGGACAAGCCAGTCAGAACTAGTGTGGGACAAGCCAGTCAGACAGAACTAGTGTGGGACAAGCCAGACAAAATTAGTGTGACACTAGTCACCCTCAGACAAAATTTGTGTGGGGCTAGTCAGTCAGACAAAACTAGTGTGAAGAAGTCAGTTAGACAGATCTTTCCACCAAAGATGGATTGGAGCAAACAAAATGGTGACAGAACACATTTCTAGTCTCTAGTCTACATCCTGCTGGAAATCTAGTAGGACCAGTCTTGCTAAAAGATAAGACTCAGTGGGCGTTTGAGAATTAACTCTGAAGAAGATAGAACTCATGTGAGGCAAGCCAGACAAAATTAATGTGAGACAAGCCAGACACAAAATTAGTGTGAAATAAGCCAGACAGACAGAATCTGTGCGAGACGTCAGACAAAACTCACGTGAGACAAGCCAGACAAATAAAATTAATGAGACAAGCCAGACAGGCAGAAAGCACTTGTGTGGAACTAGTCAGACAGACAGAACTCACGCGATACAAGTCAGACAGACAAAACTTGTGTGAGACAAGCCAGACAGCACTCGTGTGGGACTAGTCAGTCAGACAGAACCCATGTGAGACAAGCCAGACAGACAAAATTAGTGTGAGACAAGCCAGACAAAACTAGTGTGATACAAGCAAGACAGGAAGAAAGCATCCGTGTTGGACTAGTCAGACAGAGTGTGAGTCAAGTTAGAACTCGTGTGAGACAAGTCAGACACACAGAACTCATGTGAGACAAGTCAGACACACAGAACCTGTGATAGACAGGTCAGACAGAACTTGTGTGGGACTAGTCAAACAGATAGAACTTGTGTGACACAAGTTAGAGACCCAGTTGCAGATAATGAGATGCTAGAAAAGCATGAAGTAGTGATGATGATCTGTACAGTCAAGTCTGCAGGAAAGGTTTGAGTACAACATAAAACAACTACTATCATCACCAACTTCTGTTGTTTCTGCTAACTTCCATCCACTTCTTGTACACGTTGGTCATAGTCATGAATAAGTCGCTTGATGTGGCTGAGTTTCTGGTGTAAGTAGTCCATCCTCTGTTTCTTGTCCATAAATTTAGGATCAGATTTTTGGGCTTCATATTCCTCTAGAACTTGTAACTTTAATGCCTGAAACATGCATGAAATGTCTCATCTATCAAGCAGACCAATGACATATCAAGTATTAACATTCAAGTAGATCAGTGACATATCAAGTATTAACATTCAAGTAGATCAGTGACATATCAAGTATTAACATTCAAGTAGATCAGTGACATATCAAGTATTAACATTCAAGTAGATCAGTGACATATCAAGTATTAACATTCAAGTAGATCAGTGACATATCAAGTATTAACATTCAAGTAGATCAGTGACATATCAAGTATTAACATTCAAGTAGATCAGTGACATATCAGGTATTAACATTCAAGTAGATCAGTGACATATCAGGTATTAACATTCAAGTAGATCAGTGACATATCAGGTATTAACATTCAAGTAGATCAGTGACATATCAAGTATTAACATTCAAGTAGATCAGTGACATATCAAGTATTAACATTCAAGTAGATCAGTGACATATCAGGTATTAACATTCAAGTAGATCAGTGACATATCAAGTATTAACATTCAAGTAGATCAGTGACATATCAAGTATTAACATTCAAGTAGAACAGTGACATATCAAGTATTAACATTCAAGTAGATCAGTGACATATCAAGTATTAACATTCAAGTAGATCAGTGACATATCAAGTATTAACATTCAAGTAGATCAGTGACATATCAAGTATATCAAGCTTGCACAGAAGTTTGAGGTTTACAGACTGCTGGCAGTAAGGACAATGTTCTGTAAAGGACACATCACATATAAGAATAATTATGAACTCTAGGAAATAAATGTTCTAGGGAATTGAGAAATGAAAATTGGGACATTTTTGGTTACCAGTTGCAATTTTAATGATCTGATTATTAGAGGAACGAAATTTCCACAGAAATGTACACAAAGTTACATGGTGTTCACCAGATGGACATAGCTAGAGTGAGAAGTTACATGGTGTTAACTTGATGGACAAAGCTAGAGTTTGAAATTACATGGTGTTCATCAAATGGACATGCCGAAAAAGGATGTGCTAGGCCTACAAGGCGCATAATGGTGGCACAACGTAATCACGCTCCCAGCGGAAATCGCACGGATATCCGTGATGGTTACAATGGAGCGAACGCAAAACAAAACAAACAAAAATCAGATGGACAGAGCTAGAGTGAGAAGTTACACGGTGTTCACCAGATGGACAGAGCTAGAGTGAGAAGTTACATAGTGTTAACCTGATGGACAAAGCTAGAGTGAGAAATTACATAGTGTTAACCTGATGGACAAAGCTAGAGTGAGAAATTACATAGTGTTCAACAGATGGACAGAGCTAGAGTGAGAAGTTACATAGTGTTCAACAGATGGAAAAAGCTAGAGTGAGAAATTACATAGTGTTCAACAGATGGAAAAAGCTAGAGTGAGAAATTACATAGTGTTCAACAGATGGAAAAAGCTAGAGTGAGAAATTACATAGTGTTCAACAGATGGAAAAAGCTAGAGTGAGAAGTTATATAGTGTTAACCAGATGGACAAAGCTAGTGAGAAATTACATAGTGTTCAACAGATGGAAAAAGCTAGAGTGAGAAATTACATAGTGTTCAACAGATGGAAAAAGCTAGAGTGAGAAGTTATATAGTGTTAACCAGATGGACAAAGCTAGAAATATAACATACATGACCTCTCAAATAAAGTAAACAATAAAATAATATTTTTTTGCCATCAAAATGTTCAATCAGAAGCCCTGAAAGCAAAATGAACAGAGCCAACCAGAAGCCATGAAAGCAGTATCACCAGAAGCCATGAAAGCAATTTGAACATCCAACCAGAAGCCATGAAAGCAGTATGACAAGAAGTCATTAAAGCAGTATGACCAGATTCAACCAGAAGCCATGAAAGCAATATGAACAGATCCAACCAGAAGCCATGAAAGCAGTATGAACAGATCCAACCAGAAGCCATGAAAGCAATATGAACAGATCCAACCAGAAGCCATGAAAGCAGTATGAACAGATCCAACCAGACGCCATGAAAGCAATTTGAACAGATCCAACAAGACGCCATGAAAGTAGAATGACCAGAAGCCATTAAAGCAGTATGAACAGATCCAACCGGAAGCCATGAAAGCAATATGAACAGATCCAACCAGACGTCATGAAAGAAGTATGATCAGAAGCCATGAAAGCAATATGAACAGATCCGACCAGACGCCATTAAAGCAGTATGAACAAATCCAACCAGAAGCAGTGAAAGCAATTTGAACAGATCCAACCAGACGCCATGAAAGCAGAATGATCAGAAGCCATGAAAGCAATATGAACAGATCCGACCAGAAGCCATGAAAGCAGTATGAACAGATCCAACCAGAAGCCATGAAAGCAGTATGATCAGAAGCCATGAAAGCAATATGAACAGTTCCGACCAGAAGCCATGAAAGCAGTATGAACAGATCCAACCAGAAGCCATGAAAGCAGTATGAACAGATTCAACCAGAAGCAATGAAAGCAGAATGACCAGATCCAACCAGAAGCCATGAAAGCAGTATGAACAGATCCAACCAGAAGCCATGAAAGCAATTTGAACAGATCCGACCAGACGCCATGAAAGTAGAATGACCAGAAGCCATGAAAGCAAATTGAACAGATCCAACCAGACGCCATGAAAGTAGAATGACCAGAAGCAATGAAAGCAGTATGAACAGATCCAACCAGAAGCCATGAAAGCAGTATCACCAGAAGCCATGAAAGCAATATGAACAGATCCTACCAGAAGCCATGAAAGCAATATGAACAGATCCAACCAAAGCCATGAAAGCAGTATGAACAGATTCAACCAGAAGCCATGAAAGCAGTATGACCAGATCCAACCAGAAGCCATGAAAGCAATATGAACAGATCAAACCAGAAGCCATGAAAGCAGAATCACCAGAAGCCATGAAAGCAATATGAACAGATCCGACCAGAAGCCATGAAAGCAGTATGAACAGATCCAACCAGAAGCCATGAAAGCAGTATGATCAGAAGCCATGAAAGCAATATGAACAGATCCAACGAGAAGCCATAACAGCAGTATGACCACAAGCCATGAAAGCAGTATGAACAGATCCAGCTAGAAGCCATAAAACAATATGAACAGATCCAACCAGAAGCCATGAAAGCAGTATGAACAGATCTAACCAGAAGCCATGAAAGCAATTTGAACAGATCCAACCAGACGCCATGAAAGCAATATGAACAGATCCGACCAGACGCCATTAAAGTGGAATGACCAGAAGCCATTAAAGTAGAATGACCAGAAGCCATTAAAGCGTTTTGAACAGATCCAACCAGATGCCATGACAGCAGTATCACCAGAAGCTATGAAAGCAATATGAACAGATCCAATCAGAAGCCATGAAAGAAATATGTACAGATCCTACCAGAAGCCATGAAAGCAATATGAACTTATCCAACCACAGCCATGAAAGCAGTATGACCAGAAGCCATGAAAGAAGTATGACCAGAATCCATGAAATCAATTTGAACAGATCCAATCAGATGCCATGAAAGTAGTATGACTAGAGGCCATTAAAGCAGTATGAACAGATCCAACCAGAAGCCATGAAAGCAGTATGAACAGATCCAACCAGAAGCCATGAAAGCAATTTTAACAGATCCAACCAGAAGCCATGAAAGCAGAATCACCAGAAGCCATGAAAGCAGTATGAACAGATCCAACCAGAAGCCATGAAAGCAGTATGATCAGAAGCCATGAAAGCAATATGAACAGATCCAACGAGAAGCCATAAAAGCAGTATGACCACAAGCCATGAAAGCAGTATGAACAGATCCAACTAGAAGCCATAAAACAATATGAACAGATCCAACCAGAAGCCATGAAAGCAGTATGAACAGATCTAACCAGAAGCCATGAAAGCAATTTGAACAGATCCAACCAGATGCCATGAAAGCAATATGAACAGATCCGACCAGACGCCATTAAGTAGAATGACCAGAAGCCATTAAAGTAGAATGACCAGAAGCCATGAAAGCGTTTTGAACAGATCCAACCAGATGCCATGACAGCAGTATCACCAGAAGCTATGAAAGCAATATGAACAGATCCAATCAGAAGACATGAAAGCAATATGACCAGAAGCCATGAAAGAAATATGTACAGATCCTACCAGAAGCCATGAAAGCAATATGAACAGATCCAACCAAAGCCATGAAAGCAGTATGACCAGAAGCCATGAAAGAAGTATGACCAGAATCCATGAAATCAATTTGAACAGATCCAACCAGAAGCCATGAAAGCAGAATTACCAGAAGCCATGAAAGCAATATGAACAGATCTGACCAGAAGCCATGAAAGCAGTATGAACAGATCCAACCAGAAGCCATGAAAGCAGTATGATCAGAAGCCATGAAAGCAATATGAACAGATCCAACGAGAAGCCATAAAAGCAGTATGACCACAAGCCATGAAAGCAGTATGAACAGATCCAACTAGAAGCCATAAAACAATATGAACAGATCCAACCAGAAGCCATGAAAGCAGTATGAACATATCTAACCAGAAGCCATGAAAGCAATTTGAACAGATCCAACCAGACGCCATGAAAGCAGTATGACCAGAAGCCATGAAAGCAATATGAACAGATCCGACCAGACGCCATTAAAGTAGAATGACCAGAAGCCATGAAAGCGTTTTGAACAGATCCAACCAGATGCCATGACAGCAGTATCACCAGAAGCTATGAAAGCAATATGAACAGATCCAATCAGAAGCCATGAAAGCAATATGACCAGAAGCCATTAAAGCAGTATGTACAGATCCTACCAGAAGCCATGAAAGCAATATGAACAGATCCAACCAAAGCCATGAAAGCAGTATGACCAGAAGCCATGAAAGAAGTATGACCAGAATCCATGAAATCAATTTGAACAGATCCAACCAGATGCCATGAAAGTAGTATGACCAGAGGCCATTAAAGCAGTATGAACAGATCCAACCAGAAGCCATGAAAGCAGTATGAACAGAACCCATGAAAGCAATTTGAACAGATCCAACCAGACACCATGAAAGCAGAATGACCAGAAGCCATGAAAGCAGTATGAACAGATCCAACCAGATGCCATGAAAGTAGTATGACCAGAGGCCATTAAAGCAGTATGAACAGATCCAACTAGAAGCCATGAAAGCAGTATGATCAGAAACCATTAGACAGAGTGCAGAACAATGCCCTACGTCTTATTAGTGGAGCAATGGGATCTACACTGACGGCTGCATGTGAAATACATACGAATTTAGAACCCCTTGAGATGCGGAGAGATATGGCTGCAATGGAGGCTTATGAAAGAAGCAAAAGAATGAACAAAGACCACCCAAATAAACAACTTGTAGAAAACTGGGAACCAAACCACAGAATAAAACACAAAAGTCAGTCCTGAGCCATGTAAATGAAATAAAAGACAGTTATCACCTTCCAGACAAGAGACAAAAACTGCAAAGAGTAGAAAAATGTTTACCACCACACGCAGGCTTTAAATTGCCGGAAATCAAAACACAGTTAAGAGATAATGCAATGAAACGTTCCGACCCAGTAAGTCTTATGAAAGCAACACAGAAAACAATAGACACCTACCCAGTTTTTGTTTTGCGTTCGCTCCATTGTAACCATCACAGATATCCGTGCGATTTCCGACGGGAGCGTTATTACGTTGTGCCACCGTTATGCGCCTTGTAGGCCTAGCACATCCGATTTCGGCATGCCTTGACAATTTGGGTGGGCTACCCGTAGCCTGTGACAGCCTCTATATCTGTCTCCAGGCACGCGTAGTGGCGACTCTTCGCCCAGACGATTTTTGCTCTCGCTTGACTCGCACAAGGTGTTCCACTGTCTATGAACTTGCCTCGTGTAATTGGATGTGCTGTGCCCATTGGGAACTGAACCGTTTCTCATCCGTGAGCCTGGTTCCTTAAGGGGAAGAACTCAACAGAGGAGTTGGATCCTGGCTCTTTCGCCCTCTTAGCCGAGGTGTCATTCACAGACATCGTGTACGCCTTGTCCAAGTTCGAGTCTCACACCACGCGTTTGAGAGCAAGGCGTTCTCGAGCTGAGCGTCTTTGTCCCAATAGCGCCTGAGCCCATCAGGTACTGAACCCTTTCTCTCTGCAAGTCTACTTCCGGTATAGGAAACCTTGACAGTAGAGTTGGACCAGGACTACCATCGTTGTCCCTTTCTTGCCTAAGCCCATCGGGTACAGAACCCTTTCTCTTCGCAAGCATATTTCCGGTTTAGGAAGGCTTGACATTAGAGTTGGATTAGGTCTTCTTGCTTTACCAGCTGCCAATGGATGGGTCTGGGTCTCTGCCTGTAAGGAACACAGGTAACTAGATGCTCGTCTCGAGCTGACGGAGCTTGTAGTTCCCCTTTCCTAGAGACTTTTCACTTTCTATTTGCAGTTCGTGCTGCCCTCTAGCGTTGTTCTGCCCTTTCATTGTATTCGGTATGAAATCTATTTGTCTCTCGCCATGCATCTACCTTTACGTGCATTTTACATTGGCCGCCCCTCCAATGTTCGGACTGGACTGACTAGCTTCACTGTATGTCGACATTGTCGCTATATGTGGTGATGCTGGTGGTGTCGGAGATATTGTCTGTCTCTTGTGCAGTCAAATCTCTTTCCATCTGCTACCTCCACATTCTCGGACACGATCCCCAAATGATTTGGCCAGAATCAGCTCGAGCTGCTGTATTTCTGTTTCCAGGGTGCACCGCGTGGAGGTACATTTGGGATCTTGGTTATCTGCTAACCCTGGGTCCGCCGAGAGCAATGCGTTCCCTTTGCACCCCACACCTACCCAGAACAATGGATTCATGTCTATACTGATGGGTCTGCCTTCAGAGCCATCATCAAAGCAGGTTATGGTGTCTATATAGAATATCCAGACAAAACATCTGATGAGTTGTTTGATGCCTGTGGGGAGATATGTTCTAACTATGAAGCTGAAATAACAGCACTAGAAATTGCCTTGTACCACCTGAAGATTATATTTGATGCCTTCCCATCAAAAGTCCAAAACGTTATTTTTACAGACTCTATGTCTGCTCTCCAAGCATTGGAATATGATGGACATTGTAAACCCGAGCTAGCTGAAATATACCACCATGCAAACCAGCTGCTCACATCTTATGATGTCAACATTGTTATGAAGTGGATTCCTGGCCACTCAAACACACCTGGTTATGATAAGGCAGACAGACTAGCAAAGAGGGGAGCACAACAAGAACAGCTGTATACAGAAACAACAATGCACACAGTTAAAATGATTCTGAAATCTGTGAACAAAGAAAATTGGATGAACAGATGGGCCATGGGAAATCTATAAATATATGACCAGCCCAAATCCTAAAGACAATATCAACTTCCTGGACAGAAAAGACCAGAGTATCATACTCCGACTACGCACACAACATGTACAGCTTAACAATCACCTAACAGAATACAACCACAACACACTCCAGGGTGACGGCTGTGCACTCATCCATATGAAACTGTTGACCACCACCTTTTTGAATGTCAAGCGCTGGATGACATCAGGAAAATGCTTCTCCCTCCAGGGCCAGATAAATGGAACACATTATATGGAACAAAACAACAACTCACAAACACATGCATATATCACACAATGGCATTGGGTCAAAGGGCATGAGCCCATGGACCGCTGGATCAGCAACCAACCAACCAACCATCAGAAGCCACGAAAGCAATTTGAACAGATCCAACCAGACACCATGAAAGCAGAATGACCAGAAACCATGAAAGCAGTATGAACAGATCCAACCAGAAGCCATGAAAGCAGTATGAACAGATCCAACCAGAATCCTTGAAAGCAGTATGATCAGAAGCCATGAAAGCAATATGAACAGATCCAACCAGAAGCCATGAAAGCAATTTGAACAGATCCAACCAGAAGCCATGAAAGCAATATGAACAGATCCGACCAGAAGCCATGAAAGCAGTATGAACAGATCCAACCAGAAGCCATGAAACAGTATGAACAGATCCAACCAGAAGCCATGAAAGCAGTATGAACAGATTCAACCAGAAGCAATGAAAGCAGTATGACCAGATCCAACCAGAAACCATGAAAGCAATTTGAACAGATCCAACCAGAAGCCATGAAAGCAGAATGACCAGAAGCCATAAATACAGTATGACTAGATTGAACCAGAAGAAATGAAAGCAATATGAACATATCCAACCAGAAGCCATGAATGCAATATGGGAAAAGCAATGCCAATAAGCTTAGAAACAAGCAGAACTGCAGGAGATGCTACATGACATGGTATAGCACACAGACTGCCTTAGGGTAACCACTCCGGATTTTCTATAGTGGTCGAATTCCTTAGCTAACATGTGATACGTGTGTGGTTTATGCTTCTTTATGAGACCATTTTCATAAATTGTCAAACAACAGACATGCTTGACCTGTTTTTCACAAAAAATTTTAACAACAAGAGACCATCACTAAGTAATGGAAAGTGGGACACTTGGTAAAAATACCAAAGAAAATAACATCTGGCTAAAAGCAATAACTGGAGAGATATAACAAAACTGGATGTGGCTGGGAAAATTCTCAATAGAAGCATTGTTTAGTTCTAGCTTGTAATTCAACTTCACTGGATAACACATTTAGTTATTCTGATAAGTGGATTCTTTTTATATTATATACTCGTTCTTTTGATATTCCTTTTGCTTTTTCTGTTGATCTTGTACTTGTCTTTCATCTTTTTTTTCTCATCCTCTCGTCTTTATTATCTACTTTTGCTCCTTTCTTTCTATCATACTATGTCTCTTTTTGCAATATTCATTTTTTGTTGCTTGTTTTTGTCCTGATGAAGATTATTTTAGTCGAAATGTCTGTTTTTGTGGATGCTGTTAATCTGTAATGTACTTTGATATTAGCTACACTCTTTACATATTTCAATTTTTTCCCCTTATTGTACTGGTTGCCCCAGCCCTCACATCTCTAGTGCGTTGAGTTCCCAGACACTGAAGATTTCACCGTTCCTTGATAGTATAGATCATACAATGATTATGGGATAGTAGAAAAATGTTTATCAATTTTATAAGCAAGCCAAATAGGATATTGTGCTAGGGAAAGCTATTCGAACAATATCATGATAAAGCAGGATGTTAACTATCCCCAACAATCTTTCTCAGATTTTATAGATTGGGTGATGAGACACACAAGGAAAACTGCAATATAAAATCAATGTGTTTTTCTCAAAGTGAGCAATATATAAATGTATATTAGAACAAATAGAATTAAAGGGAAGTTTGTTACCATCCCAGAAATTGTGAGCAACCTGCTCTTAATTTCTATGTGCAATGCAGTGATTTTTTTTTATAGCTTTCTTGCATACTCAGGAGACTTTAGCTTCCAGCTTAATGTAATGTCTATTGACAAAGCCTTCTACTCGGAGGGAATATCAAAAGGGAAGTAAAATAATGAATTATGGGGTCAATACGCAGGCAGAAGAGTAATAAATTCAGTTTTTATTTTTTTGAAAAACAACAGCATTTCTCAGAAAGATGCATTTCTTACTGTAATCATGTCTATGCGTGGAAAGAGTTAATCAGCATAATTGGCCCAACTGAATTACTTAAACAGTGCATACCTCAAAATCTGGACTTCCTTCTTCTGTTTGGTTGATCTGTGTGCGTAGATTCTGAAATTTACGAGCCACAATGTCAACTTGCTGATGCAATTCTCGATACTCCACATACTCTCTGTTGAATTCTTGCTTATATTGTCTCCGCTGATCAAAGTCTTCGATATCAACAAATTTTCTATGAGAACAGAACACCATAAATATATGAGAGTGCTCATACATGCTGACGTACAAGATTTATGTACCAAATGTTACCTACCAACATGAAAATATGAGCGTATTCATACATGCTGACGTACAAGATTTCTGTACCAAATGTTACCTACCAACAAGCAGTAGGTTGTCAAAGATTTCTGTACCAAATGTTACCTACCAACAAGCAGTAGGTTGTCAAAGATTTCTGTACCAAATGTTACCTAACTACAACAAGCAGTAGGTTGTCAAAGAATTCTTCCTCTTCTTCAGTGTTCATTCTCAAATTCCCACTGGATTTCTCTTATAACAGGACAATGATCCTACAAAATTTCAAGTTGGATGTAGTCCAGAGAGTGGAATTGCATTGTATTGCCGTTTTATTTGCGCCAATGACCCAACACATCCGTCTTCGGCGGATCAAAGATTTCAGTACCAAATGTTACCTACCAACAAACAGTGAGTTGTCAAATATTTCTGTACCCAATGTTACCTAACTACAACAAGCAGTGGGTTGTCAAAGATTTCCGTACCAAATGTTACCTTATGAATAGCTACCAAAGTTAAATCACATTTAAACATGTGATAGCTATCAAAGTGGAGTCTTTCAAGGAAACAAAATGTGATTTTATCTACATTTTCCCAGAGGTTACCACAAAATTGTAAAAAAAATATGAAACAAAAACAAATATGCAAATTTGTTTACCTTAGGTAGTCTGGTTTCTCATCATTGATTTCAGCACAGCCACCTATAGATAATAAATGACACCAGAAACAAATCATCATCAGGAGCTACTACATGATTATTTGAGCAGACTCAATTTCTCCTAAGCTAATCTTGATTATTACATTGATAATTTTTTAATTATTGATTATTAAGATTTCAATTAAATTGTAACTACTGACTACATGTATATACATTTATAATCCATCTGATGATGTTGCTGATTTGCAAGCAAAGATGAGCATGGCATGAAAAACAATAAATGTGAATAAGTAGAAAAACAACAAAACATTTGTGATTGTCTAATTTAGTTTGTGAGTTCGTAGATGCCAGATGAGTCCGATTCGTGCCAGGAAATTTCTATTGCAGTGCATGCAGGAGTGCAGAAGGTTCAGGGTAGTCCGCTTCCGTCGCTTGTAAATTGCCTGCTGTGTTCTTTTTTTCTCTTCAAATTAGGTGATGCCAACAGCGAACTGGGCGTGCCAAGCTTAGCGATCAAGGGCTATAGTCTCTCAGGAGTTAGGATCGATGCTGCAATGCTTGAGAGTTTTTTTAGTGATCCTTGAAATACTTTTTCTGCCCTCTGCTTGAAAGTTTACCATTGCACAGTTCCCCATAAAATAATCTCTTTGAAAGGCGCTTGTCTGGTATATGGACGATGTGGGCAATCCAGTGAATTTGGTATCTAGACAGCAAGACATGGATGCTTTGTATTTGGGACTTTTGAGAGATTTCTGTGTCTGGTACTCGATCCTGCCAACATACTCCTATGAGTTTTCTTAGGCTCAAAGATGGAAAGAGTTAAGCTGTCGAGCGTGTCTTGCATAGACAGTCCAGGATGACGGAGCAGAAAGCAATGTTGGTAGAACCACTGCACAGTACACATCCAACTTAGTTGTTAAACTGAGACCACGCTTGATCCAGACGTTGGCACGAAGGTTCCCGAATGCTGCACTAGCGTGAGCAATATGCAAGGCATCAATTGTCACAGTTTGTGATAAGGTGCTGCTGAGATATACAAACTTATTGGCAGTATTGAGTTTTTGTCCCTTTGCTGTGATTACTGGTTCTGTGTATGAGACACATTGATATATTACTAAAGTTTTCGAGTTGCTGATGGTGAGACCAAACGCATCACAAACCAAAGAAAAGAGGTCCATACTGTCCTGCATAACTTTCAGGCTGGATTTAGTGCACAGATTCAGATAGCATTTAGTGCACAGTCGTTGGTGAACAATGTCCGTCTTAGTTTTGATCTTGGCTTTCAATATACTACGCTTGATAACGAAAGCAAATTCCTGCACTGTTATTCCAGAAGGCATCATTTAACATGGCAGAAAACACCATGCTGAAGAGCATCGGAACCAGGACACAACCCTGTTTGACACCATTAGTTACTGGAAACGGGTTTGAGTGTGCCGCATCATCTTGCACACGGGTTTTCATACCATCATGGAACTGGAGAACCATGTTGGTGAATTTTTCGGGACATTCAAATTTGGCTTCAAATCTTCCATAGTCCTTCACGGTTTACAGTGATGCATTAGTTAGGTCGACAAATGTGGCGTAGAGACCAATGTTCAGTTTGCGACACTTTTCCTGTAGTTGTCAGGCAGTGAATATCATGTTAACTGTACCTCTGCCCTATCGGAAGCCACATTAGCTATCTGGGAGGAAACAGGTCCCAAGACGTGCATGCAGTCTTGTTTAATAAGACCCTAGCCTAGTCAGGATCTTGCCTGCTATAGAGAGCAGGGATATGCCTTTGTGGTTGTCGCAAGCTAGGCGATTTCCTTTTCTCTTGTAGAAATGTATGATGGAAGCATCCTTAAAGTCTTGTGGTATCGCTTGAGTTCTCCATTGTATGGAAGAGCTCTGTGAGTTTCGCAGTCATAACAGGGCCACTTACGGAGTAAACTTCGGCTGGAATAGAGTCTGGACCTGGCGCTTTTCCTACGGACAAATTTGAGATTGCTTTCTCCACCTCCTCAAGTCATGGGGGCTTCGATAATGAATAATTGGTATTTGCGGGATGAGCGCGCTCATGTTGATGGGACAGTTTAGTACATTTAAAAAATGTTTAGCCCATTGTTAGAGAATTTCCTCTGTCGTTGAATGTATGCTTTCTATCTGTGATTAAAAGAGGAGATGTTCCTGAAGACTGAGGGCCATAAATTGCTTTTAGCAATTAATACAATTTCTGCATATTATTCCTATCAGTGTAATGCTGTATCTCTTCGGCTTTGCTACTTAACCATGAGTCTTGCATCCTCCTTATTTCTTTTTGCACGTTTTACTTTGAGTTTTCATCATACATCGTCTTTTTGTTGATTGATGTGGGGGTCGCTAAACAATCTTTGTGCTGTTTGTGCCTGTTGCTCAGGAGAGCTTTGATCTATACATCATTTTCATCAAACCAGTCTTGGTGCCTACGAACAGCAACACCTACCACTTCTTCTGTAGACAGTGTCACTGAGGTTTTTCCAGCTTTTTTTAATGTCTATGGAGTCGACTGTCAACTGTGCAATTTTGGTATCCAGAGCTGAACAGAAACTGTTTATAAAATGAATCTTTCAATTTGGATGTTGCAGGAGATGCTGTGTATGGAGATTCATTTTGGAGACTAGCAGTCTGTGGTCCGTCCAGCAGTCGACATCACACATGGATTTAGTGACTATCACATCGTGCTTATCATGTCTCACGATGACATAATCAATTTGATGTCACTGTTTTGATCGTGGCTGTATCCATGAAGTCTTATTACGGTGAGGTAGTTGAAAGACAGTGTTTGAGATAAGTAGGTTAAATCGATTGAGGATCTCATACACAGATGAATGTCCATGTGGAACCCAGACCCCGGAACAAATACTTCAGGACTGCCCAACATACAAAGAGCAGAGATAGCAGACCTGGCCAGAGGATACAGACTTGAGGCAAAAGCTATGGGGCAGCCGCGCTGACCTGGTGATGACAGTGGACTTCGTCTTGACGACAGGCCTGACAATATAGCATGACCACAGATGCTGAACGCAGAAGAAGTAGGTTAAATGCAGCAGTAGCTGTCCATTACTATTGCATTTGCTAATGCCATGCCTCCCCAGCACACCCAGTCTGAATCCACTCGAGGATAAAGTCACAAAGGATGATGCGTTTGTCGGATTTGGGAGTCTTCTGTATGACTTTTTCCAAGTCATCTTGAAACTTTTCTTTCTGTTCATTGTAGTTCATCATAGTCAGGGCATACACGCTAATGAATGTTGCATGCCACTTTAAAAGCATGTCACTGTAATCATATAACTACTGACTGTCTTGTATACATTTGTAATGCTACCAATGACTGTCATGTGTCAGGAAGAATTTTTTATTGCACCCCGAAAGACAAAAATTATTGCCCCAATCATGGATTGAATCCGGAACCTCAAGACTTCTGAGGCCAGTGTTCTAGCCATATGACCACACATTCCTACTTCTGACTACATGTATACATTTGCAATTATGCAACTACTGACTACATGTATACATTTATTTAATTAATCTTCAGATCATCATCACTGCACTCCGGAAAAATTCATATAGGTGCTTCGATCTCTCCCTGAGTGTATCTGCCATTACAATTCTGCTGACAGAGGTGTAAGCTGCTCTGCTGCAAACTGCTTCCATCTGGCGACCCCACATTTCAAACCCCGTTCCTTAATTCTAGACATTGAATAAAAATTATCTTCCACGTAAGTTCACTTTCACGTGCTGTCTCCCGTTGGGAATTCAACACATCTGTCCGATCCATTGCTCCTCCCTGTGGTGTAACAACAGCACCTGATGCCAGCAAATCAACTCTCTCATTGTTCCGAATGCCAACATGCCCTGGCACGAAAATAAAAGTCACCATCTCCAGCCTCGATCCTCTCATTATCTCAGTCCATTGTTCATGAACGAGACCCTTTTGTACTTCCATAATCATACTCATTGAGTCACTCAGGATGCAGGTCCGTAGAGTCCTCTGTGAGCTGACCCATTCTAATGCCATAGTCACTGCCATGGTCTCCATAGTCATACTACTCGTAGTCACAGCAAACGCTCCACTCTCTTCTCTAATACTTTTCCCTGCACATTGAGGCCCACATACTATGAGCATGTCTAACCACCGATCCATCTGTGTATATAATCACATCCCTTTCCCCAAAGTTCTCATTGACCAATGCCTGCACCTCAGCCTCCACTTGCCCCCATTCTTTGCTTGCCTTATAAAGTGTTATTATAACTCAGAGAGAAGTTTTGCAATCCATGGGCAAATGTATTCATTCCGCACCAGCAGCTACATCATGCAACCTCACAAGCTTTGTATGATATCCTCTGCCTGTCCCATCTACAATTTTCCTTTCTTCAGTATTACTACCTTTGATTTTAAGGATTTCTGGATGCAAAGATGTTCTTTATCTGCATTCCCTTGCATGGCAATGTTGTATTATATGTTCTGCCATTGGACAGTTAAACAAGTAGTCATCTCTCAGTTATTGCGGTTAATAGGGACCAGAACCGGCCGCGATAAGTGAAAACCAGCAAAGTAGTGTCATCCTCTCATTTTTAACACACATACATTTTTTGTGAATGTATAATATCAATAAGTGTATATGAAACTATATAAGTGCATATGTTATCATTAGAACATTAAAGAATAGTTTCAAACATGTAAATAAAATATTAATAGTATAAATAACATACATAAAATAATGTATAAATAATATAAATATGATACATGTGTGTGTAACATACGTAGATGTAACTAAAGTGTACATACTATAAATATGTTTTTAGAAATCCGTGATGTACTGAGGCCGCGATAAATAAACCGCGAAGTAATGAGGGATGACTGCATTGCATAGCCTATACAGATGTGTCCATTGTGCACCCCAGAACAATTCGCAAAGCTGCATTCTGTATTTTGCTAGTGCATACTACACCACTAATCCCTGGTGTACAAAAAAAAGGAACCTCTGCGAAAATTGGGCAGCAGCCATAAACTTCATTGCTGCCAGTCTTTTTTTTTTTACCTGTCCTTGTAATGATGTGCTTTACATGTTCCTTGAAGCTCAGACTTCTATCAAAAAGCACCCAAGGTACTTCATTGTGCTAGTTCTTTCAAGCATGATTACACCAAGTGAGACACAAGGAATGGAGTATTTACAATGTGATTGTTCAGAGAAAACCATGTTATACATGCCTTTGATGGATTCACCAAAGCTCCTGTATCCTCACACTACTTACCAATTCGGTCCACCTCCTTCTGTACTTCAAGGATGCACAGACATATAACTACCGACTACATGTATACAGCGTAATCATATAATGACTGATTACATGTATACATTTGTAATCATATAATTACTGACTACATGTCTAAATGTGTAATCATACAACTACTGACTACAAGTATACATTTGTAATCATGCAACTACTGACTACAAGTATACATTTGTAATCATGCAACTACTTACTACAAGTATATATTTTTAATCATATAATTACTGACTACATGTATACATTTGTAATCATGTAACTACTGACTAGCAGCAACGAAAGGGAGAGAGTGAAATAGAAGAAGCGTTAGAGTTCGGAAGAACAAGTCCAGTAGATGCCTGGAAGATAATAAAGCCCTAAAAGCAGACCAGGAAAAGCCAAATATTGTTCACCCGTACTCAAAGGAGCCAGTGACACCATTGACCATAGTACGTAACAAAGGCTGCTAAATGATAAAGGAGGTCGTATCGGTGTAAATAAAATACTATGGGATAACTGGAGTTCCCCTGTTGAATAGCGTCAAGTTTCCTTTGATATGGCGGCCAGTAAAACTTTACGGTGATCTACACCATATGTTGATCTACATATATGTTGTTGTGTGTGCAGGTGCCTATGTACATGTATGTGTCTATGTTTCAATGTGTGCTGTAATATCAGTATATACTTTTGTATATGTCTGGATGTTTGTATGTATATGTGCTTATATTTATAGTTATCTGTGTTTGTCTGGTAGAATGTGTGCATGTTTGGTTCGTGATTGTGTCTGGGTGTGTGTATATTTTTGTTGTCTATCCTGTGCTGTCAAATGCTATTCTTCTTTGCACATTTCTGTGTTCCCTATGTTTATTTGTGCCCCCCCCCCTACGTGCACTGTCTTTCTCTGTCCTTTCCCCTTTTGTCTCCTGTTACCCACTTGCCCCCCTCCCCGTTCTTGGCAGTGCTATTTGGTGTCCCCCTTTCTTTAGTTCTGCATCTTTCATCTTTGGGTATTTCATAATTTAGACATATTGAACACATTGATATGCACTTGTTGAAATTGTATTGCACTGGATCAGTTGTTGCTGGGTGTTGATTTCCTGGTGGGAGAAATCCATTTTGTTTATATTCGTTATGGTTTTTTGTTCTTAACTGTTTTTGTTGTCTTGATAAAGGTCCCAATTGGACCGACATGTTGACAATTGTATTTGTTCTTTTTTTAATTGTTATTTTCTATATTTTCTTATTTTATATTGATAGTTTTCTAGTAACCTATTTACTTTATTTGCATTTACCTTTATCTACGATTGTGGTGTCAAAATTAAATTGTCTCAGTATGAGCCACACCATCATGCCAAACATGTTCAAAGGCCTTTGTAAAATAAATGAAAATTGTGGTATAGATCACGATGGTGCTAAATATGTTTTTCAATTAATATTCTAATGTTAAATATTTGTTCAACAGTGCTTCTGTTTACTCTGAAGCCAGCTTGTTCTGCAATTACATCTTCAGGCCTGTGCTTTATTCTGTTCAGTAGTATTTTGAGCATCACTTTACACGGGCACGTTATAAGACTAATGTTTCTGTAATTCTTAGTGATTGTGTCCATTAAAATAAATGTTTTGTACTCCATAAATTCTGGCAGATTTTTGTAAGATATATATCACATGTAAGATATATAACCACATTTAACCTTTAGCAAGCTGGATTAAAATTACACTATCTTTCCCTGTTTCTTTTTTGAAAATGTATGTAATTTTTGGTGGATGTTTGGAAAATGCAATAACCTTTTTATTTTTAAATATTTTAATTAACTTGTGCACATTTAAATAAGGAATTGCTTTCTTAATTATGTTTAATACGAGATGTGTGAGGAAGTGGTGAAGACAACAAACAAAAACCAAACATGGGTGTTTGGAAAACACAATAACTTTTTCTTCTGTTATTAGAGATTTAAAATAACTGTTGCGCATTCAAATTATGAAATGAATACTGCAAAACTCTGCTGAAGATAGGTGCGTCAGGTCATTGGCGAAAATAAAACGGCGACACAACGCATTTCCATTCTCTGGACTACATCCTTCTGGAAATCTAATAGGACCATGTTTCTGCACAAGAGATATCCAGTGGGAGTTTGAGAATGGACAATGAAGAATATTGCAAATAGGTGTGGAATTAATTTTTGTGCATGTGTACTTTAAGAGATCGGAGGAAGTGGTGAAGACGCTTTTCCCACAAATACAAATAAAACACAGACAAAAATAGGTTACTATTTGGAAAATTCAATTTTTAAAATTTTTTTAAAACATAATTTGTGTACATGTAAAAAAATAATTGAAACATAGATTGGTATAAATTTTATTGTGCGTGTGTGATACAAAGGAGCGAGGACGTAAAGATGGAAAAAAGGGGTGGGGGAATGTGTTTAAAATCGGGGGAAAATTATTTAAAAAAATTAGTTACTTTATTTTCCGAAGTGGCAACCCTATATAATAAAGTTTCCTCACATCTTAGTCTATTGTATTTATGTAGTTTCATAACCAAACTAACATAATATTGCCCATGAAAACAAATAAAATAAAATAACGTAGATTTCACTTACCGTATCTATCCATTCCTCACTAGGTCTAGGAATATTTAGCCTGACGCACAATATAATTATTAAAATAAAACACGGCAGAAACAGAAGAGACATTGATGGCGTCCAGAGTAATCTAGAACATTTGTCGCTCTGGTGCACTAACTACAAGACAGTCATCACCAAGGCAAACATCATCTAGTTCTAACTGAACAACAACATAGTCACAGACATATTACCAGCAGCGACCTGCATGGGCATCAACATTGACCAGACTATGAAATAACTAGGTATCACTTTTGATAGAAATCTATCTTTAGTGAAACATGGATAATGTATTTAAGAAAGCTGGAAAGGGTGTCAGTGCAGTCAAAATCATGGCATCTGCATAGATGCCGCAATGAACCTTTATTTAGATGATGGAGGCAGTGGTATTATATGTGTTGGACTATGGTTTAGGTTTACTAACACTGTCGCAAACACAGGTGGATAGATCGGAGAGAGTTCAAAACGAGGCCATGAGAGCTGTCTTAGGATGCACAAGAAATACACCTATCATGACCATGAGGTTTCTCCTAAAGCTACCAAGCATCAAATCAAGACATAAAATAGACCAGGTTAAAGAATACTTCAAGGTCGCCAATAATGATCATCACATCTTACGCCAATCTCTAGACAGCACAAAAGGAAAGCAAATCAAGAGAGGAAGGTCCTGGATGGCAGAAGAAGATACCCTACTCAAGAGTTTGTGAGCTGAAAGAAGTGGGAAGAGGCTGTGAATGTGTGACATTTGGGCAAGAGAGAAAGTTATTGACAACAGTTCTGATACAGATGGGAAGAGAATGCTGCCAACAGAACAGACGGAATGATCCAAGAACACATACTGCAGCACTCGAAGCCACACAATACGATTCTTCTTCTTCTTCTTCTTTCGTTCACTTGAAACATGTCTATATCTGTAATTCTGTCTCCTTAATAAAACTCACTGTCTTTTGTAGTTCATACAGTGTCCCATAGAGTTTTGATTCCAGTGTTGTTTCCTCTGGCCAATATGTCTGCCTCAGCGTTTCATGCTCAGAACACTCTTGAAGTATATGTTTGGCACTCTGTGCTGCCTGTCCACATGTACACATGGCCGTGTTGCCAATCTTGAACTTTGTATACATGTGACTGCGGAGTCGGTTGTGTCCTGTTCTGAGACGTAGAATTATAACTTGTTCTGATCTGTTCATATTGTGATAGTCATCTTGTGTTGGTGTTTGTGGCTTTCTTATTGACTTTATCATCTGTTTTTTCTGATGGTAGGTGATTGGTATATCTGGTTGGTCTTCGGCAGCACCTTCCTTAGCCAGTTGGTCTGCTTTTTCATTTCCTGGTATTCCACAGTGAGAGGGTATCCACTGCATGGTTACCCTATACTGGTAAGACAATTCGCTAAGTAGTTTTTTTAAGTCTGTTAGTTTTCCAGACTGGAGAGCTTGAAGCACTGACCTTGCATCTGTCAGGAATACCACAGGCTGTAGGTCAGAGTTGGAGTTCAGCAGCTTTTTAGCTGCCACACTAATTGCCTGGATTTCTGCATCATAATTATTGCAGAATTTTCCTGTCGGTGTTCTGATTGTATCTCTAGGCTTGTGTGGATATTCTATATATACACCTGCACCTCCATTCCTCACAGCATTCTGTGCTGACCCATCTGTGTACACTCTGACCCATATATCTTGTGGATATTCCTCATCCAGGAAACTGAGGGTGATTGTCATTCGCTGCACACTGTTCTGTTCGTCCTCGCTTAGTATTCCTTTCACATGGGTCTGAATGTATATTGGCATTCCATGGCTTTCACTCCACGGGGTTTGCTCTGGTACAGACCTTAAGGGGCTGCCAACTTCAGGTAGGTCTGTAAGTTGTCTACGTAGTCGTTTAGCTTGATGGATAAAGCTGCTCCTTTTCAGTCGTCCCATTGCTAGATTTTGGAATCTTTCCTTCATTGGATGACTTGGCATACACTGAAACTTTTCTGCTTGAATTAGTACTTTTGTGTCTCTGCGTTCGCCAAGTGTTTGCATTCTTCCCATTTTCTGCATCTCTGCTATGGGTGTTGATTTCATTGCTCCCAACATTATTCTAAGTGCCTGGTTTTGCACTTTATCTAGATCTTGTAATGTGGTGTTTGATGCAGGACACCACGCAGCTGAACCGTATTCCAGGTGTGGTCTTATGCCTTGCTGGTAAACTTTACTGAGTATATTTCCACTGGCTCCCCATGTGGTTCCACTTAGTTTTCTCAGGATAGCTAGCTTCCTCCTGGCTTTTGTTGTTGCTTTGTTTATGTGCTGCTTCCATGTCAGCTTATCATCAAAAGTAACTCCGAGGTATGTGGGTTGTTTGTCTTCTTTCAAGAGCTCTCCATCTATCTTCATATGACCAGCTTTTTGTTTTGGTGAGAGGGTAAAGAGTGTAGTGCTGCACTTATCTGTGTTAATGCTGACGCACCATCTATTAGCCCATAAGGTTAGGGCATCGATAGCTCTTTGTATTTGTTTAGTGGCCACTGTTGCATGTTCTTCCGTGCACCAGATCACCAGGTCGTCAGCATACATTGCCACTTTGATCCCGTGTGGTAGTTCAGCAACTAGGTCATTGATGTAAACCAAGAAAAGTGTGGGTGACAGGACTCCTCCCTGGGGGACTCCATGACGCAGTAGAACTTTCTTGCTCTTGCGACCATCTAATTGTACCCTGGCTCTTCTATTATGCAGGTACACACAATACGATAATTTACACAGATGGCTCAGTAACACAAGAAACAAACAGGTGTGGTTGGGGTTTCGTGGCCTACCAAAATGGCAAGAAATTAGCTGAGAAGTCAGCTGCGTATCCCACTACAATATCGAGTATAAGAATGGAAATAGAAGTGGTGACAGCAGCTCTCACTTCACTGGTGATGCAAACACCAACAGACTCAGTGATTCTATCAAAGTATGCTGCACAAGATAGAAAAGTGTATGATCAGAACTGAATGAGTCACTCTTCTCAACAACATGCAGAGCATTACATGGATCTACTGTCCAGGTCATGCTGGGGTCAGGGGAAACAAAAGAGCCGATGTTGTGGCTGGTAAAGCCTTGGTGAACGGCACCGAGATAAGAAGCACGGATACCCTACGAGAAGATGAGGAGGAAGTCGAACAAGACAATGTACATATTCAGAGAATAGTAGAAATGAGAGTGACTAGAGACTATGAGAGAAAGTGCTCCCTCTCCGGAAAGATCAGAAGAACGCGTAATCAGCAACTGGGACACTGAGCTTATACACTTTTAGATGGCTGACAGCACAGCAAGCAGACCAGATATGGGAATGCCACCAGTGCTGTGACACTTGTTCCTAATAAAGAAACAATATAATTATATTCAATGCCGAATATAGTACGGCAAAATGTCTGGGTCTATTCTCCGAAACGTTTTACTAATATCTTGTTTGAAAACAAAGTCACAAAAATTTGTCATCATCAGAATCACAATCCATAATAATTTCACTGAAAATAACTTCCATTGAACTGTATTCGCACTGATCGGGACAGATGACTGGAAATTCAATCGCAGATCTGATATTCTTCCCTCTTCCAAACACAATTTAGGAAAAGGAAGTTCAATATTCTTATTGTAAAGGAGCTAATTCCCGGTCACATGAATCTTAAACATTTGTAGTTCCTTGTCACTAAATGAGTGCATAGCTAAGGGCTGACTCACATCCCTGACTGCTGTTTATGGATATAAAGTTGTTGGCAACACCCATCTCTGAAGGTTGGATTCAGGTTAATCTGAGACATTCAAAGTAACTGATCATGTTAGATCGGACAAGCAAGACAGAACATCAGATAATGAAATGACTAACCATCCAGGTTCTCTCTATCTGCTGTGGGTGAAGACTGTCTGTCAAATATAGGCTTTGTCAGGCTGCCTGAGCTTTCCTCATCTGTCCGTCTGTCCATGTGACTAATTCGCTTCTTCTTATTTGGATTGGATGTGTCCTCGCACTCCTCAGACATTCGCTTCTAACAATTCAAGAATAAATAAATTATACAGAGACTACTGAAACATTCACTTTTCACAGTAAATTATACACAGATATTTGCTTCTAACAATGGAGAGGAATAATGGAGGGAAGAGTACCTGGGTAGAGGAGAAAGGGCAGACCAACAAGACGTTGGACTGACGACATTAAAGATAACATGAATACATCGCTAGAAAATGCAAGCCGCATCAACCAAGAGAGGGGTTCAGAGAGTTCATTGAGAAGACAACGTTCTAGAAGGAATACATCACATGACAATGGAGAGGAGCCAGTCATGGCTTGGCAGATGATGAGGTTATTAAACAGGTATGCACAATAGAGGATATAGAACATGGTGAAGGGTGGACAAGTAAGCCCATGTGACTAGTAGCAGTTCAATAGACCATTCTGATATTTTGAATGCAATCATGGAGTTTGACCATTTGGAAGATATGGGATGTATTTCTTCTTCTGTATCTATGGCCAGAATGCAGAACCTGGGAGTGAAGTTTGGTGTTGCAAGAAATGAAAGGGCGGCATATAGGAGTCAAAATAAGAGTTATCAAACAATACAGAACCAGAACAGTCAGTTACCAAATGCTGTAGGACATACTGAATATGAGATTGGAGCACCTATGGACTTGTCCTGAGTGCCATGATGTTATATTCTTCTGCGATCTACTTTTGATGCTCAGAAGTCTATACAGGCAGGAAATTCATCAGCAGAAGGTTCTCACAGTTATCCCACAGTGTGATTATCTGTAATGGAATTATATTGTATCTGCTTTTGCCAGTCTGTCAGCTGCCTCATTTCCTACAATTCCAGTGTGCAGGGATCCACTGCATCACCACTGTTGTTAGTAGACAGTTGATTTGAGAGTTCTAGTTTTTATTAGATCTTTAGGTTCATTTTGGATTGCCTAGAGAACTGACATACAGTCACACAAGAAGACTATATTTGCTTCTTTGAGTCTCTGTTCCTCTAGTGCTAGTGATACCTTTAAGGTTGTAGCTCTGCCCTGTAGTTTGTTGATAATTTGCCAGTAACGATTTAGTTCCTTTTCTTTGGGGTGTTTTGTATAAGTATTTGTATCCCAGCACACCCTAGTCTATTGTATCCTCTGATGATCCATCTGTGAAGACATGAATCCACTGTGAGCTGGGGTATTGGGTGTCTAGGTGATCAAGTATTTTTGCCTTGAGAGTAGTAGGAATTTCCATAATTCTGCTTTCAATGCCTGTTATTCTAAGTTTTGCAGTATATGTGGGTGAGGTGCTTGCATTGTTGTAATACATACCTCCGGGTTATTGCTGGTTACTTCTTCATTGGCTTTCAGTCAATTTTTTCATAGGTGATTGAAGTTTGGTCTTTCCAGTTGATTTTTTAACTAATTAATTTGTTTTCTCATGCATAGAGTGATATTTCAGTATCTACATGTTTCAGTCATTATTATAATTTTCTCATCTCTGCAGCAAGTTAGGGTTTTGTAGTCCCGTTATACATGTGCTACAGTCCTCCTGTGATAATTTGGAGACCTGCAGTCTGAATTTTGTCCAACTTTTGGAGATTGGTATCTGCAGCTGCTGCATATGTGCTTAATCCACATTCCAGAGATGGGCGGAAATGACCTACATAGACTTTCCTTATAGTTTTTATATTGGCTCCTAATATGTCCTATATAGTGGTTTTTTTTATTAATTGTAACTTGAGTGGTTTTTTTTCCTTGTCTCTTTAATAAATGATCCATGTACGTCTCTTGTCAAATTCGAATCACTGATAGACTGGGCTGTTTAATTTTTGGAATGGGTATTGTCCAGTGTGAAGAGTGTGGTGACGGTCTTGTTTTTATTTATTTGAACACACCAGGTGTTAGTCCACTCTTCTACTTTGTTTATTGCCACTTGCATTCTCACCTTTGTTACTCCTATGTATCCTGATTGGGTGGATGATGATCTGATGACTAACTAACAATAAATTTATACACCTACTCCTCAGACGTTCACTTCTAGTAATATAAGAATAACATTACATTAAGTTGGTAGCATATCTTATTGAGGATGTAGCCATCAATTCAGCATTTTGTGGCTGTAGTGATTTTCTAGGCAATATTAATACATTCAGTAGTTTGCCACTGCTTTGTGAATTTTAGATGCACAACTGCCTGTGGCAGGGATCAAACTCGGTACCTTGGCGTCACAGACACGCTCTAGTTACGTTACATTATAGAGCTAATATCCTGAGACATTTACTTACAACAATAAATAATACAACATATTACATCACATACTTGAGACATTCACTTCTAACAATGAAAAAATACAATATATTACATCATACCTACCTTTGAGACATTCACTTCTAACAATGAAAGAATACAATATATTACATCATACATACATCATATCACATACTTGAGACATTCACTTCTAACAATTTAAGAATACAATATATTGCACCATACATCAGTCAGTTCCTCTTTTGCCAAGTTTGGCACATAGGGCGGATGTCATAGTTCTCCATGCCTGTCGGTCAGTTGCTAGGGATTGCAGGTCTTGTGCATTTATGCATGATGATTTTAATTCATTCATAAATGTTCTTCTAAGCGTTGTTTTTGGTCTTCCCTATTTTCTTTCCCAACTGGTGTCCACATGACGGCTTGTCGTGGAATTCTGTCTTCCTTCATTCTAAGTACGTGGTCAATGTATTCCAGAGGCGTTTGCTGATGATAATCGTCACATATTCTTGTTTTGTCTCCTCTCTTAGTATGTCGTTTGATTTGGTCTTTCCAATTAGTATTTATGATTTTTCTGAGGCATCTATTCTTGAAGGTAACTAACTTCTTATCCATTATTGCGGTAGATTTCCAACTTTCACATCCATATATCAATGATGGAATCACACTTGCATTGAATAGTCGCAGTTTGATGTGTTTACTTGCGATCTTAGATCTCCAAATGTTTGAGAGTTTGCTGAAGACGGAGGCGAGAGTGATTCGAGTCTTGATTTCTGAGTTGGTATCCCCTGTCTGCTGTTATCTTGCTTCCCAAATATACTAAATTTGAAACGTTGTTTAGTATATTATCATCTAGTTTAATTGATTCTGGTAGGCCTGTAAAGTTCATGATTTTCGTTTTATGTGTGTTTATTTGAGGGCCTATCTGTTGTGCCAAAAATTTGAGTCTTTTTGTTTTTTCTTGGAGATCTTGGTGTGTTGAACTCAGGAATGCAATATAATCTGCGAAGGTTAGATCTTCCAGGGTCTTGTTGTTTAACGATTTGATTCCTAGCTGTTTTAGGGCTGTGCATTTCCTCATCACCCAGTCAGTCGCGATGCAAAACAGTACTGGGGACAAAACACATCCTTGTTTTTCTCCCGTTGTTACTGTGCTGTTACCAGCTGGAAAAGCCACTTTCTGTTCTTGCATAGCAAGCCGTATCGGAGTAAAAAGCTTTTATGATATTGATGTATTTCGTAGGGATACCATAAAGCGTTAGAATTTTCCAGAGAGATGGTCACCATACATACTCTTTAAGACATTCACTTCAGGACTATGATCCTGCTACAAGAGAGATCCAGTGGGAGTTTGAGAATGAATGCTGAAGAAGAAGAAAAATAATGCACTATCAGTTAAATTCTTTTATCACAATAAATCACCCCAGAGATCCCCCTTGACTTCAAACTTCCTCAATTGAATGCAGTATCAGTCAAATAGACAGTTCATGTAATCCATCTTCAATTCTCCTGACTATCGGTTTCTTAATGCAAGTTTATCAGCTCTCTCATTACCATTCAGTCTTATGGACACCAGTAATTTTGGAATTTTTGACTGAAGAGTCTGATACAAAAGTTTCCTGTGTAAATGGATGTGCATGTGTAAGCTCAATGGATCATGTTGGTACAAGTCCTGTATACTTGATGCAGCTACAACAATAGCATGTAGGAACAATGAAAAGCATACCTGAGAACTACCTGGACTTTCTGGATTGCTACTTGCAGGAGAGACAGCGGGAGACGTTGGAGTAGCTCTACTCTCCAGCTGCAGATTTCTGGGCAAGAATCGTTGAAATAATCAAATGTGAAGCATGAACCAATGAAGTGGTTGACAAATGTGATGAACGTGGAACTGTTAACAAAATTCGAAAATATTCTCATCAAAAACGATCAGAATAAAGATGTCAAATATAAGATTCCCTATTTGTCAAATACATTAGTTTAACTTCCACATCTCAACAAATCTGATAAGTATACACAAACAAAGTAAAAGACCGGATGTCAAACATGTCATTGAATGATATGGTTCATTTCTTGTGGTGTGATACAGTGAGCAGTTCTGTCAAATATGTCATGTTTTTCTACTGATAAAAGTGTCACAAATTCCAAATTATCCATATAATGTGTTGTTTGAATTTGTTGTAACCTTTTCTCAATCTAAAATTAATTATTTGTCCCATTCTTTCATGCTTGTGGATAGTGTAATTTGCTTTGGGTTGTATCGGTGAGTTGAGTTCAATTCCATGTTAATGTAGTTTTTTATGATGGACTTTATTTCTGGAAATAAATCTTGAATCTGTTGCTGTTGACACAGACTTCCTGTTTTAGCTGGTTGTCTGCTTTCCCTGATTCATGAATGACCTGGATTGGATTCAACTGAAGAACTACATTTGCTTAGTTATTTTAGTTGAGATAGGAGTGATTTGAAAGTGTCTAGTTAGACAGGCATATTTGAAAGTGTCTAGTTAGACAAGCATATTTGAAAGTGTCTAGTTTGACAGGCATATTTGAAAGTGTCTAGTTAGACAAGCATATTTGAAAGTGTCTAGTTAGACAAGCATATTTGAAAGTGTCTAGTTAGACAAGCATCTTTGATAGTGTCTAGTTAGACAAGCATATTTAAAAGTGTCTAGTTAGACAGGCATATTTGAAAGTGTCTAGTTAGACAAGCATATTTGAAAGTGTCTAGTTAGACAAGCATCTTTGAAAGTGTCTAGTTAGACAAGTATATTTGAAAGTGTCTAGTTATACAGGCATATTTGAAAGTGTCTAGTTAGAGAGGCATATTTGAAAGTGTCTAGTTAGACAAGCATGTTTGAAAGTGTCTAGTTAGACAAGCATGTTTGAAAGTATCTAGTTAGACAAGCATATTAGAACTTCCGGTCAAAATGGTGGATAACAACACAAGTGTTTTGTGTGTCGCCTACAGTTTCACTTGAACAATGGATATATTCGTTGTTTTCATTTAGGAGATTGTGTGGTGATGTGTTGTTATTCTATGACCAGGAGGTCCACTCATTAAGATCTTCGCCGGTGCTAACGGAGTGCGTGCATCTGAGCTGAAGTCTTTGTGAGTGTATTAGCTGTCACACTGTTTGAAAAATGGCGGCCAATATCAAGCGGCCTAAACGAGGTGGCTCAAAGAGGAAAAGTCACCGGGTGGGTGCTAGAAGAACGAGATCGAAAACAGCTAGGCTAGGAATTAAAAATGTGCGTGTGCTGTTTTGGAATGTGGCCAGTTTACACAAGTGTAGAACAGAGCTAGAAAAGATGTGTTATGAGGTTGACGTCATTGCATTGCAAGAAACGCAGCTAGGTGAAAGTGGTAACATCAGGATAGCCGGATTTCAGTGTTTCTACAACAGGCGATATCTTGGACAGGCAATCTTAGTACGCGAGGGTTTTAGTGTATGCGAGGTTGATATGTCCAAGTGGGATAGCGACAATATCCAGTTACAGGCAGTGAGGGTCCAGCACCCAATCATGATTGTAAATGTGTATGCCTGCAACACGAGCATTGATCTTCAGGGTTGGAAGATCCTAGGGGAGATAATGGAACAGGAAAAGCAGATCCTCTTTTGTGGTGACTTCAATGCGAAAGGTACATCATTGGGCAATAGTGCTTCGAAACAAACATGGAAGAGAACTTGAGGAGGCCCTCACAGATACGGACCTGGTGTGCCTTAACGATGGCCGTATAACAAGGATGGCAAGCAGGGATGGTGATGATGATGGCGCTATCGACCTGGCATTGGTGTCATCAGCTTCTGTGGCTATCTGCAAATGGGACGTGCTGGGGCATCATGGCAGTGACCACCTCCCATGTGTTGTTCTCTTAAAAAATGACAAAGTAAGCAGATAAGGCCAACGGTAAGATCCTTTAAGTATGATCGCAGAGGAGTGGATGTTGTGAGCAGAATTCGACAAGACAAATGTAAGGTTCAAGTAGTGGGAAATCAGGTGTGGGATAGGCCCCCCTGGTGGAACGAAGAGGTTCAAAGGGCATGGAGCGAGAAATGGAAAGCAGTATCACTATGGCAAAGGGCACAGAAACGTATTGCGGCTCAGCCCATGGAGGTCGCACAATGGAAACGGAAGAAAGATATCTTAGTCCAAACATTCAAAGATATTGCATAATCAGCAAAGGCGTCAAAATGGGACGAATTTTGCAAGGAGATCACACGTGAAAAGTCACTAAAATTGTTCTGGCGGTTACACAAGTCCATGAATGGTCTGACAAGACACGTGACTATTGCCGATTTCCAGAGCGACGATACCGTCTCGCAGAAGACGGACGAGGCAAAAGGTGCAGCGTTGCTGGCACACTACACCGCACAAATTGGTCAGAGAAATGTGGAGGCATATCAAGAAATCAGGAAAACGCTCACAGACACGTGTAAGAACTTGAGCATGGAAAACCATATGCTAATCACAGTTGAAGAAATCAGGAAGGCACTGAAAAGTAAAAAAAACACAGTACCAGGGCCAGATGGCATTAGATACGATGACATTAGTCGAAGAACAGATGAGGAGTTGGGAGAGTTGGCGGACATGTTCAATAATAGCCTTCTAAAGGGCACAGTGAAAGAAGACTGGTTGCACAGCTATTTATTTAGTTCCACTACCCAAACCTGGGAAGGAAAACACCAGGATACATGGCTACAGAATAATAACTATGCAGAATACGATTGGCAAGCTTTTGGAAAAAATTATGGCCCGGAAGGTATCGCGTTATCTTGAAAGAAATAAGTGTTTACCAACATTGTTAGGAGGATATCGTCCAGGAAAGAAGACATGGCAGAATGCAGCCATATTTTCGCAGGATGTTTTTGAGTGGTTCGATTCGCGCATGGAGACATGTGCGGTCGCAATAGACCTTGAGGATGCGTACAATAGGGTGTCCTTGGATATCTTGATGCACCAGCTGTTAAATCTTGCTGTTAATCCTTTTGTCGTGCGTTGGGTTGGCGCCCCCCCTGATGCACAGGGTTGTAGTTCTTAAGTGTGGTAACTGGATATCTACACCAACGGTTATTAGTCCTGGCCTGCCACAGGGATCGCCTCTATCTCCTATACTTTTCAATGTATACACAGTACATATCGCTGGCAATCAAATCACAGGTGTTGGCAGAACGATGTCATATGCCGATGATATCCTGGTGTATAGACAGGGCAGAAATCGAGAAGAGTGCGTCGTGGAACTAAAGAAGGAGCTGGACAGACTGACAAATTGGTGTCGAGATACGGGAGCAGTGATTAATCCGTCTAAGGCATTCGTGACGTGGTTTTCCTTGAACAATCACATGGTAAAGACACCCATGCCACAAGTTTCGTTGTCCGGGAAAAGTTTAGAAAGAACTAGCACAATGAGATTTCTGGGTGTGTTTTTTGACAGAAGCCTGAGTTTCAGGGAACATGTTGACCACATTATCATAAGGGCAGGCAAAGGCTTAGCAGCAATGAAGGTTATGGCTGCTGCGCAGTGTGAGCAAATATTGTTATTTCTTTTGTACCTGGGTTTGGTTATGGCTGTAGTGGAATATGCACTGGCAATTCTGACTCTTAGCCAAACTCAGATCGAAAGACTGGATAGAGTCCAGAATGCAAAAATGCGTATCATTCTGGGATGCACAAGAGACATCGACGAGAGCTATGCGATACCTACTTGACTGCCCAACAGCTGAGCATAGATTACAGTATTGCCGTGCACGGGCGTACCTTCAAATACATGCAGATAAGGAACACCCGTTGCATTCCGAAATACAGAAAGTTAAAGGCAGCAGACTCAAGAGAGGAAGGTCGTGGATGGGATGTGCTGAGGATGTAATACAAAGCGTGTGCAGATTACAGGATGTGGCAGCAGGTGTGGAATGGATAGGTCTACCCACAGATTTCGAAACTTGTTTGAGAGTAGTAATATCACTTAGCAGGGATTGCAGAGAATGGTGTCCCACAGCTGTGGAGAAAGAAGTGCAGGCTTTAATCAGTGAGAATACCAAAGAGGGGGATGTGATTATATACACTGATGGATCTGTAATTAGGCATGTTCGCAGTGCTTGGGCCTTTACAGCTCAGTGCGCAGGTAAAACGATCAAGGAAGAAAGTGGTGCATTTGCGGTCACTACGAGTAGTATGACCATGGAGACTATGGCGGTGACCAAGGCATTTGAGTGGCTACGCACACAGAAGGTAACGCAGGTTTGTATCTTGAGTGACTCTATGAGTATGATTAAGAAGGTACAAGTGGGTCTTGTTTGCGAACAGTGGATTGAGGCCTTGAGAAATGCGAGCTTGAAAGCGGTTACATTTATTTTCATGCCGGGACATGTGGGCATTTGAGGCAATGAAAGAGCAGATCAACTGGCATCGTGTGCGATTGTGGCACAGGGCGATGGGGCAATGGATCGCGCTGACGTTTTAAACTCCTTAAGAGATATAACGCGCGAGAGTGAGACTAATGTGGATGATGATTCCTTTTCAATGGCTAGGATTAAAGATCAGGGATTGAAATGCGGTGTTGTTAGAGGTGAACATTTTGGAGGGCGCAGAAGAATGATGGTCAACCAGCATAGGACCTGTACTGTCAGCAGAAGTGTGATGGCGGATACACTCAAGGAGAGATGGGAGCAACTATGGATGTGTCCAGTTTGCAGTGATGATGATCCGACGACTAACTAACTAACTATTTGAAAGTATCTAGTTAGACAAGCATATTTGAAAGTATCTAGTTAGACCAGCATATTTGAAAGTATCTAGTTAGACAAGCATATTTGAAAGTATCTAGTTAGACAAGCATATTTGAAAGGCAGATTTGGTATCTGTTAGGATCACTATTTTGGCTTCCTCCTGGTGGATTGATCCAAGTAGAAAATATGTTTCTTCTTTAATATCTTAAATAAATGGATAACTCTGTAACTCTATGATTGTGTCACCCGTACAGAAATCGCAATGGCGTGACCGATTCAAATGAAATTTAGCATGGTGACTAAATCTTAAAAGTTCTCCTGTGGTCCAACAAAGCTGACCATTGATATGATTTGTTAACCTTTGACCATGGCACAACGGTCAAACAAATAACCTGAGTCTACATAATATTGTTGCATTTCAATCGATGTTTACTATATTTCAATTGTCTTTTTTAACAAGTTCATTATTCCTTCTCTTATATTTCTCTTATATTTCTGCCATTTTTTGTTTAATAATTTTATCACATATATAGAAGACATTTCACATCTGCGTTAAAATAAAACCATTATGACAGAAGACATCTCACCCCTATTCATAGTGATGGATGTGTAAAAATCACACAGCATTTATATAATACAATTATACAGACTCAAATGTAATCACCACAACTCAATTGGTAGAACATCTGACCTTTTTCCACCTATCGGTGTTTGTTCCCTTCAATTTTAAGAAACCTGGTACATCTCTGGTGCATTAGAAGAACAATTCATGTCTATTCTATTTTTTTAAATGTTTTTATTTTAAACTTATTCCTACAGATCACATAGTAGTATTAGTAGGCCTACTGTAGGGGCCTAATCATAATGGATTTTTGTTCGCAAATGGTAATTTCAGTGATTTCTGAAACATCAGAATATCAAATTATTAACCTTTAGGTCCCTATGGGCGAGGCCACGCACCATATGATATCGCCTGATTCCCAAATACGGAACTTCACGAAATAATAAACCGATGACGTATAAAGCCTGCCAAACAAAGCTAGGAATATGCACAGTTTAAAGGTCAAATTCCTTTACACATTAGCATTAGCATAGGGAGAAAGCCGACTGATGTTATCAACGCTTTTCGGGAGCAATTTTTGCCACTTTTCGGTGCCGTATTTTACTATCAAATTGAGTATCGCGTGGCGTGGGTAAATGATCGTGACTACATGTTCTAATTGTTGTTTTTTGTGTTTAATATGTTGTTATTTGATAAGAATGTTTGTGTATTCATTCAAAACACAAAAATAATATGTATCATGGGTGCCACATGTGTGCATGGACAATAATTACGTTGTGTGTCACACTAAACCTAGTCTTGACCGGACGGAGATTATATGCGATTTCTTCATGTTTTATTACTTTTTTTGGGTTCATATTATATTAGTTTGGATATAAAACAATACATATACAATAAGTACAGGTATTTATGAGGATTTTATCAATGTTGCCACACATTGCTCATGTATTAGGGTCGTCAAAAAGATATATTTGTGATTTTAAAAATGACGTTTTTTGACGATATTTTGCGTTTTCTCCCGAATTTTCAACTTCACAACTGTCATATCACACATACAACAACAATAAAAACATGATTACCGGGGTATATTCTTCTTCTTCTTTCGTTCACTTGAAACATGTCTATATCTGTAATTCTGCCTCCTCAATAAAACTCACTGTCTTTTGTAGTTCATACAGTGTCCCATAGAGCTTTGATTCCAGTGTTGTTTCCTCTGGCCAATATGTCTGCCTCAGCGTTTCATGCTCAGAACACTCTTGAAGTATATGTTTGGCACTCTGTGCTGCCTGTCCACATGTACACATGGCCGTGTTGCCAATCTTGAACTTTGTATACATGTGACTGCGGAGTCGGTTGTGTCCTGTTCTGAGACGTAGAATTATAACTTGTTCTGATCTGTTCATAATGTGACAGTCATCTTGTGTTGGTGTTTGTGGCTTTCTTATTGACTTTATCATCTGTTTTTTCTGATGGTAGATGATTGGTATATCTGGTTGGTCTTCGGCAGCACCTTCCTTAGCCAGTTGGTCTGCTTTTCCATTTCCTGGTATTCCACAGTGAGAGGGTATCCACTGCATGGTTACCCTATACTGGTAAGACAATTCGCTAAGTAGTTTTTTTAAGTCTGTTAGTTTTCCAGACTGGAGAGCTTGAAGCACTGACCTTGCATCTGTCAGGAATACCACAGGCTGTAGGCCAGAGTTGGAGTTCAGCAGTTTTTTTTAGCTGCCACACTAATTGCCTGGATTTCTGCATCATAATTATTGCAGAATTTTCCTGTCGGTGTTCTGATTGTATCTCTAGGCTTGTGTGGATATTCTATATATACACCTGCACCTCCATTCCTCACAGCATTTTGTGCTGACCCATCTGTGTACACTCTGACCCATATATGATTATATTCACTATTCATTCCTTTATTTAGATGTGCAAACATTATTTTGATATCTTTTAAAACAAAAAAGATCGCGTTTTCAAAACACCCACCATCAAAAACGCAAATTTTCTAAAAAATAAGTCAGGCCCAGTGGGGATATTTCTTAATTTTAATCCAGGGTCCAAAGGGTTAATAAAGTAAACATATGTGCAAGAAATTATTGACAGCACACGAAATAGAAGGCTGTATGAAGACATAATAACCAATGTTACGTGGCATGGACCATTAAGAAGAAGAATAAATTAAATTCTACACAGGGTATATCTTGGCAACCTTGAGTATATTAATTGGTTATATTAATTATCCTTTAGGGCTCTGGATTAAATTGAGAAATTTCTCCCCTGGGCCTGGATTATTTTTGGAAAATTTGCGTTTTTGATGATGAGTGTTTTGAAAACGCAATAACTTTTTTGTTTTAGAAGATATTTAAATAATTTTTGCACATGTAAATAAAGGAGTGAATAGTGAATATAATCGTGTTTTGTTGTTGTATGTGTGATATGACAGTTGTGAGCAAGTTGTGAAGTTGAAAATTTGGGGGGAAAACGGACAACGCCATTTTCAAAATCGCAAATATATCTTCTTGACGACCCTAATACATGAGCAATGTGTGGCAACATTGATAAAATCCTCATAAATACCTATACTTATTGTATATGTATTGTTTTATATCCAAACTAATATAATATGAACTAAAAAAAAAACTAATAAAACGTGAAGAAATCGCATATAATGTCCGCCCGGTCAACACTAGGTCTATGCCGACACGCAACGTAATTATTGTCCATGCACACATGTGGCACCCCTGATACATATTATTTTTGTATTTTTGAATGAATACACATACATTCTTATCAAATAACAACATATTAAACACAAAAAACAACAATTAGAACATGTAGTCACGATCACTTACCCATGCCACCCGGTACTCAATTTGATAGTAAAATACGGCAGAAAATGGCTAAAGTCGCTCTAGAAATGCGTTGACAAATTCAACCGGCTTTCTCTCTCTTACAATCGTAATGAGTAAAGGAATTTGACCTTTAAACCGTGACGTATTCCTAGCTTCATTTGGCGGGCTTTATACGTCATCTGTTCATTACTTTGTGAAGTTCTGTACTCGGGAATCAGGCGATATCGTATGGTGAGTGACCTCGCCTGCAGGCACAAGGGGGCGTGACCTCACCTGCAGAGTCTTAAAGGTTAAAGGATTCTATGAGTAGGTCCTATGCTTGGAAAATATTAATCAGACTATCTATGCCGTTAGTTCTGAATTAGTAAACAACTCTTATAATCACGGTGGAAAGCATGGACAAAATTAATTTTTCTCACACTCACCAGGTATTGCTTCTAGTTTTATATATATATATATATATATATATATATATATATATATATATATATATATATATATATATATATATATATAAATATATATATATATGTATATGTATATATCGCCTGCGAGGTTCAGAAGGTTAAATATATATAATGATTCGATGGAGGCAAGCTCAAGCAATTATTAGCCACTGGAGTCTCTTTAACCTTCTGAACCTCGCAGGCGACTATATATCTTTTCATAAGACCCCCATGGGTGACCACTGGATATGACAGCAGCAATGCTGCTCTTTGCTAAGCACTGATTCATTGGTATGGGATCACAAAAATATATGCTCACATGAACTGAACCAGCGAATCCCTAGCTAGATAGAACATTTAATCTTCTTTTCCTGGATTTGTTTTAGAAGAAAGGATAATATCGAACAAATAATTTTTAATCTAGTCATCTGTCCTGACCATCATGTGATTATTGCGATTTTGGTGGTAACTGAAGTCAATGGCAAACTCATTATGGATTGTGATTCTCATTACTTCTTGAGAATTACAATTGTTTTAAAGTAGATATGAGTGACAGTAATGACACGTTAGTTTCGTTATGAGTGAACTGATAACAGACAACTTGTAGGCAGAATATAGATATCATGAAATGCAGATACCAGATCTAGAAAAAATGGTCAGACAAGTAAAGTAGCTTGGTGTTTTATTTGTTTTAACTTGTTTAATTTATTTCAATAGATGTTATTTTGTTAGTTTATTTATAAAATAACATAATTACAATAGGTCTAGATAAGTGCAGGGGTGCCAGAGATCGACATATTTACATTGTATGTCAGCTAAGATCTAATATAGAATTGATTGGAAGAAAACATATCATAAGTGATATGTACATATTATATTTATTTTTTACGTCCATATTATATTAGTTTGGTTATGAAAACTGCATAAATGAAACAGGCATAGATATTTAGAAGAATTTTTATCAGTGTTGCAACACATAACTCAAGTACAGATATGGCGAAAAATTATTTTTCTATCTTTTATTGGATTTTTAATGTGATTTTCCCCCACTTTACAGCTTCACAATTTTCTCACACCTTTCACAACTAAAAACACAATTATATGAATTATTCACTTCTGTATTTACATGAACAAAAATAATTTTAAAATCTATAAAAACAAAACGGTTATTGCATTTTCCACTCACCAAAGATAATGCAAATTATCAAAAAAGCTTGTAAAAGGGGGGAAAATTGCATAATTTTAAACCGGGGTGCTGAAGGATAATATAGATGCCTCAGATGAATTTCTTTCTCCTTGCTGAGCCATCTGTATACACTCTGTTCAAGAGGATTTCATGTAATCAGCATGAAGCATCATTCAATATTAATTGTTTTAGCACACTTAGATATATGTCAGCTTTTGTCTGTATTGTCTTCTATTCTTGGTATGGGTTTTGGAACCTGACGTGCAGTATATTATATAAATAGTAACTCGGGACTGGACACAAGATCTGACGTGATATATTGTATATATAGTAAATCATACTGGACACCAGACTTGACATGTGGTACATGTGAAGACACCTCAATTTATTAAACATTTGAAAAGACACATTAATTCAGCAACAATTTAAGACACCTTAATGTATCAACCATTTGAAGACAACTTAATTTATCAAACATTTGAAGACACCGTAACTCTTTCAGGACTTGATTATTTTTAGGTTTGAACCAGATTAAATTTTAAGTGTAGAAAAATTTCCTTACATGTGTTTTTCATTGTATCACTTGACATACTAATATTGATAAATAGTGTATGTGTAATATACCATTGGAAAGGGGAATGGATACAGAATATGGATATAAGTACATTGATGATATTTGATTACTTCACAAGGTTAGAGTTAGTAAAACACAAAACAAGAAAATGAAAATGTTAATTTATTAGTAGAAATATTGTGACTTACCCAAATGTATCCATACTTGTCCTTGATTATCATTGTTGATATCCATTTTTCAAGAATATTTACACAAATATATCCATTTTCTTCATTATGCAGTTTAGTTGATGAATAAATATCAATAAATGTTAAAGTTATGTACTTTTTTCTGAATGACATCAGAAGCAATAAAATTATGAAAATATTTACATCCAGTCACGGCTTTATTATTTACAAGTTATTATTTGTTACAAATGAGATCATCTTGTGTGGTATTCCCTAAAGCATGATTTAGCACACAGATGTGGCTTATGTGAACATCCTATGCAGTAGTAGCTACTGCGCTTTTGTATTTGCTTAGTAGCACAATGAACACATTGCCTGTCTTTTCCACCGGAGTCAATGAGATGGGTGGTTCCTTGATACCTTTCAAGCTCTGTATTTACTGTTTTTCTTCCTGGCTTGGACAATAAAGCAGCATCAATGTTATTAGGTGCCTCTAATTCAAATAAACTACATAGCTCCTCTATCAATATGTCCTTGAAGTTTGAAAGGGGCATAGGCTTCTCTGCGCAAGGGCGGCTCAGTGTGTATAAAATGTGGGCGTTGAGTTGTTTTATTTCCAACACCCACATAAATACTTTTTCCCACCACTTGACTGTTTTTCTTGTGTGGTTTCCATAATATGAAATCATCTGATCCATTCTATCATATCCATTAATTGACATATTGTAATTATGAATGGGTGATGGTTTCCGGACTTCGCTCCTACCCTCAGTTGGTAAGGTTTCTTCGATTTTTCATCTCTCCAGCTGACACACATAACTTGATCTTCATCATTTATGAATCATTTTGGTTGATTGACAACTATTTTCTTATTCTTCATTTCTGGTGGAAACCCTTGTCTGTTCGCATTGAGAGTTCCAGAATAATGGTGATTTCTCTGCCGCAGAAACTGGACAAGAGGTAAGGACGAATAATACCTGTCAGCAAACAAATGGTGATGTCCTGTGATGCCTACTAGTAGTTTGTCAAAAAATTTTGACAGCATGGGTAGACTTTGTATCAGTTTCCAGCCTGTATGTCGTGTCCGCACCAAAATATACCAGCAGGTTGAAAACATATCCGGTGAAGGAGTCGCAGAGTCTGTATGATTTTATATGATTTTTTTTGGCTTGCTTGCATTATATTGCTTGTGCCTAAATCTTCCCTTGTGACCTATAACCATCTCATCTATACATATGTTTTCAGAAGGATAGAATGCATTCTGAAAGCTCGCAACTAATATATTTATGAACGGATCTATTTTAATTTTACCCTGTGCATCAGCTCCAGCCGCATGAAGCATTGATTGGTAAATCAATAAAAATTTGGTCCTGCTGAAAATTGATCCAAACCAGGGGCTACTTCTGTATGTTTTTGTGGACCAAAAATCTTTTATGGAATGTTTGGGGTCCAAACCCATGTTTATCAGGGTGGCGAGAAACTTCATAAAAATATTTCGGTCGAGCGGAATCCATTTCGAATAAGTAGAATATTTCCTTCAAGGTGTATTCATTTTCAATTTCTGCTGGGCATAAGAGTTTACATTGGCTATTAGATTGTCAATTATTGGTTCTGTCATCAAGGATAGTAAACACTGGAGTGGTGAGGCAATTTCAGGAAGGCCAAGTTTGCAGCCAGAATATATGTCTGAAGTGAGACACTCCTATACTCTCTCCTTCTAGGGCTTCACGCCACACAGCACCAGTCCTAGGCCTACCTTGTTGATTTGTGGAAGTATGATGCATAGGCCTATTTGTAGCATTAGTAGGCCTAGAAGTACCAGCTAAATCCTTGAATCAGTAGATTCATCACTTCTATTAGATGCTTCTTCAGAGGAACTAACATTACTTGATCTGATGCAAGCTGTTAAATTTTTTATAAAACCTACACCAGTTTGCTTTGGTTTCTTACCTTTCGACAAGTCACTAGGCCTATAATCACTATTGGAATCATCATTATCAGATTCACTAACTAGCAAGCTCTGAAACATAACCATAGCTTGTTCTGCACTGTATCTAGAAGAAGTGTGCGTTGCCATTTTTTTCAGAAATAAAAGTTACAGAATATGACGATCACAAATCTTCTTGTACACACCACGTGTTTGGGTATCGGTTGTAAAACGGAAGTGGATCTTTCTCGGATGTTCAGAGGTTAATATAAAAACTTGAACTGGGCAAAATGAAATATAACTGATCAATATATGATCGATCTAAGATGTTGATCAAATCAAAGCCAGTATACTGGCGATTGGTCCTGTAGACCCATGGTATAAAGCCAATATACTGGTGATTGGTCCGGAAAGAGTTAATGTATCAAACATTTGAAGACAACAATGCCTGTGTGTTGCCGGGGCCCGAAAGGGGAGCAAAGAATAGCAATATTGTTTACCTTCCACGCATATCGTAAAAGGCGACTAAGGAGTTATGGGATGGAGTTGGCTGTCCCATCCCATATAGGGTCAGTGACCCAATATATAGTGACCCAAAGCCATGCTGAAATCTGATGTGTCAGGCAGAAAGGCGCAGATATCGCAGCAATGCTGTAAACCATGACACAACACATTCCGTTCTCCTGACTACACCCTGCTAATCTGCAGGAGTTTGAGAAAGAACGCAGAAGAAGAAGACAACTTAATTTAGCAACAACTGAAGACAAACTATGGATTCTCATTCCCTTCATTTTAAGAGAAGATGAGAAACATCCTAATAAATACAAGACAGAATGTACTGTGACTTGTCACAATGTTTGAGAGACATCCTAATAAATACAAGACAGAATGTACTGTGACTTGTCACAATGTTTGAGAGACATCCTAATAAATACAAGACAGAATGTACTGTGACTTGTCACAATGTTTGAGAAACATCCTAATAAATACAAGACAGAATGTACTGTGACTTGTCACAATGTTTGAGAAACATCCTAATAAATACAAGACAGAATGTACTGTGACTTGTCACAATGTTTTGATGTAGGATCAAGAATACACTTCTAAGCAGGCGAAACAACATTGATTGCACTCACCTTTTGAGCAGAGCTCGATCCTGTTCTGTGTAGAATGGCCAGTCCTGCCTGACTTCTGTCCAGCCACTCCTAGCTAATGTGTAACTATTGTCCTTATTGAGAGCTGCAACTTGTTGCAGGATACTACCCAAGCAATTCTTGTCCTTCTCACGAATTCCATCTAAAAAAAATGTCTCTAATACATTAAATCTGTTTCCAAGAACTGCTGACATTGGAAATAAGCACCAACACACCGCCCACATTCAAACATAATAGCAACACCAAACACAACCAGATATTATAATACCACAAGTTGAAAAGGCATTGAAAATTAGCCCAATCCACAAAGTTTTGGGCTAAGACGGAATAATGACAGAATAAACAAATGTGGAGACACTGCAGTAAAATTGCTACACAGCATATTCAGCATGGCATGGAATGAGAGAAGAACACCTGAAGACTGGCAGACAGCAACAATACCATAATTCTTATATGGAAAAGACCATGTATAGACCTCCAAATATGTAGAAACCAAATTGGATTTAGGAGGGGCATGGACTGCACAGATGCTCTTTTCACACTTAGGCAACTGAGGAACAGACGATAGAATACAACAATCAACGTATCACACTTATCGACCAAGAAAAAAAGCTTTCAACAGGGTTAACAAAGACAAATTATGGACCTACTTAGAGTACAGAATTCACAGCTAGAAAACATCAGAGCACTATATCAAAGCTGTAAAGCAAGAGTAAGTAAGAACACCAGAAAGAATGACAGGCACATTCATAACAACATCTGGAGTTAGACAAGGATGAGTATTATTCCCGCTCCTATTTAACCTTTTCACCCTTATGAGATTTCCCAATTGTCAATCCCTGATCCCTAAGGCAAGGGGCACAACTCCAAAATATGGATATGATATGATAAAATTGCATTTTCTTTCAAACTATTCATCATATCACACTCAGACTTGGCAGATCAACAGAAAAATGAATAGTCTTGCATAAACCTATATCAAAGATAATTTAATACATATATGTTTTAAATAATAAACTGTCAAACTCGACATAATGTGGGGGAAATTATTTTTTTACCTTGGTGTGTTGAGTAGAGGAGTCATATTGAGACAAAAATATTGAGATATATTCTCAAATCCCCTTTTTTCCAAACAGGGTGAGATGCCCAAAACGTTGAAACTGTCATATGTACTCCAGTACATGCCATACTCAAACAGAATACACAGGTCCATCATAATATAAATTTTAAAAATGAAGTTTTATTTCAATGGCGGTTGCAGATGTTCAGCACATGTCTTCTTTCCTTGTTTGTTCTGTGTGTTATATTACATACAAATTTGTCAGATCGGCTGCAAATTGATAAACTCATCGTTGACAATGATGCTAAGGAATTCATAACATGTGGCAATCTCATCAAGATTATGTACAGTATACAGACCCAACGTTTTGTACAAAATTCTCAACTTCTACTCGAAAAACTACATCACTATGGCGAAATTTGTGATGTCACAATTAGTGCCACGCATGTCCATCTCGTTGTCTGAAACATTAGGTCTATCTAACAAGAACTTCACAGTTACTTTTCACGTTATATTTAATGCGCAAATTACCTACATCGTGCATATTTCCATCACGGCTGTCATCATCAGTGTACATAGGAATAATATCTTCCATTTCCAAAACTAGGTCTAATAATTCGCTAATTAAAAAAAAATTGTAATAAATCGATTTTCCACCTGATCTCATAGATTAAACATAAAACAAGAAGCTAAACCACGGATCTATGCTATGGTCATGGTTTTTAATAGTCCCGGCACACACAAAAAATGTCATATCAATCGCAATGAAACAAGTAATAAAAAGTGGCGTGCAGGCGCTCTAAGAGGCAGACGGTTAACATCTATATAGATAATAATGCAAAGAAGCTTTAACAACCATGGAACCAGAACAAGAAAACATACAAAAAAGACAATAACATAAATGAGTTGCTAGTCGCAGATGATCAGGTGTTGATATATAATGATACATTTGAACTGCAAAAACACCTAAATGCATTATATGCATACCCATTGCGAAATCAACATGAGAATCAACAAACCAAAATCAGAAACACTGAAGATATGTAAAAATCAATCCCCACTAGAAATGTACAGATGACACAAAACTCAACAAAGTGCAGGAATTTAATTATCTAGGCAGTGTGTTCTCAGAAGACAGGAGACTAGATAGAGAAATAGATACTAGATGCCAGAAGGCAAACATTGTTTAATCAAAAATGTAAATTAGTCAGATTTTGGGCCACCAAAAAAACTCTCCATGAAAATGTTCTTTTATTTTTTTAGGTGTTACATCTTCAGTAATTACTACTAATGCAGATGTTTTGCACATACTGATAGGATTTTTTAGGAGACAGGTGTTTTCATTGGAATACAGAAATAAATTGTTTTATATCAATATAACACAACTGCTGAAACATATACAGAAATAAATTGTTTTATATCAATATAACACAACTGCTGAAACATAAGAATATTAAAATGATCTCCAAAATAACGTTAATAAACAGTGTTCATGCAGACACTGTGTTATCAATGCCAGACCTGGACCCTGACAGAGAAACTAGAACAAAAACTTGCAGTAAGCGGAATGAAATGCCTGAGATCAGCCGTTTTGTTTAACAAAAAGAGATAGAATAAACAATGGCACTTTACAAAATTAGATAAAAACAATATTGTGCAAAGAATACATAGTCACTAAAAAAATAAAAAGGTTCGACCACCTGATCAGAATGGAACCAAATCACATTCCATCGATAGTCTTCAATAGACGATCATAAAGAGATACAAGGGAAGACTCAGACCAAGATGACATCAGAAAAATACTAGAACACCAAGGCTGCAATATGGCAGCGACATTACAGTTAGCAAAAGATATAGGACTGGTTACCCATGATGGCTGGCAGCACACATATATAGGACAAGACAAGACAATCAATTTATATGCACAACTGCAAAACATTTAATTTAACCAAATCTATCTCAACACATTCAATCTACAGAAGCAAGTCGCAACTCATTCAATTTAACACGTGCAGACACTTCATATGAAAATCATTCCGCATTTAATACACAAATTGTGATTTCATATGCAACTTATGCTATAAAATGTCAGACATTACGGCGATCGTTTGTGGACTGAACGCCATTTTGTTTACGATTCTCCCTAGGAAGCTTCTCCATTTGAGAAGGATTATCATAATCTATTGCAAATGCCAGTATAAAATGAAATCTAGTAGCAATTATGACCCATCCAGTGATTATGATTTAAGCGAATCAGATGTTTCTGGCATCTCCGACTGCATCAGATGATACAGATAGTGAAGATATGTCAAATCCAACACAAAGGTATGTTTTGTGATAGATATTTTTCAGCAGAAACTACTTTCCTGTTTTTGTACTACTTATAATTTATAATTATAATAAGGACTTCTTCATCATTCATTCTCAAACTCCCGCTGGATCTCATTTTCAGCAAGACAATGGTCCTACTAGATTTTCAGCATGATGTAGTCCAGAGAAGAGAAATGTGCTGTGTTGCAATTTTATTTGTGTCAGTGCCCTAACACATGTCTTCGGCGGTATACACGAGCTATCTAAACTTAAGTCTCAACACATTCAATATAAATACATAAATTCTCAACACATTCAATATAAACACATAAATTCTCAACACATTCAATATAAACACATAAATTCTCAACACATTCAATATAAACACATAAATTCTCAACACATTCAATATAAACACATATAAGAATCAAATTTAATTCAATAAGTTTCAACAGAAAAATCTAATGAACCCTTTCTCCATTAAATGATTTCCCAATTGTCACAACCTCATCACTAAGACAAGGGGAACCATCTTCATCAAATTGTCGATATGATGATTTTAAAAATGCATTTTCTTTAAACTATTTTGTTTTCTCACACTCAGACGTGGTAGTTCAGAAAAATTAAGTCTCGCATGAAACTATATAAAAAAAATTATAATAGTGCTGTGAAAATAATAAAGTAATTTATAAAAATTAATGAAATATATATTATTAAAAAAAACAAATTGTCAAACTCAAAATAATGTGATGAAAAAAATGTTCTCACTTTGGGTGCTGCTTAGTCATTGAGATGAAAATATTGAGATATTTTCTCTAATCTCCTGAAATATTGAACCCTTCATATGTACTGCAATACATGCCATACTCAGGCAGAATATGTATGCCCATCATAATATAAATATGAACAAAAACTTTATATTTCACTGGCAGTTACAGATGCCCAGCATGTGTCTTCTTTCCTTGTTTGTTCTTGGTATTACGTTAAGTACAAATTTGTCTGATCTGCTGAAAATTGATAAAACTCTTCATTGACAATGAGACTAAAGTATTCATAATGTGTAGCAATCTCATCAACATTATGTACAGAACTAACGTTTCTACAAATTTCTCGGCTTATAGGCTTACCTACTAGAAAAATTACATCGATAGGACAAAATTTGTAATGTGACAATCAGTACCCTGAATTTCCTACTCGTCCGAAACAAAAGGCCTATCTAACAAAGGAACTTCCATCTCACTTTCCACATTATATTTGGTAAGCAAATACCTAGATCATGCATATTTCCATCATAACTACGGATGTGTCATCGGTGTAGATATGAAAATAATATACTCCATTGTCTCAAAACTGAACAATTTCTTATCAGATCAGTCTGACGTGATATTCTGATAATGTAAACATGAAGAGGAAGTGTGAGCTATGAACTACGCAAAAGTCACAGCAAAGGATTAACCTTGGGCAGACTCAAAATAGAATATGGATCTTGACAAAAAAAGATTATTTTTTTTAAAAGTGCGACTGCAGGTGACTATAGTATTCTACCACTGGAGTCTACTCTAGTGGTCAAAATGTTTTTAAAAACATGCAGCAGGTCAAATCTAAACGATTATGTCTCAAAATTTAACAGTAAGCACGTGTGGTTTAGAGCGCTCGACAACAGTTTGCACATTTCAGACAGTTGATGTAGAGTCCACTATCCCTGTTGCTATGCACCCTGTAATCAATATTTTTAAAAAGACCAATTTTTTAATATTTTGGTTACCAGATCTGGATAGCTATTCCATCTGACTTCCTTTTCCTTAACCTTTAGGACCCTGAATTAAAAATTAAGAAACATCCCCTTGGTCCTGAATTAATTTTTGGAAAATTTGCGTTATTGATGGTGGGTGTTTTGAAAACGTGATAACTTTTTTTGTGTTAAAAGATATCAAAATAATTTTTTCATATTTAAATAAAGTAGTGAATAGTGAATATAGTCATGTGTTTTTGTTGTTGTTGTATGTATGATATGACAGTTGTGAGCAAGTTGAGAAGTTGAAAATTTGGGGGGAAAAAATCGCAAAATGCCATTTTCAAATCGCACATATAACTTCTTGATGACCCTAATACTTGAGCAATGCGTGGAATCATTGATAAAATCCTCATAAATACCTATACTTATTGTATATATATTGTTTTATATCAAAACTAATATAATATGAACTAAAAAAAACTAATAAAACGTGAAGAAATCGCATATAACGTCCATCCGGTAAACACTAGGTCTATCCCGACAGGCAGCGTAATTATTGTCTAAGCACACACGTGGCACCCCTGATACATATTATTTTTGTGTTTTTTTAACAACTACACAAACATTCTTATCAAATAACAACATATTAAACACAAAAAACAACAATTAAAACATGTAGTGTATAAGAAATCGCATATAACGTCCGTCCGGTAAACACTAGGTCTAGCCCGACACGCAGCGTAATTATTGTCTAAGCACACATGTGGCACCCTTGATACATATTATTTTTGTGTTTTTAAACGACTACACAAACATTCTCATTAAATAACAACATATTAAACACAAAAAACAACAATTAAAACATGTATTCACGATCACTTAGCCATGCCACGCGGTACTCAATTTGATAGTAAAATTACGGCAGAAAATGGCCAACGCCGTTCCAGAAATTCGTTGACAAAACCAGCCGGTTTTCTCTCTTCTTGCAGTCGTAATGAGTAAAGGAATTTGACCTTTAAACTGCAACGTATTCCTAGCTTCGTTTGGCATGTTTTACACGTCACGGGATCATTACTTTGTGAAGTTCCGTACTCGGGAATCGGGCGATGTCCTATGTAGCGGGATTGCGCCTGCAGGCACAATTGAGCTGTGCTCATAGGCGCAATATTGCGACCGCAGAGTCGTAAAGGTTAACCTTACTGGCCCTACAGGCGTAATATTGCGATAATCAGTATACGTTACTAGGGGTCTATAGGCTCAATGATGCGCTCGTTGTTATTTCCCGATTTCCGAGTATGGAACTTCATGAAGTAAAGCTCATATGATGTAGAATTCCTGCCACACGAAGCTAGGAATATGTCACAGCCTAAAGGTCAAATTTCTTTACACATTACGATTGTGAGAAGGGAGAAAACTGGCTGATCTTGTCAATGAATTTCTGGAACGACTTTGTCCATTTTCGATGCCATATTTTACTATCAAATGGAGTACTGTGTGGCATGGTAAGTGTTCATGACTATATGTTTTAATTGTTTTTTGTGTGTTTTAGTTGTTATATTATAAGAATATTTGTGTATTCATTGAAAAACACAAAAACAATATCTAGATAGTGTGTCAGGGGTGTCACATGTCTGCATGGAATATTATTATGTTGTTTGTAGTTCTAGACCTAGTGTTGAACGTACAGACATTGTAAGCGATTTCTTCATGTTTTATTAGTTTGTTCAGTCAATATTATATTAATTTGAATATGAAACAACATATATACAATAGCTATAGGTATTTAGGAGGATTTTATCAATGTTGCCACACATTACTATGGTAGTATGGTCATCAAGAAATTATATTTGCAATTTTTTTAACCTTCAGGATGCGGCAACGTTATTCACCAACATTTCCCCTTCTCTGGTTAGCGAGCAGCAAGTATATATGCAGCCGCAGATAGGTACACTTCAATCAATTAAAAATCCCCAATTAAAAAAAAAATTTCCACCAGATTTGTTAAATCTGGCATTGTATTCTATTGACTACCTTTTCCAGCAGTTACAGTGGCAACCATGTGCTAATGTCATGTAAATATCTATATTTTCGCAATATATTGACAATTTCAAACAAAAGCATCACCATGACAGTGAATTGGGTTTATAGACGTATATTAATCAAATTTTCATTAAAATCATTATGGATTGTGATTCAAATCATTATTTATGGAGAGATACGTTATTTTCACACTCGAAAATCAGTTATACCATGCTGCTTTATCTAATTTGATATTAAAACATCAACCAAGTTCGAACGATACATTTCTGGACTAGATCTAGGTTTATAGAAGGATTTAAGACATACATGTACATTTAATCCCTGAATTTTTACAATAAATTGACCATAAGGTCTATGGTTAAGACCATAAGATTAAGTCTCTGGTATAGTGTGTCCACTCCAGAATATTTACAAATAATGTAATAAACTTCGTACAATTATAAAAAAAATTAGCGGTCAAAATTCGCTGGGGTTTTGTGGAAAAACATATTTGAGACGGTTTTACATGTCTCGTATTATACACAAACATATATATATATATATATATATATATATATATATATATATATATATATATATATATATATATATATATATATATATGAAAAATTCAATTCTTTATTTACATGTGCAAAAATTATTTAAATATCTCTAACAACAAAAATGTTATGATTTTAAAACAGTCACCAACTATTAGGTAATATTACCAAAAATTAAGTTAGCAGCAGGGGAGAAATTACATTATTGCAAACACAGCATATCAAAGGTTAAATGGTGTTTTGAGATTTCCCCCCCCCCCCCCCAATTTTCAAATTCACAACTTGGTCACATCTGTCACACATACAACAACAACAAAACACAATTATATTCATCATTCACTTTTTTATTTACATGCGCAAAAATTATTTGGATATCTTTACACACACAAAAGTTATCACATTTACCAAACACTCACCATAAATAACACATTGTCAAAAAAGAATCCAGATATTGCGTAATTTTAATCTAGGTCCTAAAGGTTAAGTTTAGTGAACAGAAAAGACAGTATCTCATTGTAATATTAAAATCCACGACAACTGTTCACATCTTCAAACCGGCACATTGTCATGAAATGAGTTTTTTTGGATTTTTTAAAATCGTATTTTCAGTAAAATCATTATGAATTGTGATTCAGATGATGAATTCTTGGGAGGTAGTTAGTTTTCACAGTAGAATATACCGTAGACCATGTTGTTTTCTTTATACAGAGGGCAAACATTGAATGTTTTGGAATGGTATATATTCATGTTTTATTCAGAAAACAATTTACGGCATATCTATAAGGTTTATTCATTTTCCCCAGTGATATGACAATTTCAAAATGAAACAACATAAATACCGTAGAATTAGGTGTGTTTTACAGTGTTCCCACCTCAGATTTTTTTTAAAAGTACTTTTAACTAGGTTTTGTTTTTAAAAAAGGATTTAAAAGCTGTAGAAGATTGACTTCACTGTAATCGGTTTCTCATATGTACCCCGTCCCTCTCAACGAAGCGGCTTGCCGCCTGCCGAGAGTACCACTCATAGCACGTAACTCCATAGCTTCAAGTGATAATCCACAGGGATCTCCGAAAAAAATCCACTTTATAAACAAGACTACACGAGCCGGATTCAAACCTGTGACCTCTTGAACACTAGGCATTCATTTTGTTTGTTATAATTTGTTCCGTTTTTTTGTGGAAAAATACGTCTTTGCTAATTTCTCACACGTCTGATACCACACACACATAAAAAAAATGTACACCAATATATGTAGTATTCAATTCTTTATTTACATGTACAAATATTATTTAAATACCTCAAACAACAAAAAATTATGTTTTCAAAATAGTCACCAACAATAAAACACATTTTTAAAAAAAAAATCTGGTGGCAATAGGAAAATATGTTTCTTTTTAATCTGTCATATAGGTAAAGGTATGTCCCATGGTAGCAACCTGCCGTCGGGGATGAAGATAACTCTTCAAGCACTAAGCCGCAGCAACTATTAGGTGGGGTGGCCAGTTCCCTTCCTTGCTGTCTTTACCTCCCCTAACTCATGCGTCAGGTACTCATTTACAGCTGGGTCGACTGGAGGAGTGGTCATGTCAAGCGACAAATCACAACCTGGATTTTTTTTGTCCGGACATCATACTAAAGGTTAATTAAAAAAATACTCAACAGTTTAAATCTAAAAAACATTCAAGAGAAAATCTAAACAAATACATAATGTATCTGTGCTGCTTACATCTCAAGCTGTGACTAATCAACACACTGTGACACCTTACAGTTACAAGACAATATGTGCTGCTTACACTTCAAGCTGTGAGTGGTCAACACACTGTGACACCTAACCAATGCGACAACACAAGTGATACCTGTTTCTAATGAAAGACACAATAAAGCAAGAAATTACCTTTCTGTAATCGAAGTATTAGCTCTGGTTTCTTGTAAGGTTTCAGTGCTAGCAGATGTATGATCCTGTCTCTGTACAAAGTCAACAAGAGTTATCAATCACTTACACATACACACACACACACACACACATATAGACTAATGGCATAGTGTCTCTTGATACTAGAACAATCATGGCACAGGGTACATTCCTATCAGTGATCCATTCTCTGTTCCAGCGACCATCCAAGAGTATTCAGTATCAGTTCCAGTCAAGTTTATTATGTGATCTTTGGATATTTCCAGAGAACACACTTTCTCCTCTATCTCTGACCTTTTCAATCATTCTTTGTATATGTACATTATCACTTCCAGCACTTCCTAAAACAAAGAGGATGCCCACAACATCGATGGATATAGAATATCGAAAAACTTATTTCTTCCTTATTTTCGCTTTATACCCCTTTGTGCCTGGGATAGAAAGGTTCTCTGGAGATGGCTTTTATGTGTGCTTTATATATGTTTGTTTTGGAAAGAGAACAAGAGGATGCACAAGACATCGATAGATATAAAATATTGAAGCACTTTAGAACATAATGCTGGGAGAAGCTGGACAGAACTGAGGCTTACCTATTGACAGTGAGGACAACTCTCTGCTGGACAGCTTGAACAGAACTGAGGCTTACCGATTGACAGTGAGGACTACTTTCTGCAAAGGAAACTTCAAACAGAAGAAAAATCTCTTCTCAGTACTGTGCCATCAACCACAGCATTGCCTGCTAATGAGTCTGTGTATTTGTTGCCTCTGACCCTCACATGTACTATGCCATCAACCACAACATTGCCTGCCAATGAATTTATGCCATCAACCACAACATTACCTGCCAATGAAATTACTTATTTGTTGCTTCTGACCCCCACATGCACTCTGCCATCAACCACAACATTGCCTACCAATGAGTTTGTGCCATCAACCACAACATTGCCTGCCAATGAGTCTATTTGTTGCCTCTGACCTCCACATACAGTGTGCCATCAACCACAACATTGCATGCAATGAATCAGCTTATTTGTTGCCTCTGAACTCCACATGCACTATAGGAGTCAAATATCCGTAATTAGCCATATTTTGTATGGTTTTGCAAGGTTTGACTCTGCACACCCATGCAGTACATTTTACGTGAATTTCTGCAGTTCTGTACATTTTGGGTTTTTTTTACTCAATTTAATGGTCACACTGATTTTCTTACGCTTTTATTTATTTTTAGTGGCAACACTGATTTTTACTGTATTTATATATTTTAGTAGCAGCAGTGATTTGTGTGGTTTTTATTTAATTTTTTGACAACAGTGGTTTTTGCAGGTTTTAACATTTATTTTAGTGGCAACACTGCTTTTAAATGCATTACTGGTACTTTCATTATTCCCTGTGATTTTTAAGTTGTCTTTATACCAAACTTGGGAATTATTTTCGTCCATGTGGATAGACAGCTGAACAACACATCTCTCTGTGTAGACATCAATTATATTTAAGTTTTTTGTTTACCTCGCAGGTAGTGTAGACCTAAAGTTAAATAATAAAATATGTATAGCCTATCTTTAGGCTTATAACTTTAACGTTAAGCACACAGAGGTCGAGTGCATCCTACAATTTTTATACATCTCTTGTCAATGGCTGGTGAGTGTATTTGCCCCCCAATGCAAGCCGTGTTGCTAGGTCCCCTGTAATCAATAAAAGAAGCTAAATTTCAAAAATTTTGGTTTTTAGACTATTTGAAATCTGGCAAGTTATTCATTTGACTTCTTTTTTCTGAAATTTTGATTGTCAACATGGAACGAATGCCAGTGAAATATTTAAATTTTCGCAATTTGTCAACATCTTCAAAGCTGGGCAGCACCATGAAAGTAAATCGGGTTTTATAGTCTTTTTTTTAATCGTGTTTTCAGTAAAATCCATAGGGATTGTAATTTGAAATATGAATTCTAGCGAGGTAAGTTGTTTTAACACTAGAAAATACATTTGACCACATTGTTTTTTTATAATTTGAGGTCAGACATCAAATGTTTTCGAGGGATTCAGTTTTGGACTAGATCTAGCTTTAGAGAACGATTTTATGACAAATCTTTAGGGTTTATTCATTTTCTCTAGTGAAATAATGAAAATTTTACCATAAATACTGTCATA
>CM067299.1:121654576-121687076 GCA_034231615.1 Meghimatium bilineatum | reverse complement strand
GGAGCGAGAGATTGGATGATGTGTGACACATCACGTTAGTGAGTGAGCGAGATTCGATGATGTGTGACACAGCACGTTAGTGAGTGAGCGAGAGATTGGATGATGTGTGACACGGCACATTAGTGAGTGAGCGAGAGATTGGATGTTTAGCTGAACAGGTCAAACACGCATACAATATTTCTGCTTGGGAAATCATTCTATTATTGATAATAAATCATTGAGAAAATTATTTGACAAGGTGGACATCTTTATGTCACATTGAGAAAATTATTTGACAAGGTGGACATCTTTATGTCACATTGAGAAAATTATTTGACAAGGTGGACATCTTTATGTCACATTGAGAAAATTATTTGACAAGGTGGACATCTTTATGTCACATTGAGAAAATGATTTGACAAGGTGGACATCTTTATGTCACATTAAGAAAATGATTTGACAAGGTGGACATCTTTGTCACATTGAGAAAATGATTTGACAAGGTGGACATCTTTATGTCACATTGAGAAAATGATTTGACAAGGTGGACATCTTTATGTCACATTGAGAAAATTATTTGACAAGGTGGACATCTTTATGTCACATCTGGATAATTTTGACGTATATTTAAGTGATTGTGTATGAGTGGGGGATGTGTGGAGAGATTAGGTATGAGTGTGTGATGTGTTATTGAGATGTGAGGAGGGATTGTGAGAAGGATTTATGTACGGGGTTACGGGAAATTACATTATATGTCAAATGGCAAATTAATAATATGTCAGGAAGTTTCCGTCACAAAGACACTAAGGTATCTCTAAGACTTTAATATGCAGCGTAAGACCTTAAGACAGTACGATGTTGTCACCGAGACAGTAAGATGTTGTCTCCGAGACAGTAAGATGTTGTCTGGTAGACAGTAAGATGTTGTCTCCGAGACAGTAAGATGTTATCTCCGAGACAGTAAGATGTTGTCTCCGAGAGAGTAAGATGTTGTCTCCGAGATAGTAAAATGTTGTCTCCGAGACAGTAAGATGTTGTCTGGGAGACAGTAAGATGTTGTCTCCGAGACAGTAAGATGTTCTCTCTAAGACAGTAAGATGTTGTCTCCGAGACAGTAAGATGTTGTCTTTCAGACAGTAAGATGTTGTCTCCGAGACATAAGGTGGACTCTCCGAGACAGTAAGACGTTGTCTCCGAGACAGTAAGACGTTGTCTCCGAGACAGTCAGATGTTATCTCCGAGACTCCAAGACTCCGAGACAGTTAGATGCTTTCCCTAAAACTGTAACATGTCTCGGAGACAGTATCATGTTGCCTCTAAGACGGTAATATGTTGTCTCTAAGACAGTAATATGTTGTCTCTAAGACGGTAATATGTTGTCTCTCAGACGGTAATATGTTGTCTCTAAGACAGTAATATGTTGTCTCTAAGACAGTAATATGTTGTCTCTAAGACAGTAATATGTTGTCTCTAAGACGGTAATATGTTGTCTCTCAGACGGTAATATGTTGTCTTTAAGACAGTAATATGTTGTCTCTAAGACGGTAATATGTTGTCTCTCAGACGGTAATATGTTGTCTCTAAGACGGTAATATGTTGTCTCTAAGACAGTAATATGTTGTCTCTAAGACAGTAATATGTTGTATCTAAGTCAGTAATATGTTGTCCCTAAGACGGTAAGATGTTGTATCTATGTCAGTAATATGTTGACTATATGTCAGTAACATGTTGTCTTTAAGACGTTAAGATGTTGTATCTAAATCAGTAAAATTTTGTCTCTAAGACGTTAATATGTTGTATCTAAGTCAGTAATATGTTGTCTTTAAGTAAGTAACATGTTGTCTTTCAGACGGTAAGTTGTTGTCCCTACGACGGAAAGATGTTTCTCTAAGTGAGCAATAAGTTCTAAGATGGTAATATGTTGTCTCTAAGTCAGTAATATGTTGTTTTTTGGACGGTAAGATGTTGTCCCTAAGTCAGTAACATGTTGTCTCTATGTCAGTAACATGTTGTTTCTAAGACGGTAATATGTTGTCTATAAGACGGTAATATGTTGTATCTAAGTGAAGAATATGTTGTCTCTAAGACGGTAAGAAGTTGTCTCTAAGACAGTAATTTCTTGTCTCTAAGACGGTAAGATGTTGTCTATAAGACGGTAAGATGTTGTCTCTAAGACGGTAAGATGTTGTCTCTAAGACGGTAAGATGTTGTCTCTAAGACAGTAATTTATTGTCTCTAAGTCAGTAGCATGTTGTCTATAAGACGGTAAGATGTTGTCTCTAAGACGGTAAGATGTTGTCTCTAAGACGGTAAGATGTTGTCTATAAGACAGTAAGATGTTGTCTCTAAGACGGTAAGATGTTGTCTCTAAGACGGTAAGATGTTGTCTATAAGACGGTAAGATGTTGTATCTAAGTCAGTAATATGTTGTCTTTAAGTCAGTAACACAATGAATTTACCACGGACAGCAGCACGCTCACTAGGTGGAACTATAAAAGGGCAGACTGGAAAATGTACCAGCATTTAACCAGTGTTCTAGCTAAGGACATGAACTTGGACAAAGACATCAATAGAGCAGTGAGTGAATTTAATAGATGTATACTACATGCTGCTAGTAAAACCATACCCAGGGGAGCACGCAAAAACTACAAACCCTACTGGAATGATGAACTGGAAAAGCTGCAAAATGAGATGGAAACATCTAGACAGCAGGCTGAGAACAGACCTAGCCAAGAACATCACAACAAATATCAGCAAACAAATGCTAAATTTCAAAGAGCCAAGTTACAAGCCAGACGGAGCAGCTGGAAAGAAAAAACAGAGTCGCTGAACCTAGAAAGAGATACTAGGAAATTATGGAAACTTGTAAAACAACTAAATGATGAAGGTACAGGGAGAAATACCAGAATCACACTTTATAAAGATAGAAACATTTTAACAGGTAAACATGCAGCTGATTACTTTGCAGATTCCTTTGCAGAAGACAATAACGTCAAAGTCAGCCCAGACAAACAACAGGAGGTTCGAGAGAACCAGCAAAACATTGGAGAAGGTGAACCTATACCTGAAGTCATGGAGGCACCAATCACAATGAGAGAACTGGAGCATGCAATATCCAAATTGAAAATGAAAAAGTCCCCTGGAGCTGATGGAGTGTCCAATGAAATGATTAGAAACCTGGGAAGTGCAGCAAGAGCAAAGCTACTGCAGATCTTTAACACAAGCTGGTCCACAGGTAATGTACCACAGGCGTGGAGAGAAGCAATAATGATACCACTTCTCAAATCAGGAAAAGATGGCAACACAGTCTCCAACTACAGGCCCATCAGCCTCACAAGCTGTCTATGTAAAACAATGGAACGCATTATCAATCTTAGGATGCAGTGGTACCTTGAAAGTGAAAACCTTCTGGTATCACAGCAAGCAGGTTTCAGACAGTGCTACTCTACTGAAGATCAGGCAACCTACCTCTCCCAAGAGATTGAGGATGCCTTCCAAGAAAAGAAACTGGTACTAGCAGCATGGATAGACCTCAGGAAAGCATTTGATAAGGTCTGGAAAGAAGGGCTCCTAAAGAAATTGCGAAATTGCAGGGTTAGCTCAAGAATGTACAAATGGGTAAAAGCATACCTGCATAATAGAAGAGCCAGGGTACAATTAGATGGTCGCAAGAGCAAGAAAGTTCTACTGCGTCATGGAGTCCCCCAGGGAGGAGTCCTGTCACCCACACTTTTCTTGGTTTACATCAATGACCTAGTTGCTGAACTACCACATGGGATCAAAGTGGCAATGTATGCTGACGACCTGGTGATCTGGTGCACGGAAGAACATGCAACAGTGGCCACTAAACAAATACAAAGAGCTATCGATGCCCTAACCTTATGGGCTAATAGATGGTGCGTCAGCATTAACACAGATAAGTGCAGCACTACACTCTTTACCCTCTCACCAAAACAAAAAGCTGGTCATATCAAGATAGATGGAGAGCTCTTGAAAGAAGACAAACAACCCACATACCTCGGAGTTACTTTTGATGATAAGCTGACATGGAAGCAGCACATAAACAAAGCAACAACAAAAGCCAGGAGGAAGCTAGCTATCCTGAGAAAACTAAGTGGAACCACATGGGGAGCCAGTGGAAATATACTCAGTAAAGTTTACCAGCAAGGCATAAGACCACACCTGGAATACGGTTCAGCTGCGTGGTGTCCTGCATCAAACACCACATTACAAGATCTAGATAAAGTGCAAAACCAGGCACTTAGAATAATGTTGGGAGCAATGAAATCAACACCCATAGCAGAGATGCAGAAAATGGGAAGAATGCAAACACTTGGCGAACGCAGAGACACAAAAGTACTAATTCAAGCAGAAAGGTTTCAGTGTATGCCAAGTCATCCAATGAAGGAAAGATTCCAAAATCTAGCAATGGGACGACTGAAAAGGAGCAGCTTTATCCATCAAGCTAAACGACTCCGTAGACAACTTACAGACCTACCTGAAGTTGGCAGCCCCTTAAGGTCTGTACAAGAGCAAACCCCGTGGAGTGAAAGCCACGGAATGCCAATATACATTCAGACCCATGTGAAAGGAATACTAAGCGAGGACGAACAGAACAGTGTGCAGCGAATGACAGTCACCCTCAGTTTCCTGGATGAGGAATATCCACAAGATATATGGGTCAGAGTGTACACAGATGGGTCAGCACAGAATGCTGTGAGGAATGGAGGTGCAGGTGTATATATAGAATATCCACACAAGCCTAGAGATACAATCAGAACACCGACAGGAAAATTCTGCAATAATTATGATGCAGAAATCCAGGCAATTAGTGTGGCAGCTAAAAAACTGCTGAACTCCAACTCTGACCTACAGCCTGTGGTATTCCTGACAGATGCAAGGTCAGTGCTTCAAGCTCTCCAGTCTGGAAAACTAACAGACTTAAAAAAACTACTTAGCGAATTGTCTTACCAGTATAGGGTAACCATGCAGTGGATACCCTCTCACTGTGGAATACCAGGAAATGAAAAAGCAGACCAACTGGCTAAGACCAGATATACCAATCACCTACCATCAGAAAAAACAGATGATAAAGTCAATAAGAAAGCCATAAACACCAACACAAGATGACTATCACAATATGAACAGATCAGAACAAGTTATAATTCTACGTCTCAGAACAGGACACAACCGACTCCGCAGTCACATGTATACAAAGTTCAAGATTGGCAACACGGCCATGTGTACATGTGGACAGGCAGCAAAGAGTGCCAAACATATACTTCAAGAGTGTTCTGAGCATGAAACGCTGAGGCAGACATATTGGCCAGAGGAAACAACACTGGAATCAAAACTCTATGGGACACTGTATGAACTACAAAAGACAGTGAGTTTTATTAAGGAGACAGAATTGCAGATATAGACATGTTTCAAGTGAACAAAAGAAGAAGAAGAAGAAGTCTCTAAGACGGTAATATGTTGTATCTATGACAGTAACATGTTGATTCTAAGACGGTAATATGTTGTCTCTAAGACGGTAAGATGTTGTCTCTAAGACGGTAAGATGTTGTCTCTAAGACGGTAAGATGTTGTATCTATGACAGTAATATGTTGTCTCTAAGTCAGTAATATGTTGTCTCTAAGACAGTAATATGTTGTCTCTAAGACAGTAATATGTTGTATCTAAGTCAGTAACATGTTGTATCTAAGTCAGTAACATGTTGTATCTAAGTCAGTAACATGTTGTATCTAAGTCAGTAACATGTTGTATCTAAGTCAGTAATATGTTGTATCTAAGTCAGTAACATGTTGTCTCTAAGACAGTAATATGTTGTCTCTAAGACAGTAATATGTTGTATCTAAGTCAGTAACATGTTGTATCTAAGTCAGTAACATGTTGTATCTAAGTCAGTAACATGTTGTATCTAAGTCAGTAACATGTTGTATCTAAGTCAGTAACATGTTGTATCTAAGACGGTAAGCTGTTGTCTTTAAGACGGTAAGATGTTGTCTCTAAGACAGTAATTTCTTGTCTCTAAGACGGTAAGATGTTGTCTCTAAGACATTAATTTGTTGTCTCTAAGACGGTAACATGTTGTCTTTAAGACGGTAATATGTTGTCTCTAAGATGGTAATATGTTGTTTCTATGTCAGTAATTAATATGTTGTCTCTAAGTCAGTAATATGTTGTCTCTAAGACGGTAAGATGTTGTCTCTAAGACGGTAAGATGTTGTTTCTATGACAGTAATATGTTGTCTCTAAGTCAGTAATATGTTGTCTCTAAGACTGTAATATGTTGTCTCTAAGACAGTAATATGTTGTATCTAAGTCAGTAACATGTTGTATCTAAGTCAGTAACATGTTGTATCTAAGTCAGTAACATGTTGTCTCTAAGTCAGTAATATGTTGTATCTAAGTCAGTAACATTTTGTATCTAAGTCAGTAACATGTTGTCTCTAAGACAGTAATATGTTGTATCTAAGTCAGTAACATGTTGTATCTAAGTCAGTAACATGTTGTATCTAAGTCAGTAACATGTTGTCTCTAAGACAGTAATATGTTGTCTCTAAGACAGTAATATGTTGTATCTAAGTCAGTAACATGTTGTATCTAAGTCAGTAACATGTTGTATCTAAGTCAGTAACATGTTGTATCTAAGTCAGTAACATGTTGTATCTAAGTCAGTAACATGTTGTATCTAAGACGGTAAGCTGTTGTCTTTAAGACGGTAAGATGTTGTCTCTAAGACAGTAATTTCTTGTCTCTAAGACGGTAAGATGTTGTCTCTAAGACATTAATTTGTTGTCTCTAAGACGGTAATATGTTGTCTCTAAGATGGTAATATGTTGTTTCTATGTCAGTAATTAATATGTTGTCTCTAAGTCAGTAATATGTTGTCTCTAAGACGGTAAGATGTTGTCTCTAAGACGGTAAGATGTTGTATCTATGACAGTAATATGTTGTCTCTAAGTCAGTAATATGTTGTCTCTAAGACTGTAATATGTTGTCTCTAAGACAGTAATATGTTGTATCTAAGTCAGTAACATGTTGTATCTAAGTCAGTAACATGTTGTATCTAAGTCAGTAACATGTTGTCTCTAAGTCAGTAATATGTTGTATCTAAGTCAGTAACATTTTGTATCTAAGTCAGTAACATGTTGTCTCTAAGACAGTAATATGTTGTATCTAAGTCAGTAACATGTTGTATCTAAGTCAGTAACATGTTGTATCTAAGTCAGTAACATGTTGTCTCTAAGTCAGTAATATGTTGTATCTAAGTCAGTAACATTTTGTATCTAAGTCAGTAACATGTTGTATCTAAGTCAGTAATATGTTGTCTCTAAGTCAGTAACATGTTGTATCTAAGTCAGTAACATGTTGTCTCTAAGTCAGTAACATGTTGTCTCTAAGTCAGTAATATGTTGTCTCTAAGTCAGTAACATGTTGTATCTAAGTCAGTAACATTTTGTATCTAAGTCAGTAACATTTTGTATCTAAGTCAGTAACATGTTGTATCTAAGTCAGTAATATGTTGTCTCTAAGTCAGTAACATGTTGTATCTAAGTCAGTAACATGTTGTCTCTAAGTCAGTAACATGTTGTCTCTAAGTCAGTAATATGTTGTCTCTAAGTCAGTAACATGTTGTATCTAAGTCAGTAACATGTTGTATCTAAGTCAGTAATATGTTGTCTCTAAGTCAGTAACATGTTGTATCTAAGTCAGTAACATTTTGTATCTAAGTCAGTAACATGTTGTCTCTAAGACAGTAATATGTTGTCTTTAAGACGGTAAGATGTTGTATCTAAATCAGTAAAATTTTGTCTCTAAGACGTTAATATTTTGTATCTAATTCAGTAACATGTTGTCTTTCAGACGGTAAGTTGTTGTCCCAACGACGGAAAGATGTTTCTCTAAGTCAGCAATAAGTTGTCTCTAAGATGGTAATATGTTGTCTTTTGGACGGTAAGATGTTGTCCCTAAGTCAGTAACATGCTGTCTCTATGTCAGTAACATGTTGTTTCTAAGACGGTAATATGTTGTATCTAAGACAGTAATATGTTGTATCTAAGTCAGTAACATGTTGTATCTAAGTCAGTAACATGTTGTATCTAAGACGGTAAGATGTTGTCTCTAAGACGGTAAGATGTTGTATCTATGACAGTAATATGTTGTCTCTAAGTCAGTAATATGTTGTCTCTAAGACTGTAATATGTTGTCTCTAAGACAGTAATATGTTGTATCTAAGTCAGTAACATGTTGTATCTAAGTCAGTAACATGTTGTATCTAAGTCAGTAACATGTTGTCTCTAAGTCAGTAATATGTTGTATCTAAGTCAGTAACATTTTGTATCTAAGTCAGTAACATGTTGTCTCTAAGTCAGTAATATGTTGTATCTAAGTCAGTAACATTTTGTATCTAAGTCAGTAACATGTTGTATCTAAGTCAGTAATATGTTGTCTCTAAGTCAGTAACATGTTGTATCTAAGTCAGTAACATGTTGTCTCTAAGTCAGTAACATGTTGTCTCTAAGTCAGTAATATGTTGTCTCTAAGTCAGTAACATGTTGTATCTAAGTCAGTAACATTTTGTATCTAAGTCAGTAACATTTTGTATCTAAGTCAGTAACATGTTGTATCTAAGTCAGTAATATGTTGTCTCTAAGTCAGTAACATGTTGTATCTAAGTCAGTAACATGTTGTCTCTAAGTCAGTAACATGTTGTCTCTAAGTCAGTAATATGTTGTCTCTAAGTCAGTAACATGTTGTATCTAAGTCAGTAACATGTTGTATCTAAGTCAGTAATATGTTGTCTCTAAGTCAGTAACATGTTGTATCTAAGTCAGTAACATTTTGTATCTAAGTCAGTAACATGTTGTCTCTAAGACAGTAATATGTTGTCTTTAAGACGGTAAGATGTTGTATCTAAATCAGTAAAATTTTGTCTCTAAGACGTTAATATTTTGTATCTAATTCAGTAACATGTTGTCTTTCAGACGGTAAGTTGTTGTCCCAACGACGGAAAGATGTTTCTCTAAGTCAGCAATAAGTTGTCTCTAAGATGGTAATATGTTGTCTTTTGGACGGTAAGATGTTGTCCCTAAGTCAGTAACATGCTGTCTCTATGTCAGTAACATGTTGTTTCTAAGACGGTAATATGTTGTATCTAAGACAGTAATATGTTGTATCTAAGTCAGTAACATGTTGTATCTAAGTCAGTAACATGTTGTATCTAAGTCAGTAACATGTTGTATCTAAGTCAGTAACATGTTGTATCTAAGTCAGTAATATGTTGTATCTAAGTCAGTAACATGTTGTCTCTAAGACAGTAATATGTTGTCTCTAAGACAGTAATATGTTGTATCTAAGTCAGTAACATGTTGTATCTAAGTCAGTAACATGTTGTATCTAAGTCAGTAACATGTTGTATCTAAGTCAGTAACATGTTGTATCTAAGTCAGTAACATGTTGTATCTAAGACGGTAAGCTGTTGTCTTTAAGACGGTAAGATGTTGTCTCTAAGACAGTAATTTCTTGTCTCTAAGATGGTAAGATGTTGTCTCTAAGACATTAATTTGTTGTCTCTAAGACGGTAACATGTTGTCTTTAAGACGGTAATATGTTGTCTCTAAGATGGTAATATGTTGTTTCTATGTCAGTAATTAATATGTTGTCTCTAAGTCAGTAATATGTTGTCTCTAAGACGGTAAGATGTTGTCTCTAAGACGGTAAGATGTTGTATCTATGACAGTAATATGTTGTCTCTAAGTCAGTAATATGTTGTCTCTAAGACTGTAATATGTTGTCTCTAAGACAGTAATATGTTGTATCTAAGTCAGTAACATGTTGTATCTAAGTCAGTAACATGTTGTATCTAAGTCAGTAACATGTTGTCTCTAAGTCAGTAATATGTTGTATCTAAGTCAGTAACATTTTGTATCTAAGTCAGTAACATGTTGTCTCTAAGACAGTAATATGTTGTATCTAAGTCAGTAACATGTTGTATCTAAGTCAGTAACATGTTGTATCTAAGTCAGTAACATGTTGTCTCTAAGACAGTAATATGTTGTCTCTAAGACAGTAATATGTTGTATCTAAGTCAGTAACATGTTGTATCTAAGTCAGTAACATGTTGTATCTAAGTCAGTAACATGTTGTATCTAAGTCAGTAACATGTTGTATCTAAGTCAGTAACATGTTGTATCTAAGACGGTAAGCTGTTGTCTTTAAGACGGTAAGATGTTGTCTCTAAGACAGTAATTTCTTGTCTCTAAGACGGTAAGATGTTGTCTCTAAGACATTAATTTGTTGTCTCTAAGACGGTAACATGTTGTATTTAAGACGGTAATATGTTGTCTCTAAGATGGTAATATGTTGTTTCTATGTCAGTAATTAATATGTTGTCTCTAAGTCAGTAATATGTTGTCTCTAAGACGGTAAGATGTTGTCTCTAAGACGGTAAGATGTTGTATCTATGACAGTAATATGTTGTCTCTAAGTCAGTAATATGTTGTCTCTAAGACTGTAATATGTTGTCTCTAAGACAGTAATATGTTGTATCTAAGTCAGTAACATGTTGTATCTAAGTCAGTAACATGTTGTATCTAAGTCAGTAACATGTTGTCTCTAAGTCAGTAATATGTTGTATCTAAGTCAGTAACATTTTGTATCTAAGTCAGTAACATGTTGTCTCTAAGACAGTAATATGTTGTATCTAAGTCAGTAACATGTTGTATCTAAGTCAGTAACATGTTGTATCTAAGTCAGTAACATGTTGTCTCTAAGTCAGTAATATGTTGTATCTAAGTCAGTAACATTTTGTATCTAAGTCAGTAACATGTTGTATCTAAGTCAGTAATATGTTGTCTCTAAGTCAGTAACATGTTGTATCTAAGTCAGTAACATGTTGTCTCTAAGTCAGTAACATGTTGTCTCTAAGTCAGTAATATGTTGTCTCTAAGTCAGTAACATGTTGTATCTAAGTCAGTAACATTTTGTATCTAAGTCAGTAACATTTTGTATCTAAGTCAGTAACATGTTGTATCTAAGTCAGTAATATGTTGTCTCTAAGTCAGTAACATGTTGTATCTAAGTCAGTAACATGTTGTCTCTAAGTCAGTAGCATGTTGTCTCTAAGTCAGTAATATGTTGTCTCTAAGTCAGTAACATGTTGTATCTAAGTCAGTAACATGTTGTATCTAAGTCAGTAATATGTTGTCTCTAAGTCAGTAACATGTTGTATCTAAGTCAGTAACATTTTGTATCTAAGTCAGTAACATGTTGTCTCTAAGACAGTAATATGTTGTATCTAAGTCAGTAACATGTTGTATCTAAGTCAGTAACATGTTGTCTCTAAGTCAGTAATATGTTGTATCTAAGTCAGTAACATTTTGTATCTAAGTCAGTAACATTTTGTATCTAAGTCAGTAACATGTTGTATCTAAGTCAGTAATATGTTGTCTCTAAGACAGTAATATGTTGTCCCTAAGACGGTAAGATGTTGTTTCTATGTCAGTAATATGTTGTCTTTAAGACGGTAAGATGTTGTATCTAAATCAGTAAAATTTTGTCTCTAAGACGTTAATATTTTGTATCTAATTCAGTAACATGTTGTCTTTCAGACGGTAAGTTGTTGTCCCAACGACGGAAAGATGTTTCTCTAAGTCAGCAATAAGTTGTCTCTAAGATGGTAATATGTTGTATTTTGGACGGTAAGATGTTGTCCCTAAGTCAGTAACATGTTGTCTCTATGTCAGTAACATGTTGTTTCTAAGACGGTAATATGTTGTCTCTATGTCAGTAACATGTTGTTTCTAAGACGGTAATATGTTGTCTATAAGACAGTAATTTGTTGTCTCTAAGTTAGTAACATGTTGTATCTAAGTCAGTAACATGTTGTATCTAAGTCAGTAACATGTTGTATCTAAGTCAGTAACATGTTGTATCTAAGTCAGTAACATGTTGTATCTAAGACGGTAAGCTGTTGTCTTTAAGACGGTAAGATGTTGTCTCTAAGACAGTAAATTCTTGTCTCTAAGACATTAATTTGTTGTCTCTAAGACATTAATTTGTTGTCTCTAAGACGGTAACATGTTGTCTTTAAGACGGTAATATGTTGTCTCTAAGACGGTAAGATGTTGTCTCTAAGACGGTAAGATGTTGTATCTATGACAGTAATATGTTGTCTCTAAGTCAGTAATATGTTGTCTCTAAGACTGTAATATGTTGTCTCTAAGACAGTAATATGTTGTATCTAAGTCAGTAACATGTTGTATCTAAGTCAGTAACATGTTGTATCTAAGTCAGTAACATGTTGTCTCTAAGTCAGTAATATGTTGTATCTAAGTCAGTAACATTTTGTATCTAAGTCAGTAACATGTTGTCTCTAAGACAGTAATATGTTGTATCTAAGTCAGTAACATGTTGTATCTAAGTCAGTAACATGTTGTATCTAAGTCAGTAACATGTTGTCTCTAAGTCAGTAATATGTTGTCTCTAAGTCAGTAATATGTTGTCTCTAAGTCAGTAACATGTTGTATCTAAGTCAGTAACATGTTGTATCTAAGTCAGTAATATGTTGTCTCTAAGTCAGTAACATGTTGTATCTAAGTCAGTAACATTTTGTATCTAAGTCAGTAACATTTTGTCTCTAAGACAGTAATATGTTGTATCTAAGTCAGTAACATGTTGTATCTAAGTCAGTAACATGTTGTCTCTAAGTCAGTAATATGTTGTATCTAAGTCAGTAACATTTTGTATCTAAGTCAGTAACATTTTGTCTCTAAGACAGTAATATGTTGTATCTAAGTCAGTAACATGTTGTATCTAAGTCAGTAACATGTTGTCTCTAAGTCAGTAACATGTTGTCTCTAAGACGGTAAGATGTTGTTTCTATGTCAGTAATATGTTGACTATATGTCAGTAAGATGTTGTCTTTAAGACGGTAAGATGTTGTATCTAAATCAGTAAAATTTTGTCTCTAAGACGTTAATATTTTGTATCTAATTCAGTAACATGTTGTCTTTCAGACGGTAAGTTGTTGTCCCAACGACGGAAAGATGTTTCTCTAAGTCAGCAATAAGTTGTCTCTAAGATGGTAATATGTTGTCTTTTGGACGGTAAGATGTTGTCCCTAAGTCAGTAACATGTTGTCTCTATGTCAGTAACATGTTGTTTCTAAGACGGTAATATGTTGTATCTAAGACGGTAAGATGTTGTCTTTAAGACGGTAAGAAGTTGTCTCAAAGACAGTAATTTCTTGTCTCTAAGACGGTAAGATGTTGTCTCTAAGACAGTAATTTGTTGTCTCTAAGACAGTAATTTGTTGTCTCTAAGACGGTAAGATATTGTCTCTAAGACAGTAATTTATTGTCTCTAAGTCAGTAGCATGTTGTCTATAAGACGGTAAGATGTTGTCTCTAAGACGGTACGATGTTGTCTCTAAGACGGTAAGATGTTGTCTCTTAGACGGTAATATGTTGTATCTAAGACGGTAATATGTTGTCTTTAAGACGGTAATATGTTGTATCTAAGACGGTAATATGTTGTCTTTAAGACGGTAATATGTTGTATCTAAGACGGTAATATGTTGTCTTTAAGACGGTAATATGTTGTATCTAAGACGGTAAGATGTTGTATCTATGACAGTAATATGTTGTATCTAAGACGGTAATATGTTGTCTCTAAGACGGTAAGATGTTGTATCTAAGACGGTAAGATGTTTTATCTATGACAGTAATATGTTGTCTCTAAGTCAGTAACATGTTGTATCTAAGACGGTAATATGTTGTCTCTAATAGAGTAATTTGTTGTCTCTATGTCAGTAACATGTTGTTTCAAAGACGGTAATATGTTTTCTCTATGTCAGTAACATGGTGTTTCACAGACGGTAATATGTTGTATCTAAGTCAGTAATATGATGTCTCTAAGACGGTAATATGTTGTCTATAAGACGGTAATATGTTGTCTATAAGACGGTAATATGTTGTCTATAAGACAGTAACATGTTGTTTCTAAGACGGTAATATGTTGTCTATAAGACGGTAATATGTTGTATCTAAGTGAAGAATATGTTGTCTCTAAGACGGTAAGATGTTGTCTTTAAGACGGTAAGAAGTTGTCTCAAAGACAGTAATTTCTTGTCTCTAAGACGGTAAGATGTTGTCTATAAGACGGTAATATGTTGTCTATAAGACGGTAATATGTTGTCTATAAGACGGTAATATGTTGTCTATAAGACGGTAATATGTTGTCTATAAGACGGTAATATGTTGTCTATAAGACGGTAATATGTTGTCTATAAGACGGTAATATGTTGTCTATAAGACGGTAATATGTTGTCTATAAGACGGTAATATGTTGTCTATAAGACGGTAATATGTTGTCTATAAGACGGTAATATGTTGTCTATAAGACGGTAATATGTTGTCTATAAGACGGTAATATGTTGTCTATAAGACGGTAATATGTTGTCTATAAGACGGTAATATGTTGTCTATAAGACGGTAATATGTTGTATCTAAGTGAAGAATATGTTGTCTCTAAGACGGTAAGATGTTGTCTTTAAGACGGTAAGAAGTTGTCTCAAAGACAGTAATTTCTTGTCTCTAAGACGGTAAGATGTTGTCTATAAGACGGTAATATGTTGTCTATAAGACGGTAATATGTTGTCTATAAGACGGTAATATGTTGTATCTAAGTGAAGAATATGTTGTCTCTAAGACGGTAAGATGTTGTCTTTAAGACGGTAAGAAGTTGTCTCAAAGACAGTAATTTCTTGTCTCTAAGACGGTAAGATGTTGTCTATAAGACGGTAATATGTTGTCTATAAGACGGTAATATGTTGTCTATAAGACGGTAATATGTTGTCTATAAGACGGTAATATGTTGTCTATAAGACGGTAATATGTTGTCTATAAGACGGTAATATGTTGTCTATAAGACGGTAATATGTTGTCTATAAGACGGTAATATGTTGTCTATAAGACGGTAATATGTTGTCTATAAGACGGTAATATGTTGTCTATAAGACGGTAATATGTTGTCTATAAGACGGTAATATGTTGTCTATAAGACGGTAATATGTTGTCTATAAGACGGTAATATGTTGTCTATAAGACGGTAATATGTTGTATCTAAGTGAAGAATATGTTGTCTCTAAGACGGTAAGATGTTGTCTTTAAGACGGTAAGAAGTTGTCTCAAAGACAGTAATTTCTTGTCTCTAAGACGGTAAGATGTTGTCTATAAGACGGTAATATGTTGTCTATAAGACGGTAATATGTTGTCTCTAAGACGGTAATATGTTGTCTATAAGACGGTAATATGTTGTATCTAAGACGGTAAGATGTTGTATCTATGACAGTAATATGTTGTATCTAAGACGGTAATATGTTGTCTATAAGACGGTAATATGTTGTCTATAAGACGGTAATATGTTGTCTCTAAGACGGTAATATGTTGTCTCTAAGACAGTAACATGTTGTTTCTAAGACGGTAAGATGTTGTATCTATGACAGTAATATGTTGTATCTAAGACGGTAATATGTTGTCTATAAGACGGTAATATGTTGTCTATAAGACGGTAATATGTTGTATCTAAGTGAAGAATATGTTGTCTCTAAGACGGTAAGATGTTGTCTTTAAGACGGTAAGAAGTTGTCTCAAAGACAGTAATTTCTTGTCTCTAAGACGGTAAGATGTTGTCTCTAAGACAGTAATTTGTTGTCTCTAAGACGGTAAGATGTTGTATCTAAGACGGTAATATGTTGTCTCTAAGACGGTAATATGTTGTATCTAAGACGGTAAGATGTTGTATCTATGACAGTAATATGTTGTCTCTAAGTCAGTAACATGTTGTATCTAAGTCAGTAACATGTTGTATCTAAGTCAGTAATATGTTGTCTCTAAGTCAGTAACATGTTGTATCTAAGTCAGTAACATTTTGTATCTAAGTCAGTAACATGTTGTCTCTAAGACAGTAATATGTTATCTTTAAGACGGTAAGATGTTGTATCTAAATCAGTAAAATTTTGTCTCTAAGACGTTAATATTTTGTATCTAATTCAGTAACATGTTGTCTTTCAGACGGTAAGTTGTTGTCCCAACGACGGAAAGATGTTTCTCTAAGTCAGCAATAAGTTGTCTCTAAGATGGTAATATGTTGTCTTTTGGACGGTAAGATGTTGTCCCTAAGTCAGTAACATGCTGTCTCTATGTCAGTAACATGTTGTTTCTAAGACGGTAATATGTTGTATCTAAGACAGTAATATGTTGTATCTAAGTCAGTAACATGTTGTATCTAAGTCAGTAACATGTTGTATCTAAGTCAGTAACATGTTGTATCTAAGTCAGTAATATGTTGTATCTAAGTCAGTAATATGTTGTATCTAAGTCAGTAACATGTTGTCTCTAAGACAGTAATATGTTGTCTCTAAGACAGTAATATGTTGTATCTAAGTCAGTAACATGTTGTATCTAAGTCAGTAACATGTTGTATCTAAGTCAGTAACATGTTGTATCTAAGTCAGTAACATGTTGTATCTAAGTCAGTAACATGTTGTATCTAAGACGGTAAGCTGTTGTCTTTAAGACGGTAAGATGTTGTCTCTAAGACAGTAATTTCTTGTCTCTAAGACGGTAAGATGTTGTCTCTAAGACATTAATTTGTTGTCTCTAAGACGGTAACATGTTGTCTTTAAGACGGTAATATGTTGTCTCTAAGATGGTAATATGTTGTTTCTATGTCAGTAATTAATATGTTGTCTCTAAGTCAGTAATATGTTGTCTCTAAGACGGTAAGATGTTGTCTCTAAGACGGTAAGATGTTGTATCTATGACAGTAATATGTTGTCTCTAAGTCAGTAATATGTTGTCTCTAAGACTGTAATATGTTGTCTCTAAGACAGTAATATGTTGTATCTAAGTCAGTAACATGTTGTATCTAAGTCAGTAACATGTTGTATCTAAGTCAGTAACATGTTGTCTCTAAGTCAGTAATATGTTGTATCTAAGTCAGTAACATTTTGTATCTAAGTCAGTAACATGTTGTCTCTAAGTCAGTAATATGTTGTATCTAAGTCAGTAACATTTTGTATCTAAGTCAGTAACATGTTGTATCTAAGTCAGTAATATGTTGTCTCTAAGTCAGTAACATGTTGTATCTAAGTCAGTAACATGTTGTCTCTAAGTCAGTAACATGTTGTCTCTAAGTCAGTAATATGTTGTCTCTAAGTCAGTAACATGTTGTATCTAAGTCAGTAACATTTTGTATCTAAGTCAGTAACATTTTGTATCTAAGTCAGTAACATGTTGTATCTAAGTCAGTAATATGTTGTCTCTAAGTCAGTAACATGTTGTATCTAAGTCAGTAACATGTTGTCTCTAAGTCAGTAACATGTTGTCTCTAAGTCAGTAATATGTTGTCTCTAAGTCAGTAACATGTTGTATCTAAGTCAGTAACATGTTGTATCTAAGTCAGTAATATGTTGTCTCTAAGTCAGTAACATGTTGTATCTAAGTCAGTAACATTTTGTATCTAAGTCAGTAACATGTTGTCTCTAAGACAGTAATATGTTGTCTTTAAGACGGTAAGATGTTGTATCTAAATCAGTAAAATTTTGTCTCTAAGACGTTAATATTTTGTATCTAATTCAGTAACATGTTGTCTTTCAGACGGTAAGTTGTTGTCCCAACGACGGAAAGATGTTTCTCTAAGTCAGCAATAAGTTGTCTCTAAGATGGTAATATGTTGTCTTATGGACGGTAAGATGTTGTCCCTAAGTCAGTAACATGCTGTCTCTATGTCAGTAACATGTTGTTTCTAAGACGGTAATATGTTGTATCTAAGACAGTAATATGTTGTATCTAAGTCAGTAACATGTTGTATCTAAGTCAGTAACATGTTGTATCTAAGTCAGTAACATGTTGTATCTAAGTCAGTAACATGTTGTATCTAAGTCAGTAATATGTTGTATCTAAGTCAGTAACATGTTGTCTCTAAGACAGTAATATGTTGTCTCTAAGACAGTAATATGTTGTATCTAAGTCAGTAACATGTTGTATCTAAGTCAGTAACATGTTGTATCTAAGTCAGTAACATGTTGTATCTAAGTCAGTAACATGTTGTATCTAAGTCAGTAACATGTTGTATCTAAGACGGTAAGCTGTTGTCTTTAGGACGGTAAGATGTTGTCTCTAAGACAGTAATTTCTTGTCTCTAAGACGGTAAGATGTTGTCTCTAAGACATTAATTTGTTGTCTCTAAGACGGTAACATGTTGTCTTTAAGACGGTAATATGTTGTCTCTAAGATGGTAATATGTTGTTTCTATGTCAGTAATTAATATGTTGTCTCTCAGTCAGTAATATGTTGTCTCTAAGACGGTAAGATGTTGTCTCTAAGACGGTAAGATGTTGTATCTATGACAGTAATATGTTGTCTCTAAGTCAGTAATATGTTGTCTCTAAGACTGTAATATGTTGTCTCTAAGACAGTAATATGTTGTATCTAAGTCAGTAACATGTTGTATCTAAGTCAGTAACATGTTGTATCTAAGTCAGTAACATGTTGTCTCTAAGTCAGTAATATGTTGTATCTAAGTCAGTAACATTTTGTATCTAAGTCAGTAACATGTTGTCTCTAAGACAGTAATATGTTGTATCTAAGTCAGTAACATGTTGTATCTAAGTCAGTAACATGTTGTATCTAAGTCAGTAACATGTTGTATCTAAGTCAGTAACATGTTGTCTCTAAGTCAGTAATATGTTGTATCTAAGTCAGTAACATTTTGTATCTAAGTCAGTAACATGTTGTCTCTAAGACAGTAATATGTTGTATCTAAGTCAGTAACATGTTGTATCTAAGTCAGTAACATGTTGTATCTAAGTCAGTAACATGTTGTCTCTAAGTCAGTAATATGTTGTATCTAAGTCAGTAACATTTTGTATCTAAGTCAGTAACATGTTGTATCTAAGTCAGTAATATGTTGTCTCTAAGTCAGTAACATGTTGTATCTAAGTCAGTAACATGTTGTCTCTAAGTCAGTAACATGTTGTCTCTAAGTCAGTAATATGTTGTCTCTAAGTCAGTAACATGTTGTATCTAAGTCAGTAACATTTTGTATCTAAGTCAGTAACATTTTGTATCTAAGTCAGTAACATGTTGTATCTAAGTCAGTAATATGTTGTCTCTAAGTCAGTAACATGTTGTATCTAAGTCAGTAACATGTTGTCTCTAAGTCAGTAGCATGTTGTCTCTAAGTCAGTAATATGTTGTCTCTAAGTCAGTAACATGTTGTATCTAAGTCAGTAACATGTTGTATCTAAGTCAGTAATATGTTGTCTCTAAGTCAGTAACATGTTGTATCTAAGTCAGTAACATTTTGTATCTAAGTCAGTAACATGTTGTCTCTAAGACAGTAATATGTTGTATCTAAGTCAGTAACATGTTGTATCTAAGTCAGTAACATGTTGTCTCTAAGTCAGTAATATGTTGTATCTAAGTCAGTAACATTTTGTATCTAAGTCAGTAACATTTTGTATCTAAGTCAGTAACATGTTGTATCTAAGTCAGTAATATGTTGTCTCTAAGACAGTAATATGTTGTCCCTAAGACGGTAAGATGTTGTTTCTATGTCAGTAATATGTTGTCTTTAAGACGGTAAGATGTTGTATCTAAATCAGTAAAATTTTGTCTTTAAGACGGTAACATTTTGTATCTAAGTCAGTAACATGTTGTCTCTAAGACAGTAATATGTTGTATCTAAGTCAGTAACATGTTGTATCTAAGTCAGTAACATGTTGTCTCTAAGTCAGTAATATGTTGTATCTAAGTCAGTAACATTTTGTATCTAAGTCAGTAACATTTTGTATCTAAGTCAGTAACATGTTGTATCTAAGTCAGTAATATGTTGTCTCTAAGACAGTAATATGTTGTCCCTAAGACGGTAAGATGTTGTTTCTATGTCAGTAATATGTTGTCTTTAAGACGGTAAGATGTTGTATCTAAATCAGTAAAATTTTGTCTCTAAGACGTTAATATTTTGTATCTAATTAGTAACATGTTGTCTTTCAGACGGTAAGTTGTTGTCCCAACGACGGAAAGATGTTTCTCTAAGTCAGCAATAAGTTGTCTCTAAGATGGTAATATGTTGTATTTTGGACGGTAAGATGTTGTCCCTAAGTCAGTAACATGTTGTCTCTATGTCAGTAACATGTTGTTTCTAAGACGGTAATATGTTGTCTCTATGTCAGTAACATGTTGTTTCTAAGACGGTAATATGTTGTCTATAAGACAGTAATTTGTTGTCTCTAAGTCAGTAACATGTTGTATCTAAGTCAGTAACATGTTGTATCTAAGTCAGTAACATGTTGTATCTAAGTCAGTAACATGTTGTATCTAAGTCAGTAACATGTTGTATCTAAGACGGTAAGCTGTTGTCTTTAAGACGGTAAGATGTTGTCTCTAAGACAGTAAATTCTTGTCTCTAAGACGGTAAGATGTTGTCTCTAAGACATTAATTTGTTGTCTCTAAGACATTAATTTGTTGTCTCTAAGACGGTAACATGTTGTCTTTAAGACGGTAATATGTTGTCTCTAAGACGGTAAGATGTTGTCTCTAAGACGGTAAGATGTTGTATCTATGACAGTAATATGTTGTCTCTAAGTCAGTAATATGTTGTCTCTAAGACTGTAATATGTTGTCTCTAAGACAGTAATATGTTGTATCTAAGTCAGTAACATGTTGTATCTAAGTCAGTAACATGTTGTATCTAAGTCAGTAACATGTTGTCTCTAAGTCAGTAATATGTTGTATCTAAGTCAGTAACATTTTGTATCTAAGTCAGTAACATGTTGTCTCTAAGACAGTAATATGTTGTATCTAAGTCAGTAACATGTTGTATCTAAGTCAGTAACATGTTGTATCTAAGTCAGTAACATGTTGTCTCTAAGTCAGTAATATGTTGTCTCTAAGTCAGTAATATGTTGTCTCTAAGTCAGTAACATGTTGTATCTAAGTCAGTAACATGTTGTATCTAAGTCAGTAATATGTTGTCTCTAAGTCAGTAACATGTTGTATCTAAGTCAGTAACATTTTGTATCTAAGTCAGTAACATTTTGTCTCTAAGACAGTAATATTTTGTATCTAAGTCAGTAACATGTTGTATCTAAGTCAGTAACATGTTGTCTCTAAGTCAGTAATATGTTGTATCTAAGTCAGTAACATTTTGTATCTAAGTCAGTAACATTTTGTCTCTAAGACAGTAATATGTTGTATCTAAGTCAGTAACATGTTGTATCTAAGTCAGTAACATGTTGTCTCTAAGTCAGTAACATGTTGTCTCTAAGACGGTAAGATGTTGTTTCTATGTCAGTAATATGTTGACTATATGTCAGTAAGATGTTGTCTTTAAGACGGTAAGATGTTGTATCTAAATCAGTAAAATTTTGTCTCTAAGACGTTAATATTTTGTATCTAATTCAGTAACATGTTGTCTTTCAGACGGTAAGTTGTTGTCCCAACGACGGAAAGATGTTTCTCTAAGTCAGCAATAAGTTGTCTCTAAGATGGTAATATGTTGTCTTTTGGACGGTAAGATGTTGTCCCTAAGTCAGTAACATGTTGTCTCTATGTCAGTAACATGTTGTTTCTAAGACGGTAATATGTTGTATCTAAGACGGTAAGATGTTGTCTTTAAGACGGTAAGAAGTTGTCTCAAAGACAGTAATTTCTTGTCTCTAAGACGGTAAGATGTTGTCTCTAAGACAGTAATTTGTTGTCTCTAAGACAGTAATTTGTTGTCTCTAAGACGGTAAGATATTGTCTCTAAGACAGTAATTTATTGTCTCTAAGTCAGTAGCATGTTGTCTATAAGACGGTAAGATGTTGTCTCTAAGACGGTACGATGTTGTCTCTAAGACGGTAAGATGTTGTCTCTTAGACGGTAATATGTTGTATCTAAGACGGTAATATGTTGTCTTTAAGACGGTAATATGTTGTATCTAAGACGGTAATATGTTGTCTTTAAGACGGTAATATGTTGTATCTAAGACGGTAATATGTTGTCTTTAAGACGGTAATATGTTGTATCTAAGACGGTAAGATGTTGTATCTATGACAGTAATATGTTGTATCTAAGACGGTAATATGTTGTCTCTAAGACGGTAAGATGTTGTATCTAAGACGGTAAGATGTTTTATCTATGACAGTAATATGTTGTCTCTAAGTCAGTAACATGTTGTATCTAAGACGGTAATATGTTGTCTCTAATAGAGTAATTTGTTGTCTCTATGTCAGTAACATGTTGTTTCAAAGACGGTAATATGTTGTCTCTATGTCAGTAACATGGTGTTTCACAGACGGTAATATGTTGTATCTAAGTCAGTAATATGATGTCTCTAAGACGGTAATATGTTGTCTATAAGACGGTAATATGTTGTCTATAAGACGGTAATATGTTGTCTATAAGACAGTAACATGTTGTTTCTAAGACGGTAATATGTTGTCTATAAGACGGTAATATGTTGTATCTAAGTGAAGAATATGTTGTCTCTAAGACGGTAAGATGTTGTCTTTAAGACGGTAAGAAGTTGTCTCAAAGACAGTAATTTCTTGTCTCTAAGACGGTAAGATGTTGTCTATAAGACGGTAATATGTTGTCTATAAGACGGTAATATGTTGTCTATAAGACGGTAATATGTTGTCTATAAGACGGTAATATGTTGTCTATAAGACGGTAATATGTTGTCTATAAGACGGTAATATGTTGTCTATAAGACGGTAATATGTTGTCTATAAGACGGTAATATGTTGTCTATAAGACGGTAATATGTTGTCTATAAGACGGTAATATGTTGTCTATAAGACGGTAATATGTTGTCTATAAGACGGTAATATGTTGTCTATAAGACGGTAATATGTTGTCTCTAAGACGGTAATATGTTGTCTATAAGACGGTAATATGTTGTATCTAAGACGGTAAGATGTTGTATCTATGACAGTAATATGTTGTATCTAAGACGGTAATATGTTGTCTATAAGACGGTAATATGTTGTCTATAAGACGGTAATATGTTGTCTATAAGACGGTAATATGTTGTCTCTAAGACGGTAATATGTTGTCTATAAGACGGTAATATGTTGTATCTAAGACGGTAAGATGTTGTATCTATGACAGTAATATGTTGTATCTAAGACGGTAATATGTTGTCTATAAGACGGTAATATGTTGTCTATAAGACGGTAATATGTTGTCTATAAGACGGTAATATGTTGTCTCTAAGACGGTAATATGTTGTCTATAAGACGGTAATATGTTGTCTCTAAGACGGTAATATGTTGTCTATAAGACGGTAATATGTTGTCTATAAGACGGTAATATGTTGTCTCTAAGACGGTAATATGTTGTCTATAAGACGGTAATATGTTGTCTCTAAGACGGTAATATGTTGTCTATAAGACGGTAATATGTTGTCTATAAGACGGTAATATGTTGTCTCTAAGACGGTAATATGTTGTCTATAAGACGGTAATATGTTGTATCTAAGACGGTAAGATGTTGTATCTATGACAGTAATATGTTGTATCTAAGACGGTAATATGTTGTCTATAAGACGGTAATATGTTGTCTATAAGACGGTAATATGTTGTCTCTAAGACGGTAATATGTTGTCTCTAAGACAGTAACATGTTGTTTCTAAGACGGTAAGATGTTGTATCTATGACAGTAATATGTTGTATCTAAGACGGTAATATGTTGTCTATAAGACGGTAATATGTTGTATGAAGAATATGTTGTCTCTAAGACGGTAAGATGTTGTCTTTAAGACGGTAAGAAGTTGTCTCAAAGACAGTAATTTCTTGTCTCTAAGACGGTAAGATGTTGTCTCTAAGACAGTAATTTGTTGTCTCTAAGACAGTAATTTGTTGTCTCTAAGACGGTAAGATATTGTCTCTAAGACAGTAATTTATTGTCTCTAAGTCAGTAGCATGTTGTCTATAAGACGGTAAGATGTTGTCTCTAAGACGGTAATATGTTGTCTCTAAGACGGTAATATGTTGTATCTAAGACGGTAATATGTTGTCTCTAAGACGGTAATATGTTGTATCTAAGACGGTAAGATGTTGTATCTATGACAGTAATATGTTGTCTCTAAGTCAGTAACATGTTGTATCTAAGACGGTAATATGTTGACTCTAAGACAGTAATATGTTGTCTCTAAGTCAGTAGCATGTTGTCTATAAGACGGTAAGATGTTGTCTCTAAGACGGTAATATGTTGTCTCTAAGACGGTAATATGTTGTATCTAAGACGGTACGATGTTGTATCTATGACAGTAATATGTTGTATCTAAGACGGTAATATGTTGTCTCTAAGACGGTAAGATGTTGTATCTAAGACGGTAAGATGTTGTATCTATGACAGTAATATGTTGTCTCTAAGTCAGTAACATGTTGTATCTAAGACGGTAATATGTTGACTCTAAGACAGTAATATGTTGTCTCTAAGTCAGTAACATGTTGTATCTAAGACGGTAATATGTTGTCTCTATGTCAGTAACATGTTGTTTCAAAGACGGTAATATGTTGTCTCTATGTCAGTAACATGTTGTTTCAAAGACAGTAATATGTTGTCTATAAGACGGTAATATGTTGTCTATAAGACGGTAATATGTTGTATCTAAGTCAGTAATATGTTGTCTCTAAGACGGTAATATGTTGTCTATAAGACGGTAATATGTTGTCTATAAGACGGTAATATGTTGTATCTAAGTCAGTAATATGTTATCTCTAAGACGGTAATATGTTGTCTATAAGACGGTAATATGTTGTATCTAAGTCAGTAACATGTTGTATCTAAGTCAGTAATATGTTGTATCTAAGTCAGTAACATGTTGTATCTAAGTCAGTAACATGTTGTATCTAAGTCAGTAACATGTTGTATCTAAGTCAGTAACATGATGTCTCTAAGTCAGTAATATGTTGTATCTAAGTCAGTAACATTTTGTATCTAAGTCAGTAACATGTTGTATCTAAGTCAGTAATATGTTGTCTCTAAGTCAGTAACATGTTGTATCTAAGTCAGTAACATGTTGTCTCTAAGTCAGTAACATGTTGTCTCTAAGTCAGTAATATGTTGTCTCTAAGTCAGTAACATGTTGTATCAAAGTCAGTAACATTTTGTATCTAAGTCAGTAACATTTTGTATCTAAGTCAGTAACATGTTGTATCTAAGTCAGTAATATGTTGTCTCTAAGTCAGTAACATGTTGTATCTAAGTCAGTAACATGTTGTCTCTAAGTCAGTAACATGTTGTCTCTAAGTCAGTAATATGTTGTCTCTAAGTCAGTAACATGTTGTATCTAAGTCAGTAACATGTTGTATCTAAGTCAGTAATATGTTGTCTCTAAGTCAGTAACATGTTGTATCTAAGTCAGTAACATTTTGTATCTAAGTCAGTAACATGTTGTCTCTAAGACAGTAATATGTTGTATCTAAGTCAGTAACATGTTGTATCTAAGTCAGTAACATGTTGTCTCTAAGTCAGTAATATGTTGTCTCTAAGACGGTAAGATGTTGTCTCTAAGACGGTAAGATGTTGTATCTATGTCAGTAATATGTTGTCTCTAAGACGGTAAGATGTTGTTTCTAAGACGGTAATATGTTGTCTCTTAGACGGTAAGATGTTGTATTTATGTCAGTAATATGTTGTCTCTAAGTCACTAACATGTTGTCTCTAAGACGGTAAGATGTTGTTTCTAAGACAGTAATATGTTGTCTCTAAGACGGTAAGATGTTGTTTCTAAGACAGCAATATGTTGTCTCTAAGACAGTAATATGTTGTATCTAAGTCAGTAACATGTTGTATCTAAGTCAGTAACATGTTGTATCTAAGTCAGTAACATGTTGTATCTAAGTCAGTAACATGTTGTATCTAAGTCAGTAACATGTTGTATCTAAGACGGTAAGATGTTGTCTCTAAGACGGTAAGATGTTGTCTCTAAGACGGTAAGATGTTGTCTCTAAGACGGTAAGATGTTGTCTCTAAGACGGGAAGATGTTGTCTCTAAGACGGTAAGATGTTGTATCTAAGATGGTAAGATATATCAATGTCAGTAATATGTTGTCTCTAAGACGGTAAGATGTTGTATCTATGTCAGTAATATGTTGTCTCTAAGACGGTAAGATGTTGTCTCTAAGACGGGAAGATGTTGTCTCTATGTCAGTAATATGTTGTCTCTAAGACGGTAAGATGTTGTATCTATGACAGTAATATGTTGTCTCTAAGTCAGTAACATGTTGTATCTAAGACGGTAATATGTTGTCTCTAAGACGGTAAGATGTTGTATTTATGTCAGTAATATGTTGTCTCTAAGTCACTAACATGTTGTCTCTAAGACGGTAAGATGTTGTTTCTAAGACAGTAATATGTTGTCTCTAAGACGGTAAGATATTGTCTCTAAGACAGTAAAATGTTGTCTCTAAGACAGTAAGATGTTGTCTCTAAGACTGTAAGATATTGTCTCTAAGACAGTAAAATGTTGTCTCTAAGACAGTAAGATGTTGTCTCTAAGACTGTAAGATGTTGTATCTAAGACAGTAATATGTTGTCTCTAAGACAGTAAGATGTTGTCTCTAAGACAGTAAGATGTTGTCTCTAAGACTGTAAGATGTTGTATCTAAGACAGTAAGATGTTGTCTCTAAGACTGTAAGATGTTGTCTCTAAGACTGTAAGATGTTGTATCTAAGACAGTAATATGTTGTCTCTAAGACAGTAAGATGTTGTCTCTAAGACAGTAAGATGTTGTCTCTAAGACTGTAAGATGTTGTCTCTAAGACTGTAAGATGTTGTTTCTAAGACGGTAATATGTTGTCTCTAATAGAGTAATTTGTTGTCTCTAAGACGGTAATATGTTGTCTCTATGTCAGTAACATGTTGTTTCTAAGACGGTAAGATGTTGTTTCTAAGACGGTAAGATGTTGTATCTATGTCAGTAATATTTTGTCTCTAAGTCAGTAACATGTTGTATCTAAGTCAGTAACATGTTGTATCTAAGACGATAATATGTTGTCTCTAAGACGGTAAGATGTTGTATCTATGACAGTAATATGTTGTCTCTAAGTCAGTAATATGTTGTCTCTAAGACAGTAATATGTTGTCTCTAAGACAGTAATATGTTGTATCTAAGTCAGTAACATGTTGTATCTAAGTCAGTAACATGTTGTATCTAAGTCAGTAACATGTTGTCTCTAAGTCAGTAAGATGTTGTATCTAAGTCAGTAACATGTTGTCTCTAAGACAGTAATATGTTGTCTCTAAGACAGTAATATGTTGTATCTAAGTCAGTAATATGTTGTCTCTAAGACAGTAATATGTTGTCTCTAAGACAGTAATATGTTGTATCTAAGTCAGTAACATGTTGTATCTAAGTCAGTAACATGTTGTCTCTAAGTCAGTAACATGTTGTATCTAAGACAGTAATATGTTGTATCTAAGTCAGTAACATGTTGTATCTAAGACAGTAATATGTTGTATCTAAGTCAGTAATATGTTGTATCTAAGTCAGTAATATGTTGTATCTAAGTCAGTAATATGTTGTCTCTAAGACAGTAATATGTTGTATCTAAGTCAGTAACATGTTGTATCTAAGTCAGTAACATGTTGTATCTAAGTCAGTAACATGTTGTCTCTAAGTCAGTAATATGTTGTCTCTAAGTCAGTAATATGATGTCTCTAAGTCAGTAACATGTTGTCTCTAAGTCAGTAACATGTTGTCTCTAAGTCAGTAATATGTTGTCTCTAAGTCAGCAATATGTTGTCTCTAAGTCAGTAACATGTTGTATCTAAGTCAGTAACATGTTGTATCTAAGTCAGTAACATGTTGTATCTAAGTCAGTAACATGTTGTATCTAAGTCAGTAACATGTTGTCTCTAAGTCAGTAATATGTTGTCTCTAAGTCAGTAATATGTTGTCTCTAAGTCAGTAACATGTTGTATCTAAGTCAGTAACATGTTGTCTCTAAGTCAGTAATATGTTGTCTCTAAGTCAGTAATATGTTGTCTCTAAGTCAGTAACATGTTGTATCTAAGTCAGTAACATATTGTATCTAAGTCAGTAACATGTTGTATCTAAGTCAGTAACATGTTGTATCTAAGTCAGTAACATGTTGTATCTAAGTCAGTAACATGTTGTCTCTAAGTCAGTAATATGTTGTCTCTAAGTCAGTAATATGTTGTCTCTAAGTCAGTAACATGTTGTATCTAAGTCAGTAACATGTTGTCTCTAAGTCAGTAATATGTTGTCTCTAAGTCAGTAATATGTTGTCTCTAAGTCAGTAACATGTTGTATCTAAGTCAGTAACATATTGTATCTAAGTCAGTAACATGTTGTATCTAAGTCAGTAACATGTTGTATCTAAGTCAGTAACATGTTGTCTCTAAGACAGTAATATGTTGTCTCTAAGTCAGTAATATGTTGTCTCTAAGTCAGTAACATGTTGTCTCTAAGTCAGTAATATGTTGTCTCTAAGTCAGTAACATGTTGTATCTAAGTCAGTAACATGTTGTCTCTAAGACAGTAATATGTTGTCTCTAAGTCAGTAATATGTTGTCTCTAAGTCAGTAACATGTTGTATCTAAGTCAGTAACATATTGTATCTAAGTCAGTAACATGTTGTATCTAAGTCAGTAACATGTTGTATCTAAGTCAGTAATATGTTGTCTCTAAGACGGTAAGATATTGTCTCTAAGACAGTAATTTGTCATCTCTAAGACGGTAAGATGTTGTCTATAAGACAGTAAGATGTTGTCTCTAAGACGGTAAGATGTTGTCTCTAAGACGGTAAGATGTTGTCTCTAAGACGGTAAATGTTGTCTCTAATACGGGAAGATGTTGTCTCTAAGACGGGAAGATGTTGTCTCTAAGACGGTAAGATGTTGTCTCTAAGACGGTAAGATGTTCTCTCTAAGACGGTAAGATGTTGTATCTAAGTCAGTAATATGTTGTCTTTAAGACGGTAAGATGTTGTATCTAAGTCAGTAATATGTTGTCTCTAAGACGGTAAGATGTTGTATCTAAGTCAGTAATATGTTGTCTTTAAGACAGTAATATGTTGTCTCTAAGACGGTAAGATGTTGTATCTAAGTCAGTAATATGTTGTCTTTAAGACAGTAATATGTTGTCTCTAAGTCAGTAATATGTTGTCTCTAAGTCAGTAACATGTTGTATCTAAGTCAGTAACATATTGTATCTAAGTCAGTAACATGTTGTATCTAAGTCAGTAACATGTTGTATCTAAGTCAGTAACATGTTGTCTCTAAGACAGTAATATGTTGTCTCTAAGTCAGTAATATGTTGTCTCTAAGTCAGTAACATGTTGTCTCTAAGTCAGTAATATGTTGTCTCTAAGTCAGTAACATGTTGTATCTAAGTCAGTAACATGTTGTCTCTAAGACAGTAATATGTTGTCTCTAAGTCAGTAATATGTTGTCTCTAAGTCAGTAACATGTTGTATCTAAGTCAGTAACATATTGTATCTAAGTCAGTAACATGTTGTATCTAAGTCAGTAACATGTTGTATCTAAGTCAGTAATATGTTGTCTCTAAGACGGTAAGATATTGTCTCTAAGACAGTAATTTGTCATCTCTAAGACGGTAAGATGTTGTCTATAAGACAGTAAGATGTTGTCTCTAAGACGGTAAGATGTTGTCTCTAAGACGGTAAGATGTTGTCTCTAAGACGGTAAATGTTGTCTCTAATACGGGAAGATGTTGTCTCTAAGACGGGAAGATGTTGTCTCTAAGACGGTAAGATGTTGTCTCTAAGACGGTAAGATGTTCTCTCTAAGACGGTAAGATGTTGTATCTAAGTCAGTAATATGTTGTCTTTAAGACGGTAAGATGTTGTATCTAAGTCAGTAATATGTTGTCTCTAAGACGGTAAGATGTTGTATCTAAGTCAGTAATATGTTGTCTTTAAGACAGTAATATGTTGTCTCTAAGACGGTAAGATGTTGTATCTAAGTCAGTAATATGTTGTCTTTAAGACAGTAATATGTTGTCTCTAAGACGGTAATATGTTGTATCTAAGTCAGTAATATGTTGTCTCTAAGACGGTAAGATGTTGTATCTAAGTCAGTAATATGTTGTCTCTAAGACGGTAAGATGTTGTATCTAAGTCAGTAATATGTTGTCTCTAAGACGGTAAGATGTTGTATCTAAGTCAGTAATATGTTGTCTCTAAGACGGTATTATGTTGTCTCTAAGACGGTAAGATGTTGTCTCTAAGACGGTAAGATGTTGTCTCTAAGACGGTAAGATGTTGTCTCTAAGACGGTAAGATGTTGTCTCTAAGACGGTAAATGTTGTCTCTAATACGGGAAGATGTTGTCTCTAAGACGGGAAGATGTTGTCTCTAAGACGGTAAGATGTTGTCTCTAAGACGGTAAGATGTTCTCTCTAAGACGGTAAGATGTTGTATCTAAGTCAGTAATATGTTGTCTCTAAGACGGTAAGATGTTGTATCTAAGTCAGTAATATGTTGTCTCTAAGACGGTAAGATGTTGTATCTAAGTCAGTAATATGTTGTCTCTAAGACGGTATTATGTTGTCTCTAAGACGGTAAGATGTTGTCTCTAAGACGGTAAGATGTTGTCTCTAAGACGGTAAGATGTTGTCTCTAAGACGGTAAGATGTTGTCTCTAAGACGGTAAATGTTGTCTCTAATACGGGAAGATGTTGTCTCTAAGACGGGAAGATGTTGTCTCTAAGACGGTAAGATGTTGTCTCTAAGACGGTAAGATGTTCTCTCTAAGACGGTAAGATGTTGTATCTAAGTCAGTAATATGTTGTCTTTAAGACGGTAATATGTTGTCTCTAAGACGGTAAAATGTTGTCTCTAAGACGGTAAGATGTTGTATCTAAGTCAGTAATATGTTGTCTCTAAGACGGTAAGATGTTGTATCTAAGTCAGTAATATGTTGTCTCTAAGACGGTAAGATGTTGTATCTAAGTCAGTAATATGTTGTCTCTAAGACGGTAATATGTTGTCTCTAAGACGGTAATATGTTGTCTCTAAGACGGTAATATGTTGTCTCTAAGACAGTAATATGTTGTCTCTAAGACGGTAATATGTTGTCTCTAAGACGGTAAGATGTTGTATCTAAGACGGGAAGATGTTGTCTCTAAGACAGTAAGATGTCTCTAAGACAGTAAGATGTCTCTAAGACAGTAAGATGTCTCTAAAACAGCAAGATATCTCTAAGACAGTAACATGTCGTCTTTAAGTTAGTACAATATCTCTATGACAGAAAGATGTCTCTAAGACAGAAAGATGTCTCTAAGACAGCAAGATATCTCTATCACAGTAAGATGTCTCTAAGACAGTAAGATATCTCTATCACAGTAAGATGTCTCTAAGACAGTAAGATATCTCTAAGACTGTAAAATGTCTCTAAGACAGTAAGATATCTCTATCACAGTAAGATGTCTCTAAGACAGTATGATGTCTCTAAGACTGTAATATGTCTCTAGGAGCGTAAGATGTCTAAGACTGTAAGATGTCTCTAAAACAGTATGACATCTCTAAGACAGTAAGATGTCTCTAAGACTGTACGATGTCTCTAAGACAGTAAGATATCTCTAAGACAGTACGATGTCTCTAAGACAGTATGATGTCTCTAAGACAGAATGATGTCTCTAAGACAGTAATATATCTCTAAGACAGTAATATGTATCTAAGACAGTATGATGTCTCTAAGACAGTATAATGTCTCTAAGACAGTAAGATGTCTCTAAGACAGAATGATGTCTCTAAGACAGTAATATATCTCTAAGACAGTAATATGTCTCTAAGACAGTATGATGTCTCTAAGACAGTATAATGTCTCTAAGACAGTAAGATGTCTCTAAGACAGTAGAATGTCTCTAAGACAGTAATATATCTCTAAGACAGTAAGATGTCTCTAAGACAGTAATATGTCTCTAAGACTGTACGATGTCTCTAAGACAGTAATATGTCTCTAAGACTGTACGATGTCTCTAAGACAGTAATATATCTCTAAGACAGTAAGATGTCTCTAAGACAGTAGAATGTCTCTAAGACAGTAAGATGTCTCTAAGACAGTAGAATGTCTCTAAGACAGTCAGATATTGCTGAGATTGTGAAGAAACGAACTAGATCTGGAATACAGATGTCAACTTTATTGATTGTGTTTCAATTAAAACCATATGACTAATAGATGTGTCAGCTGGCCTTGTGTCTCTCAGAGAAAGTAGTCGCTGGCCTTGTGTCTCTCAGATAAAGTAGTCGCTGGCCTTGTGTCTCTCAGATAAAGTAGTCACTGGCCTTGTGTCTCTCAGAGAAAGTAGTCGCTGGCATTGTGTCTCTCAGAGAAAGTAGTAGCTAACCTTTTGTCTCTCAGAGAAAGTAGCTGACCTTGTGTCTCTCAGAGAAAGTAGTAGCTGACCTTGTGTCTCTCAGAAAAAGTAGTAGCAGGTCTTGTGTCTCTCAGAGAAAGTAGT